>JAPTYQ010000006.1:10091195-10141867 GCA_029814465.1 Ostorhinchus cyanosoma
TGGATGGATGGATGGATGGATGGATGGATGGATGGATGGATGGATGGATGGATGGATGGATGGATGGATGGAAAAACTGCAGGTTATAAATGAAAGACAAAAGGATTTAATCTAATTTTAAAACTGTATTAAAGAGTAAACATAAGTTTGCTCCATTTTGCAGGAGATCAGCTAAATGTGGTTTCAACATTACCCTCGGAAGTGGATTAAATAACAGGCTACTAAATACTATTGTCAGTGTCAATTAGTAATAATCACCTCCATACCGGTTTCGCTGAGGAAGAGCAAGTGAATAGCTGCAGAGGATTTGCTGTTAACACCTTCATTTGTGTTTTCATTGCCACCTTTCTATAACTGTCAGACATACATCACTGAGCCTCAATATTCGGAGTGGGATATGTTCAGTGACATAACCTGCGCACTCACTGTACAGTTCCATTCACAGATGTGTAGATGGTCTGAAATGTTAGACTGGGACTAAGGACTGATTTTAAATGTGGTCTAAATCAGCAGTGTGTTTATTTATATATATATATATATATATTAGCTGACATCCAGCTATGTTTTTGCTGTTTGGAAAAATGATTCAGCTCAGATTTTTGCTGCCATGTGTATTATAGACCTGCTTTCACTCATGATCTTATGTCAAAATTAATATAACTTTATTAAATGTAGATTTCACAATTTGTTGTTAATTAAAAAGTGGTCTTAAGGGACTGTAGCTGTCATTCATGTCTGTCCTGATGTGATCCCTGTGTATCACTTCAAAGCTTCATATATTAGTTTTGCCTCAGACTGAGGTGAACCCTATATTTATTGCTGTCTGTCTGCAGATTGCATTGAGGTTTACATGAATGTCAACATAAGCAGAAGCACCTTCCCCTGCTCCAGGACACATGTAAGAGATAGTGGTTTGCTAATGTCAGTAACTCTATTTTGTTTGTCTGTTTTTTGGGGGTTTTTTTTTTGCATGTCCTACAGAATTGTACCATATGGTTGCCTAGCAACCGGTGATCGAGCCGGCCTGATTGAGGTGGTCTCATCTGCTGACACGATTGCCAACATTCAATTGACCAGTAGCAACGTAGCAGCAGCTGCCGCCTTCAACAAGGACGCTTTGCTCAACTGGCTTAAAGAGAGGAACTCTGGGTAAGGTGGTGCCTGATGTTAAAAACGAGCTTTTACACATGAACTGTCTGAGGACGTTGTTCACATGTGACTTGTGTGTTTTGTGTTTTGACAGCGATGCTCTTGAACGGGCCATTGAGGAGTTCACGCTTTCATGTGCAGGCTACTGTGTAGCAACGTATGTCCTGGGCATCGGAGACCGCCACAGTGATAATATCATGGTCCGCAGCACAGGACAGGTTAGGCTCCCAGTGTTTTATCTTTAAACTCCCTCATTCAGACACAAAGAGACAACATAAGTCCATTTTTGTTAAACAGAAAGCTGTGGAAAAATCTAAATGAAGCAAAGCTAAGCTGCTTCTATTTTTGCACCAGCATTGACATAAAGCAGCCACTTCACCAACAGCAATGTTCAAAATGTGACAGTCTACACAAAATCTTAATTTGAAGTTAGAACATTAATATTGTGTTGTTTGATGAAATTGTTTCATTTGCACTTGTCATTTTCTGCAGATTAATGCTCTACATACAATGTTTGTATTGAAATATGAGAATAAAGAGAAATGTGGTCAGTAGTTTCAGTGATAAACCACAGTGTACCCAATAATGGTAAAAGCGGCGGTCACATATTTGTTTCCATCAGAGCTGTATACAGTTGTTAAAAATTTCCATTCAACAAGGTAATAGATAATTTCATAATTAATCAACCAATCAGTCACATTTTATTTATATAGCACCACATTATAACAAAAGTTATCTCATGATATTGTGTATTATTTCATCATTATTTATTTTTATTGTCTATCTGCAGCTCTTTCACATAGACTTCGGCCACATTCTGGGCAACTTCAAGTCCAAGTTTGGCATCAAGAGGGAGCGCGTACCATTTATCCTGACACATGACTTTATCCACGTCATACAACAGGGCAAGACGGGTTACACAGAAAAATTTGGCAGGTTTGTTCCTCTTTTTAAAGTCTCTTTATGCAATGTACAAATCTATGGTTAATACTTAATAATACATCTACTTTATCAAAAGCACAGTAAGCTCGTGACAGTGATTTGTGTTTTGAATCGTATAATCAAGTAGTACACCGGGGGAAAAAATCAAAACCTTACCAAGAATATTTTTCTCATTTCTAGTCAAAATATCTCATCACACTTAAAATAAGACATAATCACCTAAAGAGTAACTTTTCAGTGAGATATAAGAACTTATTTTTAGACAGTAGATCTGGAAAAGCTTGTTTCAAGAAATCTTACCAAGATAATTTTCACTTGCTCCATTGGCAGATTTGTTTTGCTTGAATTAAGCAAAAAAAAAATTTAAATCATGAATTGGCAAAAAAAAAAACCTGCCAGTGAAAAACAAGATTTTCAAAACCACTTGTCTTCCAACATTATTTTGCAAATTTACTCTCACAGCAGCCTGTGGTCAGCTTATCCCTATTCCAGAATAATCGTGTATGGAGATTATTCTGGATAGACTTGATACCACAGGCAAGACATGGCGAGTTAGAAATCTGGCAAAAGTCAGTGCATTTCTGTGTTTGACCTGTAGATGGCAGTAGAGACTCAGACACCAATCAGGACCTAACCTCAAAGATTATGCAATTTCTGTGTGTTCAGTTAAATTCAGTACAACTTTGACCTACTGTGAGGACATATCTGTAGCTAAATGACACAGTTTTTGACTGTCACTCACAAGGTAATGTCCATATATAGGTCAAATATGATTCCCAGTCTGCCATGCTCCCCACACATATGTTTAAAGATACCCACAGAAAAATTGTATTTACACACTCATTCAGTGATGACTGATTACAGTGGAAGTGAAAATTGATTATGTACTGTTAAGCAATTATTTTTGTGCTGATGCAGAAGACCTGAACTCCGTGTGAAAATATAGAAAGCCTCACCAACATGCATCAGCCCTCAAGAAGGAGCTGCACATTCGATGCAAAGCTGCACAGCTGGCCGTGTAAATCTTGCACAGTATACTATGAAGTGGCACCGCAGAGGCTGGTGTTGAGATTAAGGATGAAACCATAAGACAAATGATTTCGCTGAAGGAAATACCTATGCAGTGCGGTACTCTGTTATTGTGACCTACATTTCTAAAAGTACTGCAGAAGTGTAAACATCTGGAAACAAGTCTGTAAAGTTTAACATTTTTTGCTTAGGCTTAAGTCATTGCAGTTTAGAAACAATAGAAATACTGTCATCATTCACTTATATCTTGTGATTATTAGGTTTATTGTGGCATGGCTTACCGTATGATTTACTTTTGAGCTTTACAGGAACCTGTTGGGTCATGTTCTGTGGAGTTAAAATCAACACAACTTGAATGGTTTTAGGCAATACTCATGTTCAAACGATAATTGTACTGACTGATTGACTGGTTCTCAGTGATTCTACTTCACATTTAGAAAGTATTCTTAGTCTAGCTTCACAGTTGTTTACTTGTAAAAAGGGAAGTAGACCTTTGGTGTTCCACTTCATCACAAAATGCGGTTTGTGTGGGTTTGCTTAGGGTACATTGTGTCCTCAACCTGAGATCAGATAAAAAACATGTTCAGCCGTCATACAGTGAACGCTAAAAATCCCCCTGACCCACTGATATGATGTCTTAAACTAACGGACGTCTTCATAACTCGATATAGAAAAAATGTCAGTGTTTAATGTTTATTGTCCCATAGATAATGTATAAACTACACTAGTTTCAAATGCAGAAAATAAAGAGGAATACATTTCACTAAATAGTCCTGAATTTAAAAAAAAACAGTTTCTAAAATGTACCACTTAATTTTCAAAAGCAGTTACCTCAAAATCTGAAATGACAACACAGTGTCTGTCGATGAGGACATAGTATGAAATATACAATAAACAAGGTTTGTTTGCAGTTGTGAAAATTTCTGACAGGTTTGCATGAAAAACTAGAAAAGCACTCGGAGAGCACACACCTCCACCGAGGCAGACCCCCCCCCGACCACCACCAAAATTTAATCATTTGTTCCTTGTGCCAGTATCAACATTTCCTGAAAATTTCGTAAATTTCCATCCATATCTTTTCGAGTTATTGGTCGAAATGTGTTTTTTAACTTTTTGCGTAATCCTGCTAACAGACGGACGGACAGACAGACAGACACATGCCGACTGTTACATACACCTTACCGCCTTTGGCGGAGGTGAATAAAAGCTAGTTCTAAGAAACATATCAGCTCTTGTAATCTGCACTTTATCATCATCTTCTTCTTGACAAACTGTTCACTCACACAAAGTCAGGCTGAAATGAGTCATGGGATGACAGACACGATGTAAAGGAAGTGTTTGTCACACGTTATGAACAGTATGAGCAGCCTCTTTTAGTTCAGGTATAGATCTGCAGACATGTTACAATAAAAACATTCATTACTTGCCTGATGCCATTCATAAGTAATCAATACCAGCTCCATGAACCCGTTACTGCAGGTTTGAGTTACCTCAGATTCAACTTAAAAAATATGAATTGCAAACAAAAGGGAAATGTTATTGTTTAAATTGAATTATGTTTAAAGGTTGTTGCATTGTGATTAAAAAGTGTGTGTGTCCTTGTCTTGTAGCTTTCGCCAGTACTGTGAGGAGGCTTATCTTATTTTGAGGAAGAACGGACCCCTCTTCATCACGCTGTTTGCCCTCATGCTCACTGCTGGCCTGCCTGAACTCACCTCAGTCAAAGACATCCAGTATCTTAAGGTGCAGTAGAACACACACAACCAAAATGAAAATGTGATATTTGATGATGCCAGTCATTCTGAAAGGAAAACAAACCAGTTACTCTGACTCACACTGCACCTTGTGTCCTGATTATTTCTGTGCAACAATGGCTAGAATTTGCTGCAGAGGTTTTTGAAAACCACCTTCCTTATCGTAAAACATTGTCTTTTTCACTTGCTCAGCTTGTGCTACTGCCACAATACAGGAAATGAAAGCTTGTTTTATATCAGCTCATTGTGTTTATTTACATATAGATCTTAGATCCAATCACAAGTGACCACTTGACGCATTCTAATGCCAGGTGTTAGATGTATTTAGAGCTGTTAACTTGTGATCAGATTGCCAAAAAAAATGCTCTCTGTCCACAGGATTCTCTGGCTCTGGGTAAAACCGATGACGAAGCACTGAAGCAGTTCCGCCAGAAGTTCGACGAAGCCCTGAGAGAAAGCTGGACAACCAAAGTCAACTGGATGGCCCACAATGTGGCCAAAGACAACCGCTCGTAGAGCAGCTGAGACTCTCGGGATGAGGGGTGAAGGGAGCCAAAGGACCCGGTGAAGGAGTATGTGTGGAAGGTACCAAGGAGACAGGGTGACAGTATATTTAAAGAAGGGAATCTAATAGAATATCCCAACAGGAGCGGATCCACCACCACCACATGTACTAACCTTACACAGTAAACCCAGAACATTCACCCACTGCTCCCCATGGTTCTCACTCGTCGCCTTGCACCTCTCTGGCATTGTGTCTATGGAAAATCCAAATTCACAGGTCTTGTGACATTTCTGCGGCATCATGGTGGGTCACATTATTGCAGTTTTGCACAGACACAACCAGTGATGGAGTGCACAGCCAAAGGAAGGGAACTGAAGCAGCCACTCTGCCCACACTAAGCCTTCAGAGACCCACTGCCCCCTGGGGAACAATCTGAACCTCTGATTAACAAATCACATGTTAAAGTGGTTACATTTTGTCAGGTGGACATGGCCTGTACAGACTCTCATGGGGGAGGTGGGGGGTTTATGGTCTGACCACCCCACCCCACCCCTGGACTGTGCCAAGTACAGATGAGATAACAAAGGGGTGTGAAAAGACAAGAACGTCTGGGTCCCCACTTTCGTAACAGTTACTCCCGCTGCCTACAAGTGTGCCTCGAAACTGTGGGAAGATTGTATTTTTTATGACTTTTATTTTTCTTTTGCCATTTAAGAATGATCATGAGACTTCTATGTGCCAGACTACTTTATTAGTCCACAGAGAAAGTGACAAAAGAGAAGGATTAATTAGAGTAAAAGATGACCTGAGCCTTTTGGTCCACTGTGTGAATCTTAGCTCATTTGGACCTTGAACACTGGAATGTTTCTAGAAAGACATATAAGAAACCCTAGGTAGTCTTTTAATAGACTTAACTCTTCAGTTTTTTTTAGTTTCTTTTACGTTCAAGATGACAATGTGCATTTTTTTAAATTATCAAATCAAGAGCATTATTGGACAAAAACTTGTCATCTGTGAGTTATCACTGCCCCCCAGAAGTACTCGTTTTAAACTCCTCCCATTCACGCTCGCAACCATAATAGAATACTCATTGAGAAATAACTGATGCTTTTAATTTTAGGACCAAAACAGAATGCAAATGTTTAATTATTTTTTTTGTTTATACTGTGTTTTTAAATATGTTTCAGAATTGAATGTGCAAATATGTGCCGCTCTCTTTTTAAGTGTATTTGTTTTTATACAAGCAGGTGTTCAGGGGGAGTCTGGGGCCCATGTGGCCACGATTTATCAATAGACATTTACTCTGCGATGCAAAGCTACTTTTTTTTTTTTTTTTTTTGACAAATGGTGCTCCTCCAGCATCTGCATCTGTTTGGTTTTTGTGCAATATCTGTAAACATGTATACGAACCATATCTTATTATATAAAACCTTGGGCCCCAGTCTAAGCCTATAATGGTTTTTCTTCGTACGTTTATGTGTGATGAAGCGATATTTCGCACCACTAGCCTTCAGAAGTCTCAGACACTGGATATTGTCAAATGTACAGGCTTTTAATGTTCTGCTGGTTTTTGTTTTCATAGGAGTTTTATTAAAGTTATTTTCCACTGCACTGCATTTCCGCCTGTGGTCTTTTTCTGCATTGTTCTGGCTGTGGGGTGTGTGGGTGTGCATCCACTCTGGGCAGTCTCTGTTTCATGCGCTTTGATGAATACTTATTGATTCCAGACCAGAAATATACCCAGACTAATTTTAGGAGTCACCACAGAGAGCTGGTGTTTTTCCAAAGAGAAGAGTTATATCAGATACCATTATTTCCATTCAACAAGGGTTATAAAAATGCCTCCTCTGTTGTTTTTAACTATTAGATATTACATTCACAAATAATTACTGTCCTGTAACATGCAGACATGCAAAAATCTGCTCTGTTCTTAGATCCAGAGTGAGAAAAGCTTTTTAACTGGTGAAAAATTAGAATGTTATTCTCTTATTCATCAATCCCTTTTCCTAGTCTGTTTATGTTGTATGTCACACTCACATTGATGTTAGCCTCAAGTCATCCAGAGTGTTGGGATGGAAGTAGCTTTTGTCATACATTACAAAGGATGAACGGGTCTCGTTTTCAGAAATTTTGCTGGAGACTCAGTCATATTAAAGATGGGAAAACATTGAAGATCTGTTTTCATACGTTCATGTTCAGTGTCACCATATTTTGTGCTAATGTGCTTGGTTGGTTTTTGGTGTCGTTCCTGCGGGCTTTCAACCTTGTGCAGACGAGTGTTGTGACAGGATCCTGGTTCTATGGGATAAAAAGTGTGGACAGAACAGTGGTAATGTAGGATTCAGCAGTTTTCTCTTAAATTTCGTCTTCCTTGATAATTTGAAAAATATTCAGTTTAGAAAATCCCTATTTTCCATACACATGATATCAGTCATTGACCATTTCTAGATTGCTCACAAGGGCCGCTCAAGAGTTTAAAATCACTAAACACTCTTTTGTCCATATCTCTGGACTTCAAATCAAGTGCAAATGAAAGGTCATGACCTGGGGATGCCTCATGTCATGACATCATTAAGGATTGGGAGCGTTCGGGGATATACCCATAGCCGTCGCTTCCAACAGCATAAGCCTTGTTCTGTCATAATACTTGCCACTTTTCTTATTTCCCATGACCAAAATGCTATTTCCGAAAGATAAGACGACTCAGGGTACAATTAGATATATGTATTTTATTGATCACTTGAAGATTTTTGTCTTGTAGATCTTCAAACTGCAGGATTTAACCTTTTTTTTTTTGTTGTTTTTTGGGGTTTTTTTTTTTTTTCAGAAATATGGATTATTTAACCTCAGTATGTTAAAGATTCAAGTCATAGAAGACATGATCATCTCTACTTTTTGTTTGAGAGTTCTCAAACAAGGAGAAGCTTTTACATACAATACACCATAGAGAGAGAAAGCAACTCGAGGAACAATTTTGTCAATTTTGTTTTATTTTTAAAATGGTCTTACTTAGGACATCCATCAATTATTACCAGAGTAAAACTGTTCCTACTGGAGTCCCCAGAAAAAATAAAACATATTAGACATTGACAGCAGCTGACAATAAATGAAAAAAGTGCAATATTTAGTTCATATACCAAGAACAAATCAAACAAAACATTGTAACATTTCATTATGGATAATAACAAATGATAAACTAACATAAGAGTTGACACAATTTAGTAGCACATTAAATTTAAGAACTTCATTAAAATGAGTGGTACAGTGATACTAGTTTGGAGTATTTACTTAAATGACTTTTTATCAATCATGTAGCTTAAACTGAATTCTTGCTAACTGCTGTACATCACTGTCTTTTCAAGAAAAGAAGACAAACCTAAAACTGCATGTTCCTTATGTAGGTCTGTTGTTTGAAACACTTTTATTTTCCTGCTTTGGGGGGTAATGTAGAGGTTACCGCTGAGTGTACGCTGATGCTGGAATGGTTGTGCTCAGTGTTTGTTCATGCTGACATGTGTCAGAGTTGCCACTGTTAACCCACGTCAGTGTAAAATCAAACAGGTTTACGGTGCTCATCAGAGAATCCAACCTCCTCATTACACCGCATCTTTTTGTGTGGGCTCCAAATAGAAGCAGACTTTTTCTTTCACCGCTGCTTTTCCAGCTCAGAAAATATATTTTTCTCTCACTCTGTGGTAAGTGCTAGACTAGTCTTTACCTCCGCTGATCATCATTTATTGATTGTCTGTTTCTTGAAGCTGCAATAACTGCTCAGTGTGAATCATCTGCAGTACAGTATGTGTTGCTGTTGACAGCAGTTATGTAACACAGTAACCTGGAGGAAGGGTTGTTGTTCAGGATGTTTGCAGGCACAGTGGTAGATATCCTGTATGCCAGATGTAAACAAAGGACAGAAATAGTGTCCACACCAAATTCATCCACTAAACACAACCTTTAAAGAATCTTGTGTAGTAAAGAAAACGGGTCTAAACATAGTTCCAGCTTTATGTTAACTCGTTGGTGTAAATGTCACTTGATTGCAGCCACATCTACTAATTCTCCTTGGATGTGGCTGTCACAAGGTGGCAATTGTTTTGCAAAATGCTCAAACCTTTTCTTCTCATGGTGTCTGTAGCAGGTGTTAGACAGTTCTAGTTCAGCCATCTGCAGATCCACTGGTGGACCCATGACACTGTTTTGGTTTTTTTTTGTTTGTTTACTGTCCCTAAACCTTGGCAAGGAACAGGGAATACTTAAGATATGGAGACAGTTCAGGGACCATGTTATGAGCATACTCCAACACTCTTATTTCAGCAAATATTCTGAATATTAAAGCTTTGTACTAGAACAGGGCTGTCAAACTCATTTTAGTTTAGGGGCCACATACAACTCAATTTAATCTGAAGCAGGTTGAAGAAGCAGAAATAATTGCATACTAATCTATAAATAAAAATTTCCTCTTCTAACGCAAAAATTAAAAGTGCACTTTTAACAATATTATGCCTCAGCTTCTCATTTAAACATGTACATTACGACTTACAGATTGCGGTGGATCTACAAAGGTACTTAACATTTAGTAAGAGGCATAATATTAAAATTCCACATCGAATTGAGCTGTATGCAGCACCTGAACTAAAATGAGTTTGCCACCCTTGACTGTAATGGATTTGACTAAATTTAGTTTTCTTTTCAACAAGTACAGAAAATGCCCAATGTAGGTTTAAAATATTCCACAGAAAATCAAGCCATCTCTTCATCATTAGATGATTGTTTAAAAGGAACCTTTTTTGCCACTGGCCGTCCCTGAAACAAAGATGAGCAAGAAAAAGACACATCTACTGTGTATACAACTGACAGCAGTTAGGAAAACAATAACTCCAAACTGGCTTAAATAAAGATCCCCTAACATTTGATACATGGCAGTCAGTAGTTCAGAGAATTTTCATTATGGAAAAGATAACTTTTATGTTGAGACTCCAAAACACACAATTAGCGGATCGATGGGTACCGAGGCTGGAAGTGGTGGATGAGGAATAGGGTTAGATGAGGGTCGAAAACTCATAAAGTCTATCAACATGTGCATCTGGGCCAGGAACTGTGAAAATGGTTTCTTCTATATTGTCATTGTTGTCTTTGTTTTATGATTTAGCAGAATGTAAAAAAAACCAAAAAACAAATGTAACAACTGGAATATGTATTTTTCTGGGGTGGTGTTGCTCAATAAAAAATTAAGTTGAAAAAAAAAAGGAACCTTTTCCAATAGAGTCACAATTTCAATAATATCAGCTGATTCGTGCAGTGGCAGTCCCATCTTTAGCTTACATTAAACTGCAGTTTATGAGGGTGAGGTAAGTTCAGATGTATTTGAAGCAACATTGCAGAGTGCAGTTGAGTTAGTGCATGCATCAGCAATATGTGACAAGGACGGGTTCATCTTAACGTCACTCTAAACTCCAGCTGTCCAAGAGCAGGCTTTTGTGAGTAACTAGTGAATTGTGCAAAGGGTAACCATAATCAAGAGCTATTTCACCATTTATAAGTTGGCCCCATGACAATAATTCTGGTCAAGGTGTTCTCTGTATGTGAAATATAAGTCACGACAGACCCAGTGACAACTATATTTGGGTTTAGCCCCACTAAACTACAGCCTTCCAACCAAACACACTGTGGCTGTGATCTCCACACTTCTTCTTTAATGTCATGTCTTACTTATAAAAAGACTGCACCGCCTTCCAATAAATGTTGGATGGAGGACATAATAGTGAACCTCAACACTACAAAGTAGCTGTTTATTGCAGATATGGTGACCATTCATTAAATACACAGCATTTTGTTGAAAATGTATTGTGGTGTCAGTTGTATGTTCTGTTATTCACATCAAAACTAATGTGTTTGATGTTTGAATGCTTTTATGTACGTTATCATTTCATATGCATCACACACTTTGCCTTTAAATGGCTTTTCTCTCCATAAATAAAACTGTACATACACTTTTTTACCAGCTAGTGCCTTTACTGTTTGTTTCAAACAGATGTTATAGGTTTCCATATACATATATAATTACATATGTATATAATTATATATGTATACATTCATATATTTCATTTAACCTGTTATCACCTACAATCTTATGTAATTAGCATAGAACACAAGTCATAACGCTTTGATTCCCTTGTGCTTTCCATATGCTGCAAAGCAATTTAGCCAAACTAAACTGAAGAACTCCACCTTTTTGGGGGAAACCATGCTTAATTCATGCAGATAAAGTGGTGTTCTATACAGATGAAATGTAGAGGATTTCTGGTTAGGTAATCATGATAATCATCGCCACCACCAGACCTCCTGGGCCACCCACATCATGACTCACTTGTTTTGGGAATTCCACCCACCTGCTGGATCTCCCAGTCTGCCACCGCCAGCTAAAGTGATGTGTGCATGGATAAGCATAAAAGAGGATGGTTTTAGGGATGTGATACATGAATCATTCTCATTTTATACTCCTTTACATCCACCACCATCCATCCTCTTAAATCAGTGCAACAATTTTAAGCCTCTTTTTTCTGTGTTGATGAAAGATTTACAGGGGAATGCCGGAAAAACAAATATAATGGAGCCACTTTGGGTTTTTACAAAATGCAGTGGAACAGATTCAGGAAGTGAGTGGATGTGAGAGATCTGGTTCTAATGCTTGCTGAGTGGACAGAGCATAAACAAGGCAGACAGTGTTGCTGAAGAATGCCACCTCAGAGCTGGTGGATTGCTGCCACTTAATAACTGGCTCTTACTCAGAGCGCCCAGGCCTAGATATCTCCATTAAGCTCCTCTGTGGAGGGTTCTTGGCATGACACTATAAAATATGGTGTTATGGCTGGCAGTCATGCCAGCATGTGAAAACACAGTTTGTGATTTCCAGGCTCAGACACTTATGATGAACCAGAGAGATGACAAAGCCTGGCACAAAGCAATCCCGTTCATAAAAGACTTGAACACAGACTTCAATCTGTCAAAGTGAGAGGAAGTAAACACCCACACTTCAAATGCCTGATGATGCATGCAACAGGGATGGAGGAGTGGAGTTTGATCAGTTCTCATTCAGACTGAAAGAGGTTTCATGTTGTTAATGGGAGAGGGGTTCAAACTTACATGGAAATGTAATACAATGCACTTACATTTTTACCAGCTTTATTTCTATTATTATGATTTCTATCATTATTATTATTATTATTATTATTATTATTGGTTTAGGTGATATGTTTTTTGTGCGTAGGATGCAATATGTATGAAGAAACTGTGGTGGACACTCGCAATGATGACAATAAAAAGCATCTTTTCTTATGTTACCTGTCATACATACCTCTGTATTCGATTATTTAAAACGTCGCCTACTTGCAAAAACCCAAGTAAAATGTATGTGCACATATCCTATTATATGAGGTTTTATATTACAGCTGCGTATGAGCCGGAATGCAATAAAAAGTGCGTATTTGTACCTAAGTCCTCTGTGCAGTAAAACAAAAAAATGTATCTATAAAACCGGAAATCGGCATGTGATCCGTGTTTTTCAGTGCAACTATGATGTAAATGTTGACATCAGACTGTAAACAAAGAACCTGAACTCGGGACACTTGATTTGCCATTAGTTTTTAGTTGTCGTTTCAGTCACGGTATCTTTATGTAAAGACGGGCTGTGCGACACGAGAACTCGCCTCAGAACGGCGATTTACAACATCATGCCAGGGGATATTAACCGTCTGATAAAAGGTGTAGTCTGTTTTTTTCTAGTTAGTTCCTCCTCACATTTTCGCATTTATGTAATTTCTACATCCGACACCCTGTTTTGGACTTCTCATACTCGTAACTACCCCAGTCTCACACCGCACCAAACACACAACATGGGATTCCACGTGCAGTCGGAGAATTGTTTATATAAAACGATGGACAGGGGTTGTAGCCAATGAGATTCTATTTTTGTAAAGTCGTCATTTTTACCATGGAAACCCGTATATTTAAGCCAATGGTAGCGGGTCAGGGGCGGAGTCTGAATTGAGGTCGCTGGCCGGGCTCACGGATTCGCTAGTAGGCCAGAGCCGGAGAGTGCCGGGGAGGAACCAGTGCCACTGTGTCAATCCCGTCTCTACTGTGGAATACTGGATGTTTTCAGTCAACGTTTTTCACGCTGTACGCTTAATATTTTGCTTAATATCAAGGACGTCCTGGTAGCCGATATTTTTCGACAGCGCAGGTTTGTTTTTTCTCTTTTCTTACCCTTTCGTTGTAGTAAGAATGAATAAAGGAGCGCAAAAAAATAAGTTGCATAACGAAATCGGTTGTGCGCATGCGCGGTATTTCTGATTGCTCTACTTATTCTACTTTTATAACCGAAATATGCTTGTTCGAGGTGTTTTGACGACTGGGAAAGACAGAATAGGTGTCGTTTAATGTAATATGGTGAGTCCGTGTACGGAAGGTTGTTGCTTTACCACGGGTTTGAATGGTATCGTTACTTTTACATAACTGTGTCACTGTACCGTGCAGTGGATTGCAGGTCAACGTGTGTGTGGATTTTGAATAGCAGGTCAATGGGGGAAGGGATGTTGGTCCTCTTACAAGAATATTTCCTGGATAGTTTTCTTCGGTTTAACTTGTATTTTATGTAATCCTGTCTATTTCCAACATATTATTTACATTAAGATACCATTATTGACCAGTAAAACCAGCTTTAAGACAGTTTTCAGTTTCTTTAGCAGAGCCTCAGGGAAAGCTTTTACATTACAGCCATATTCTCCCAACTATTAATATGATTAGATTAAAGTTTATTTCACTACATCTCCCACAAAGATAGCTTTTTAGGCTGGATCACTTTAATAAAGGTAACTGTAAGTTGAATTCACCAGCCAAATAAGGTTAATTCTGGGTCCTTTCTGCTTTGACCTACTGCCTACACACATACACAAAACTTTTCACAATACCTGTGAATATTAGGTCGACGTGAGAATCATAGTACATAGATTTTTTTAAGCTGAACTCAATGTATTTTTTTGGTGCTAGGCCTGTAGGGGAAGACAGGAGTGAAAAAGTACCTTGGGTTAACTTCTGAAAATACCATCCAATCCCTGAGACAGGACCTGGGCTTTAAGTGTCCTCACAACGGAGTGGTTGACCTTTGACAGAGGTGACATTAACACAAACCTGTGTCCACTCCTGTTCACATGCAGGCTCAGAATGAGTCTCCACAGGTCTTTTAGTGACAACTGAGGACTTGTTGAGATTCATTTTAATGCGGTCAACCAAAGATGTAATGCTGAGGCTAATCTTTAGTGATTACTTGTGACCAAGTAAACAAGCTCATCCTTCACCTTAAATATATCAGGCTTTCACTTCAAGTTTGTTAGACAGGATTTTTATAAGGTTCTGTTAAATTCAACGGGAAACTTTTAAGAGTGATTGCATGACTAGATATGAATCTATCAATACACCTAAATTGTCGATATTATAACGTCGACTTTCACCATTCTACTTTATTAGTTCTCTTGCATAACAAAAGCCTTAGCAATGGTTCTATCAAGCCTTCACAACATGTTTTTCTAATAGGTTATGCAAACTACTTCCATTTCCTATAGAAGAGGAAGAAAAGGCTGTTGGGGGGCGTCATAGCGGTGCGCTGTTGCCGCACGTACGCCGCACTCCTAATACATCTTTTTGCACATTTTGAAAACAGAAAAACATAACACTTTAATAGTGCGGCTTCTATCCATAATCACTTAGTGGGCGCTGACTTGCAAGGTTATAGATGATGTCTGCTGAGTCAGTCCTCAACTCTGTCCCGGGACACTCTCCAGGAAGAATGTAGACGTATGCCTCCTAGACCACCTCCAAACGCGTCCTCATCGCCCCTGTGATCCACACCATACACAAGAGATGAACACTCAGGACTTGAAGTGTGAAATTCAGAGTTGCAGTCTCATCAATCTTGTTTACAAATCTGGATGTCTTTTTTTTACTTAGCGTGTCATCATCTTTTTCATGAGTTGACTAAATTGTCAACAGGCTGTGTAGTTGCAGATGTCACCATTGTCCACTTTCTTATGTCATTTTCATCATTTACTGGAACAGGCTCTAATAACTGAGAAACTATTCAGACTGTGCAGCACAATAACATTACTTCGTGTTAAATTATAGACTCTTAAAGTATGTTTAATTCTTTTCTATTTTTATTTTCCAGTGTAATGTCTGCATCACGTTTTATTTTGTTGTTTGCCCTCAATGAGTGCGGAAGTTGGATCCAAGTGAAAGCATGTGGTTTTATGAAACAAGGCTACTCTTGCTTTGTGCTTGCTGCACTATAGCCAAATCCATGTGACTGGAGCAGCGTTGTATAATGCCTGAGATCTGTGCTAGTGTGTTGGGTGTGTTTCAGCGCTCCAGCTTAAACAGGGATGAGGTGACAGAGTATAGGGTGAGGCGTAGTTTTGTTATGTCAATTCTGTCTTTTTTTGAGAGTTCTACTTTTGTGACCCTGTATCGCAAAGATCTTTGGAGAAAAAAGTTGTTGTTCAGCACTTTTAACATGTTGTCAATGTAATGTTGAAGGAGCAGAGAGGGCTTTCTCATCAGTGCACATCCACACTAAATGCTCTTTTTAAAGTTTTACAGAGTTTAACAGCTTTCAGAATGAAGCTGTTTCAGGTTTGTTTAAGCTTATTTGGTATTTAATGGTTTAGAAACAATGGAAACAATACTGGCTGATGTAACAGTTAGGAATAGGAATCTTAATAATAGTACAATAGTACAGAGTGGAAAGGAGCTTTTAAGTGGGGCAAAAACTATATATAGAACGTTTTATTTGTTATATATTTGAATCTATTTAATTTTATTTAATTAACCTACTTTTTGACCTCTGGCTGTACATGGTATATTTATACTGTATACAGTTAACACTATTTACAGTAAGGCCTTTTTAATAATGCTGAATACCTTTTGACTGCATCTTGTTAATCATTTGATTTTATGGTGATTCTGTCACATGGTTGTGTTTCATAAGCCTGCACATGCCTTTTCTTGTTTAGCTCCTTTATTTTTTTTTATTCATTTGTTTATGAAAGATGATTATGAATGCGAGTGCGTGCATCTAATGACATAATTAGACCCTGCAGTGAGCCCTAAAGCTACAGAGTTGCCTGACATGATTCTAACCTGTTGCAACTGCTTACTCGGCTCCCATTGGTTTTTACCGGCAGCCAATAGGAGGTCCCCACTGTGCTGAAGGCTACTGCTGACTGCTCTGGCTAAACCTGAGACTGGGTCATTTCATAAGCTTGCAGTGACCATGTGGGTGTTTGGAAAGTCTGCTGAAAGTTTTTTTTTAAATGTTTGTATGTGACATCCCCTTTCTTAAACTTCTAAAAGTTATATAAATGTGCTTATGTAAAGAGCAAAGAATAGATATGTTGCTGAATTTGCAGACTTACATAAATAGCTGCAACCTGATCTTGGCAACAGGAAAGCAGTGAAAAATCCTGTATTTGGCTTCAGTACTTGTTGCCAGTTATGAGTTAATATGTTATAAATAGTTTAAACCACTTGCTACTCTGTGGAGGAGGAGGAGGATTCAGAACTGCTGCTTTTCTGTTTGGTATATCAGGTTTCAGTTACCGGATTTTTCTTTAATATTCCTTCATACTTTGAATTATTTTGTGTTATCTAATTGTGCTTAAGTATAGGCAACAGAAATGTAGTCACAATGTAGGTATCTATGTCGCTAGTATATTGCAGGGTGCCTCAGACTTTGCAGGAGGTTGTTGTATAATTAACTGGTATGTGGTAATGATAAAAGGTGTGGCTCTGGGAGGTCTGTGCTTCATTATACATATGACGTTGGTAGCACTGCACTATGTTACATAAGAATTATTTGTTTGAAAGGGAAAACTGGCTGCATGATGTGTATAATCTCTATGTTGGATTCGTGCAATTAACTATTGTCTATTTGTGAAAGTAATGCACTGAGCCATCATTTTTTGTGAAAAGACAACTAGAATAGAAAGCTTGAATAATGTTAGACTGATATTAATCAAAATGAGTCTTTGTGGTCACTGTAGGCTGAAGGTCTTTGTTTGGCCTGTTGTTGCTGTTTTATTCTTTGTAGATTCAGCTTTCATGTGAAGCTCTTCTGAAAAACTGAACTGGATCAAAGTGCTGAGGCTTAAAGATCACCTGTAAAGGGCAAATCCAGCCAATCTAATGTGTGAACCTTTTGAAGGGTCAGTTGCAGCCTGTGTGTGCAAATGTGAACGACAAGGTTATTTTATCTGTATGCTATCCTTTTTTTTTTTTTTTTTTCATTTCATCATTGGCCTTTCAAAGAAGTCAGCCCATATCCAAGGCAGAGCTAACTGGTCACATCAAAGTATTACCACTTTGTAATGGATCGTTATTTCAGATCCACAGTGATTTGCTGCCCCTTTTGGCTCTTGTCACTATTGATTTGCTATTTGCAGAAGTGCACTTTATTGTTTTCTCACGTGTTTGTTTTGTCCTCCTTTAGATTACATCCACCTGCCTGAAACACCAAGAGCCATGCACTAGCCTAACCTCTCGTCTTCTGCCGTTTGGCCCATCCCATGTCTGAGGACAGTGACCCAAAACACTACCTGTACTCGACTCTGGACGGGCACAAACAAAATCAGGGAAGGGTTGGCTTCCAGGTGGAGGAAGAGGAGAGCTCTCCTTGTGGCTCCATTAGCCAACTTCACCACATGGCCAGCAGTTACAACGAGGGTTGTGGCGGGCAGGATGGCGTTGAATTGGAACCGGAGTTAGGATTGGCTTCAGAGGGGAGCGACAGCAGCCATGAGCACCCAGCTTCTCCTGGGTCCCCACATGATGACCGGAAACGTACACGCCCACCTTTGCATGAAGATGTAGAAATGGGTGGCAGTGGCTCAAGTGGGAGTGGGACAGAATCCCATGGTAACGAGTCGCATGGCAATGAGTCGCACGGCAATGAATCTGTGGGCAGCTCAAATGGCAATGGCAAAGATTCGGCTCTGTTGGAGTCATCAGGGAGCAACAAGAGGTGAGAGTACATCAGAAGAAGTGAAGCATGGTATATTAAGTTTTTTTTTCTCCTTCCTCAACGGGGAAGCAGACCATCTAGGTCATGGAAGTACGCTTCATTAACAGTAATAGGACAGTGGTTTTCTCCTATATGAGTCATTTTGGGACTGAGTCATCTATGCGCTTTTGTCCAAAAATGATTGTCTGAGGAAAACACAATTTTTTTATGTTTGTGTGACTGACAACTAAAGGTCAGTCACTAATGGCGTAGTTATATTAGATTACTTTTGATAGATGTGTCTATGCATCTTGAGAGGGATTACATTGTCCCATCAGGTGGTCGTTCCCATTACGTTTAAAGGTGCAATTTCTAAGGAACCACTTCACAGAATGTCCAAAGGTCAACTACACGTAGACATCACAATGCACTGTAGGACCACTTTTCTCTGTCTGTTATTCAGGGCCATACTCAGCCCTTTTCCAATTTATACTTGTGCTTAATATGTTCATGTTGTATGTAGTGATAATGACTGAATTCTAGGTTGCTGTTAATCAGGTAACCCTCATTATATATTGTCACTAACTAGAGGGAGCTAGTATTTGAGAGAAGTAAAAGAACAAGTTGTGTCTACAATTTGCTATAAAATTTTGCTGTTAAGAAATCCAAGTCTGAGTTGTCCTTGGAAAACCTTGGTGCGCAGAACTGAGGAAATGTCTGGCTTCACAAATGACTGGTTGATTATATTTTACCTTGGAATGTGCAGACAGAATGAGTTCAGTTTGCTTAACACACACCTGAGGAACTCAGGAAACCTGCTATCTGCACTGAAGATCAAAACTAAAGATGGTTGCTACTAGTTTCAGCCCAATGAAGCTGATGATGTTAAATTGAAACTGCCTCTTGCCCCATCAACACAAATTCTGCCACTTCCTAACGGGTAGATCTACTTGCTATATTATAGGTTGGTAATCATGTTTAATTGATAAGTAGACAGTACTTATGAGCAGGACATCCTCCCATAAATTAACTGTTAGCCCTTTCCTCTAGATTTTCTTGGTACTTTTTAGTACTTTATTTGTACTGTTGTCACTATTTAACAGTCTCTCCTAGCATTGAAAACATGTAGGAGAAACTTGATCAGTCTAATATTTACAGTTATTGTGTTGTCTCTAGTAGATAATTACAGTGCTACAGTTTGTTGTGTTCCAGGAGCCTTGACTAGTTTGCTACATTATTAGTGTAACATAGAAAATATTACATTTTGAATGAATGTATTATCTATCAAAACCAGGTTTATAATAAAGCCTTCAAAAGTTGAATTGCTAAGGATATGCAGGTTTTGTGAATCCCCTTTCCTTCTGCATGCTTGTCTTGTATTTCTGCAGTGACTTTAGAACAGATGAAAGTGAGGGAAATGTGGATTGTGGAAGGAATGTCATCACGAAGCGGGAAATTTGTGAATTTTTGAAAAGTGACAGTTTTTCCTTTGCCTTTGGCTATTTCTCATTTCCTTTCACTGTGTGTGCAGGTTTTCTTTAGTGATTTTAATTTTAAGGACATTTTAGTGCCTGTTGTACCCCATTTTGCCATGTTTTATCACATTTATCAATACAGCTTGAAAGAACATCTTTTGCTTCTTGTAATCTTTTTAGTCTTTTCATGAATAAAATTAACAGAGTTTCTTTTTTGTTTTTCAATCTGAATCAACTGAATGTTGAAAAACAGTAGGTTTCACTCTGCAATGGTCACACCACCTGGTCCTGAGCCTTCTCCCTTGTTTTTAGATAACAAATGTGAAAAAAATGTTTGACCCACTTATTTGCTTGAACATGTTTGAATTATCTCCTTTGTAACAGGGATGCAGATGTGTATGGTGTTCTGAGTCCTTGACTTGCATATTATGTTTTGCTGCACCTTTTGTTTTGGGACTCTGACTGTTCTTTCACAGTACTCTTGTCTATGGTCTTTGTGAATGGTCTCTTCAATAACATCCCCCATTGTTTTCGGTTACAGCTCCAACTCTCACAGCCCATCACCACCGAGCAGTTCCAATGCCTTCAGTCTAGTGAGCTCCGAGCAGGACAACCCCTCAACTAGTGGCTGCAGGTTAGTATATCACCACCACATCTGGTATTTTCCAGAAAAGTGACACTTTGTTTCCATTTCTGTTTTGAGAATTTGTACTGATTTATTGTCTCCTTCTGACCCATATCTATGAGTTGCTATAAAATCTAAATCAAATCAAATTTAATTTATAGCATATTGCCAAATCATAACAAACATTATCTCATGACATTTTACATATAGAGCTGGTCGAAACCAGACTCTCAAGCCAATTTACAGAATGCAACAGAATCCTCCAGTAGCAAACACTACTTATATATTCTGAGTAGAAATGTGTGTGTGTGTGTGTGTGTGTGTGTGTGTGTGTGTGTGTGTGTGTGTGTGTGTGTGTGATCAAGCTAAATGTATAAGTTACTGATTTAAAAAACAATTTGAAGATACAAACACATTTGTCACTGACTCTTCTGCTATTAAAAAATATTCATTGATGGTTAACTTTTCAGTTCTCAAAACAATATTTCATGAATGTCTCCCATATGTACAGAGCCAATTCTTTTTGATTTGTTCGTAGATGTTATTTTAAAGTTTTCATTATTCAACACGTGCTCAGATAATGCACATTGAGGCTTCTCCTCTGTCATTGCATTTCAAATCGCTTCAGTGAAGCTTTTGGGTTTTTTTTTATAAAATATCCCTTGTACATTTGACGTCATAGAATTGGGAGTGAGACAATCATGTAAATCACACTCAGCGTCACATCGGGGAGCATGATTGTATTTTGACGTCCACTGTCACGAGAAGAGAGAGCATTGCACACAGCATCAGAGCGGAAAAGGCCAGCAGTATGAGAAACATTTAAATTCACATATTACTTCATTAAGAAGGCTTTAAGAAATATTAGTATAAGTAAAAGAAAATTGACCAGACAAATCATGAAGTGTGCTGTGTTCATGATGTCTACAGTGAAGGACAAGTTTTTAATGTCAGTTTTCATTTTCATTACTGTCCCAATTTTTTCTTACTTGGGGGTATAATGTTGTTATTGCTATTTTAATCTACCATAAAACAATAAATAGTCCATGAACCATTTAGGTGAAGTGACTCTTAAGTTTGGGAAAGGCACGATGGATCTATTGGCACCCTGATGCAGCAGCACTGAGTTAAACCTCTGAAGTCAGAGCCACAGAGGTTCCATCCCAATGCCTGTAAACAATCCTCTCTTTCGCAGTCATCCATCGTGTTTTGCTTTCCATGCTAAGCTTCCCAGATTGTGACACCTTTGGTGAGACCTTGTCATTCTGAAACACGTGTATCTGTCTCATGCTCGCCCTGCAGTAGTGAACAGTCAGCCAAGGCAAAGACACAGAAGGAGCTCTTCAAGACCCTCAAGGAGCTGAAGATGTATCTGCCGTCGGAAAAGAGAAGCAAGGGAAAGTCCAGCACGGTCAGCACGCTGAAGTATGCCCTGCGATGTGTCAAACAGGTGAAAGGTAAGGATCAATTCAGCTGGCAGTTTATTTTTTTAGCATTTTCTCACACCACTAGAAATTTTTTTACCCTCATAGCATAATTGCCTAAGTCATATTTTTTCGGGTCATAGCCAATGATGAAAAATAATCAGCAGTGTTAGGAGAGTGAAGTTATGCAGATATCATTATTTGACCAAAAATATGACTTAGGCAATTACACTATGAGGCTAAAGAGCTCTTTTTTTGTTGTGACATTATAAATAAATCTGCATTTTGATCAAGTTAGATGTGGGATTTTTATCATGTTCTTGTTCTGAATGTAAACCATATAGACAAATGCATTCTGTCACTTTTCTGTAACGTGGCAAGCTGCTTTGAAAAATATCCTCATCACTGCCCGGTTTGAAATGATCTGCATCTGTGTTTTCTTGCCTTTGCAGCTAATGAGGAATATTATCAAATGCTGATGATAAATGACAGTCAGCCACCTGGTTTTGATGTTTCATCCTACACCATTGAAGAAATCAACAGCATCACTTCTGAATATACCCTCAAAAACAATGTAAGTACCTTTTTATGTAACTTCAACATTGGATAGGTTTTACTGTAAAAGCATTTGGAGGCACTGCTGTCATTGTCATATTAGCAAGTTTTTTTCATAACAAATGCAAAACATGCAAAAATAATGGCTTGCAACATGTAAAAAGACTTTGAACTCTATAATGAAAGTATTGAGTTAAACTGTATCATAATTTTTTGCACAAAGTTTTTTGCAGTACTAGAAATCAGAAATACTTTATTAGTCCTAGGATGGGAAATTACTGGTTGCAGCATACACAGAATAAAGAGCAGACAAAGTGCAAAACATTAGCTATATATATATATATATATGCAGTAATATAAATAAAAATATACAGTAATATCTGCAAAAAAAAACCCAAAACAGACATCAAGAGCTGCTGCAAAAGGCAACCTACTAGAGTAGCTTTGTATGACCCTCCTGTAACACTATGAGCACAGTAGCATCAGTGGTTACCCTGGTTATCATGGTTTCTATGGCCACTGAATAAGTCATAAAAAACTTGTATGACTGTACAAGTCCAGTAAAGCAATAACAGAAAATCTTCTTCTTTGTTTCCATTCTTTAAGGTTCATTATTGGCTATTACAGTTGTATAATAGTCTGCTTGTTTTAAAAATCTAAATACTAGTTTGACAGTGAATTCATTGTAGTTGTTTTTGACTCATGCAAGTCATAATAAGGTATGCTTAGTGTTTTCAGTGGACACCTGTCCAGAATGCTGCCTATTTTTTCCACTCAAAAAACCTAATTTTATATACTTTGGGGGTTTTTTTATCGTTCAAATTGAAAATGTCATTAAATACACAGTCACATGTTCATTTTTCTGACATCTTAAAATATAAAGGTATCTAACTAGATGCATTGTTCTGTCTTTACTTGCAGGATATTTTTGCTGTAGCTGTCTCTCTCATCACTGGAAAGATTGTGTATATCTCTGATCAGGCAGCATCCATCTTGAACTGCAAGCGAGAGGTGTTCAACAATGCAAAGTTTGTGGAGTTTCTGACCCCTCAGGACGTCAGTGTGTTCTATAGCTTCACTACGCCTTACCGCCTGCCCTCATGGAGCATGTGCACAGGAGCAGGTACCATTCTCAAGATACTCTTTACTCATGTTTTTAGTTTTGTTCAGACTTGGGATTAACATGCATTTTATAATATCCGATCACCAGTGGACAGGTCTGAGTCCCTTCACATCTGCTTTAAAATGCATCCTCACATTTTTTTTTATCCTTTGTTATGAGATCTTGCTCCTCCTTTCTATATGCAAATGCAACAAGCTCATATTAAAACTTAACATGTTACTCATATGCTTTCATATATTTAACAGACTGTATTTGTAACCTGTCTGTGTAATGTGTATTTCAATGTGCTGCTCAAAAACAACTGGCAGCTTTTGACATGGAATTTTTCTTGTCTGTTAATATATGAGAACCAGTCAATATGTTTTGTATTCTTGCACGACATGAATCTCCAAGCCTTTCAAATATATTCATAAATTCCCAGTGGTTGATCCATGTCATTCTGTTATGTCCAGATAACACAACACATAATGTATGCACTTGTAATGTATCTTGAAATTCTTGAAAACATTAAATATGATTCTGTTGGTAAACCAGCGTTCACTTACACACAAGACATCAGAGTGTCCCAGAAACCTGCAGATATGTTCAAATTGATCAGAACTTGTGTCTTGCATCAGAGCTGGATCTGAACTTGGCCTTTGAGTCTTTCACCTAATTGAATACTTCCAATACAGATTTTTACTCCAATCTTATCAATAGGAATGTTGTATTGAATTACTTGCTTCAGTACGGGTCTCTGGAGGTCTTGGATATGGAGTGAGATTGCAGGCACCAACAAAGGGCACGTGGGAAATGCACATGAAGCATGACCCAAACCACCTGCATCTATTTCCTTCACATGAGGCGCCCACACACTCACATGCTCCTACACACATAACACATATTTCATTAATATGCCCATTTGCACATTGATGGCTGCACACCCACTCTACCTCTGAAGACATAATCACATATTGGAGCTGTCAGAAGCTTTGAGCTGCTGATGTATTAAATCCATCTGCACTGTTTTTTGAAAGAGTTTTTTTATTCACTTCCAAGTTTAAAATCCACTAACTTTAGAGAGTTCACTTTGGTAGCTGGTTACAATTCTCAGCTGTGATTCAGTTCAGTGATGTCTAAGTTTCTTAGTAAGTCTAAATGCAATATGGTTAAAACAAAACTGGACAATTAATTGATAAGACAACAACTTTAACACTGCATCCTTTTTAAATAAAACTGGTACTAATTAATCAGAAACTGGTCAGAAGGGTACACATAGGTTAATAGGGGTCCCATCTCAATAAATACACACTATAATGCTTATAGTGGCAAACAATATGGTATAAATATTTAGTATGCAGTTTATCTGGTATATCACCCAGCACTAATTTCGACCTTTTCTTTGTACTTACTATTGACTCGATAAACTTTTTGCAGCATTTCGTTCTGTTTTTAGAAGACGCTTCTCTTGCTCTTGTTTCCTGTTTTTGAGCTCCTGGACATTTTAGAGAGTCAGTGGGATCCATTAGATGATACATTCATCCTGTCCTCTTTTCTCTTATTCAGAGTCGTCACCTACGGAGTGCATGCAGGAGAAGTCCTTCTTTTGCCGCATCAGGTGAGTAACAGCATCCAGTCTCATCTGATCCACACATTCATGCTCAATCAAGTTCTGAGTCAACAAAGGATTAGTGATGTAAGAGGAAAAGAACCTCTGAGAGAAAGGAGGAAGTCAGCATTTGAAAGCTTTTAATCTTTATCACCATCTAGTGGCCAGATTGGGTATTACAAATATTGTTACAGATATGTATGTATATATGATTAACAGTTAAACCAAAATGTCTTTAATTGATTAAAGTAATTGAAGAATTCATTAAGATTGTGTGTATTTTGTAGTGGTGGTAAGGAGCGTGAAGGGGATCTCCAGTACTATCCTTTCCGAATGACTCCATACCTAATGAAGGTCCAGGATGCGGAGCTTGCTGAGGAACAGTTCTGTTGCCTCCTACTGGCTGAGAGGGTGCACTCTGGTTATGAAGGTAAGATCTGTGACCACAAACACACTTAGCTGCAGTAGAATAGTCCATAAAATGACCTCTATTCTGTTAGTTTTATCTACATTTCCTTGACCTCAACAAAAACATTTACACGAAACCACAGCTTACATGTTAGAGTTGTTTCATGGAGGTGACAAATGTGGGGAACTCAGTGAGAAGCATATCTTCATAACCAAGGCTGGAATAGAAATAAAGAAAGTGATATTTACTATCAGTCACTCACACTCCGTCCTCAAAGACCAAAGATATTAGTCAGTATGAATCCCAATTAGTATGATTGTATGAAAATAATGCGTAAAGCTTCAAATTGTAAATTAGGTCAACAAAGCTGCTGCTATGAATACAATCATTGTTGAGTTTACATCATCTGCCTAAATTTATGATATTTGCCAAATTGTCCAAATTTTTCACCCTAATGAAAATCTTAATTCATTTGATACAAAATCAATTGCATTTTGTGATTGAAGTAGCGAAACCATTTATGATATTCCTAAACTGGCAGTATGACAGCACTCAAAGCATAGGTTTTGTTTAAAGTTCATAACATTTCAGCATATTTACAAGTTGTGGCATAAGATGGAAAATGCAAATCTGATTTGTAATAGTATTAGCTTATTTAAAATGTGGTTGGCTGATCGTTACTGATAGTTGCACTAGTTCTCAGTCCATTGTGGGATGGCATTATCTTCTCTCCTTTGGTTAAAGGTGGTCCAGTGTATCCCAGGCTCCTGTTAGCAAACCATGTGAAACATTTACTACTTGATAAAAGATGAGGAGAAGATGCTACTTTCTACCAGGAAGACATCTTTTACATTCAGTCAAGGAAATGACTGATGCAAAATGTAGGGCTTGTGAAAAAATATAAAGTAATGAAAGATTGTCTGACCCCATGAAAGAGATTTCATCCAAAATTAGCCACGTAAATCTGATTAAAGTGTTAGCATGAGCTGTTTTATACACAGTAACTGAGTTCTTATTCTGGCAACTTGTGAAACAAAGGGTTTATTGTTCATTGACAAACTACACTCAGTGAAAAACATTACCTCAGAAATGGTTCAAAAGCAAAGAACAGCTGTTGGAGTCTGTGTTTTTCACCACATCAGAGATGATCCCAGCCTCCCAGCAGTGATTATAATGATTCTTGTTTGTTTTTAATCTCTCATGAGTCATCTAGCTTTATGAAAGTGTTAAGATGCAGGAGAATCCCTTTAATATGAACCGTGTTAGAAAGTCTTTTTAACCTAGTTATATTTTATATTATGTTTACTGGTTGATCTGCCTAGTGGTAAAAACAAGTAATTGAAACACTAATGATATTAGTTGGTATCAGTTTATATCGGTATCCGTTCATATCAGTATCTGTTTTGTCCTTCATCTACAGCACCTAGGATTCCTCCTGACAAACGTATCTTTACCACCACACACACCCCTAACTGTGTGTTCCAGGATGTGGATGAGAGGTGAGTGATCATATGATGTTCTGTTTCAGTTTGTTGTTAATGTAAGATTTCAGCACTGATGTTATTTATACATAACAAAATAGTGAGTTTGCTTGATTCTTTCCAGAATGTTTCATATCTGTAACACTTTTCTGCTGTTCCTCTATTAGGGCTGTTCCTCTCTTGGGGTACCTCCCTCAGGACCTGATTGGGACCCCTGTGCTGCTCAATCTTCACCCAAGTGACCGGCCCCTGATGTTGGCTGTGCATCGCAAAAGTAAGAACCCCCTTGCATTCACTTTGTTAACTAATTACAACTAGTAAAACATATTACAGAAAAAGATTTTTAAGAAATGAATATGAGATATTGTATTATTTACCAGGAAATAGTTGGTGTTGGGAACATTAAAAAAAATGTTTTCCTGATTCCAACAGTTCTGCAGTATGCTGGTCAGCCATTTGACCACTCCTCCATCCGTTTCTGTGCAAGAAACGGTGAATACATCACCATCGACACTAGCTGGTCCAGCTTTGTCAACCCCTGGAGCCGCAAGGTGTCCTTTGTCATCGGCAGACACAAAGTCCGAATGTGAGTATAGACAAACACAACTGTGTAGTTGTAGTTCCTGTTAGACAATTTTAGTTATTATAAAGCCTGATCCACTGGAGCTAAAGATCTTCACCACATAATGAAAGTTTTTGTGATTAGCCTTGAAATAGTGACATTATCTGTTACTGAAGTGAGTTGTCAACTGTGGATTTAGGCAAGACGAGTTTATTTGTATACCACTATTCATACACAGGGTAACTCAAAGTGCTTTGCAAAGGCATAAAAAAGATCATGGAAGAAAAGAGAAATAATCAGAGATAAAATGTGTTTTTTAAAATGCATTAACAGAGTGAGATAAATACATTAATTGTATTAAAACCATACATTAAAATTAACATTAAAATCAAAGAAGTCCATTTAAAAGACAAGATTGAACATAAGTCTTGGAATCAGGGCCTCTCTTTACTGTATTTATTTCAGGGGGCCTGTGAATGAAGATGTTTTTGCAGCACCTGCTTTCCATGGTGGTAAGATCATGGACTCGGACATCCAGGAGATCAGTGAACAGATCCATAGGCTGCTACTCCAAGTATGTGCATACATACAAATCCGTTCATGATGTATTCATACATATTTAAGTATTTTCAGTTTCTCTAAGAGCATTTGTCTTTTCAGCCGGTCCACAACATGGGCTCCAGCGGTTACGGTAGCCATGGCAGCAATGGTTCTCACGAGCAACTAGTGAGCATCAGTTCATCTAGCGAGAGCAATGGAAATGCAGCAGTAGGAAATGCAACTGAGGAGATAGGCAAGGCCAAGCCCCCAAGGACATTCCAGGAAATTTGCAAAGGGGTCCACATGTTGAAGAACCAGGACTCCCAAGTTGGCCTACGCTCCCCCTCCACCTCCCCCTCACCGCCTTCATCCAAGCCTGAGCAAAAGAAGACCACTGACCGTGAGTCCAGTTTTAACACAACTGACACTTCAATAAATGTAGTTCAAATATCAAAAATCCTACAACCAGCACCTACAAATGCAACCATAACCATAATAAAAAAGACAGTTATTAATCTGAAAGTGATATCACTTCTAATTAAAAATGTGTCCTTTTTTTCCCTTTGTGTGTTCTCTCTACATTACACAGCAACCTCCCGAAGTCCAGCAGCGCGTTTGAAGGACTCAGCGCCCTCTCTGCTGGCTAGAGACAGTACTGCAGCCAGCATGGAGGACCTCACCTACAAAGACCAGACTGTCTGCTCCTATCAGCAGATCAGCTGCCTTGACAGTGTCATCAGGTAAATGAATGATACTGGTAGGAAAAAAATGAGAACAGAAGACTTGTGTTGGTAAACAAAGAAAGTGTGCAGTCTCTAGCATGGGCTTTTTCTCCTTCTCAGGTATCTAGAGAGTTGTAATATTCCCATCACTGTGAAGCGGAAGTACCAATTCTCCAACACCACTTCATCCAACTCCGATGATGGCAAGAAGGTTTCAGAGGAGGGTATGCAGGGGTCTCAGGATACAAACACAGGTATGTGCATATCATGCAGCTATACAGACTCACAGCATCTTATGTTGTATAAGATCCGCTCTAATGCATTTTATCTCAAATCTAAGGCAATTATTTTCAACCTTGGGTACATCAGCCCTAGGAAATATTATAAAAAAATTGACAGAAAACCACTTGCATTTGGTAAGAAGCAAAATGACCAACCATGATTAAAACGTGATGTCTGTAGTACATTTATAATAAGTAGAACAATGTGAGTCAATTGAAACACCTGAAAACAACTGTTATGGGTTATCTATACTTATTGAATTACACTTGGGGACTAGATTGGACAAAAAAAGGTTGGAAAGTAATTTTTCAGGCTACATGTCCGCACTCATGTGTTTTTGTTTTAGAATGTTAAACTTTGGCTGTGTAGTAGTGCGTCCACACTACTTCAGTGTTTTAACATTTGCAAAACAACTACGTCACACACATTTGATAACTGATGGCCTTTGATCACTAGTTATTTATCCTTTGCTGATTTTTCATGCTCTTGACACATGAACCTTCCTGAAAGAAAAGACTTGACTCCTAGCTTTTAATTTAAGATGGACACTGAATTAGTGGAGATTGTATCTTTGTCTCTGTCAGCAGCTGTTGTGCAGTTGAACTCTGCATTATCTTCCTCCTGTCCGTGTAAAATGTGTTTCCTATTAGAATATTCTGAGATTGTTTCTGAAACTCTGCTAAAAAGCTAACACCATTTTGGTTGTTATGATTAAAAAGTGAGCATGTAATGTTAGTTGCTGATGGATGGTTCCTCTGCCCATACAGATCCTTTGATGCTTGACACCCAGCCAGGCTTATCAAACATGAAAGCACTTAAAAAGCCTCCATCGGGGGCCGCAGTGGTGGGAGGCCCCCTGGCACCTCTCACATTGCCTAGCAAAGCAGAGAGTGTAGTGTCTATCACCTCACAGTGCAGCTACAGCAGCACCATTGTCCATGTGGGAGACAAAAAACCTCAGCCAGAGTCTGGTGAGTTTCTGAGTCTGTTTTTTTAAAATTAGGAATTCAGTGTATTATTTATCCAGTGATAGTTATTAGAGTAACTTACTGACAGACTGGAGCAGCACCAGACTTGACGGATGTTTTGTCTTGATATTTGATCAACAGAGATTATCGAGGATGTGGCAGAAAGTCCGGCACCCCCCATTCTGCCTGTTAGCGTGGTGTCTCCGCCCAGCCAGGAGAAGGAGGCCTACAAGAGACTTGGCCTGACCAAGCAGGTGTTGGCAGCACACACCCAGAAAGAAGAGCAAGCGTTCCTCAACCGCTGCCGAGAGCTCCGCAACGCTAGGTCTTTCCAGAAGGACTGTTCCACATATCTGCACAAACACAGAGGTCCAGCACATGCTGAAGGTAAAGAATGTGCCACAGATTATGTTCATAGGTTTAAGATAATTCCAGGTCATGCCATGGATTTTCTCAATAAAAAAACCCTTTTATCCAATAAACTCATATTACCTGGCAAAACCCTAAACCTGATTTTATCTTGTAAAAACATAATCAGTTGAAAAAAATAAAAAATTGTCAAGTAATATCTGTGCATTGACCTAAAGATTAATATGTGTGTGGAATATAAACATAGCAACATATAGAGGAAGATCACAACATTTCTTTACAAATTCCAATGAAAAATAAGGTATTGGTAAAGTTTAGTGTACACAACAACGAACTTTAGAAAAGAAATGTTAAAGTTTTGTAAATGTAAGGTCCCATGTACATGAAGTTTTCATCCAAAATGTTCATGACAAGAACTGAGTGTGAAGTGATATGGAATGGTCTATAAATTATAACACCTTTGTATGTGGTGAAAAACAAAAACAAGTCTAGCAAACCAAGATAAACACAGAGAAGATATTATATTACAAAGTATCATAATCTCTTTTTTATACTTCCTGACTGAAGGTTTCCTGAAGAAGGAACCTAATTTCTTTGCTTAAGCTTAAATTTTTTTCAAATCTTAAGTTTGTCTTGATTTTCAGTTCTCAAACACACCCCACTGACTTTTTGTGCCTTTTTTCAGAGACGTCTGGGTTACGTGGAGCTGTCAAACAAGGCCCCACCAGGCCAGAGACGGCTCCCAAGAAGGGCAACCGCAACAGGAAGTCCAAGAAGCCACGCATTAGGCATCCTGATTCATCAGACAGTGCTGTGTCAAACCGAAAACCTCGCCCCCCACTCCAGGGCCTCAACCAAACTTCGTGGTCCCCATCAGAAGCATCGCTGTCCGCTTTTAATGTCTCTTACCCAACCATGGTGCCTGCGTACCCACTGTACCCCCCAGCACCCACTGCACCAGCTCAGGCCTCCCGCCCTGACCCCTCCCTGTCCACTGGTTTTGGAGAGGGACAGACTACCCAAGCCCCACCTACTGCCACTCCATTCCCTGCACCCATTGTAACACCTGTGGTGGCTTTAGTGCTGCCAAATTACCTCTTCCCCCAAATAGGCCAGATAGGACAGCTGGGTGCTGCTCCTAGACCATCATTTTTCCCTGAACAAACGCCGACGCAACCTGCATACACTACCCAGCAGCCCTTTCAGCCACCACAGCCAGCCTACTCCATGCAAACACAACCACCCTTTAACAGCCAACAGCCGTTCCCTGTGCAGACGGCCTTTACCCCCCAGCAGCCATTCCAAGCTGCTCAGACCCCATATACCACCCAGCAGCCTTTCCAGGCCCCTCAGACTGCCTACACTACCCAGCAGCCCTTTGTAGCCCAGCCTTCTTTCCCAGTCCAACACACACAGTTTGTGACTCAAGCCCCCTACACAGCTCAGCCTTTCCCCTACAGCCTGGGCCCTGAGACAACCAAGGCTCCAGCAGTGGAGCCCAGAGAGGGGGTGGCATCGCGCTCCTCCACCCCAGCCTCTGGGGCACGGGAGCCCACCACGTCACCACCGCTGTTTGAGTCACGGTGCAGCTCACCACTGCAGCTCAATCTACTAAGCATGGAGGAGGGACAACGCTCTGTGGAACGTCAGGACAGCACAGCGGCCCTCAGCGGAGCCCAGGGTAACAATACGTTGGGAACATCAGGACCAGCAGGAGAGCAGAAGAATGGAGCTACAGCCAAAACTGAAAGTCACCAACAGGTGAGAGACACAGAGAACAGAGTGATGGAGGCATACTCTTATGTCTTAAAATGCTTGAATTGCCCTAATCGCGTTACAAAGTAATTAAAGAGATCTTGTATAGCAAGAAAAAGAAGTATTCAACTTGTTGACATTTTTTAATTAAACACATTTTCAATGTAAATTACATGATACCAGACATTTGTAGTAAATTGAAAATGTAATAAAAGTAATAAAGATGTGTTTTGGTTTTTTTAATTCATTTTTCATTTCAAGTATGAGTTATAGATTGAAATCCTATGATTTCTTGATTTTTGGGAATTTCTGGAGTCAATACTAATGTCTGGTCAGAATTTCATGTGAACTAGTGCATTAAAAATGGTTTAAAAAGTAAGAAGCCAGATACACAGCAACACTTAAAGCATGCTCCAGTGTGTCAAAAAACTGTTAGTTTTTATTTCTGATGGTTTGTTGCCTTGAATTTCAGGTGGATTCTCCAGGAGATGGGGTTCACAGTGATGGAAACTCCTCATCCTGTGATCTGCTGGATATCCTGCTACAGGAGCAGGAGGACTCCCACTCAGGGACCGGATCAGCCACCTCTGGCTCTATGGGCTCAGGGTCTGGCTCTAGATCTGGCTCAGGTTCGGGGTCGGGGTGTAACGGCTGCGGTACATCCGCTAGTGGAGCCTCAGGCAGCAGAACAGGTCAGTAGAGGAAGATGTTGAAAATGATTACATTTGTGTAGTGCCAGGAGCAATACATCATACACATAACTGTGATGCAACACTCTCTTTAAAATGAATAGTAGTGGATTAAGAAAGTATAAAACAAACCATGTGGATTCCTTTGTAAAGTAGATCATCAGGTCCCTCTGCTCTGTGCGTTTTTTATTTAGTGCCTTTTTAACACCTTTACCTCTGTTTCCCTAAAATAACACACAGGGAGCAGCAACACCAGCAAATATTTTGGCAGCATAGATTCACTGGAACACGACCTCAAAGCCAAGGCCAAAGCCAAGATGAGGGGTGAAGGAGTCTCTGATGTCAGCCAGTCACAGACCAAAGCCTCCACCCAAGGGGATGAAGAGCATTTCATCAAATATGTCCGCCAAGAGCCCCTCTGGCTGCTGATGGCTAATACTGATGACAAGGTCATGATGACATATCAGATGCCATCTCGGTAAGTCAGACAAGGAATTCAGTTACATTTAACAGGACTTACTGTAATACCTTTACAGGCTCAGTGTTAGATGGTAATCTGTCAATTGTCTGGTTTCTGCTTCTCAGGGACATTCAGAAAGTTCTGCGGGAAGACAAGGAGAGACTGAGACATATGCAGAAGAGCCAGCCACACTTCACATCAGACCAGCGACGGGAGCTAGTGGAAGAACACCCGTGGATGAGGAGGGGAGGTCTACCTGCCGCTATTAATGTGAAGGTGAGAACCGTACACATTGTCATTGTCATAGGAGTGACACTGTTATGCAAAGTGTAAAAGTGAAAGTTGGAGATCTGAGTGTTTTGTGTAACCACCAATTCTGTGGGATGCGCCATGCATATAGGCTTATTTTATGCAAGTGAATATTTTTTTCTGTTTCCATCATGTTTTATATATTGGTTTTGTTGAGTTGCAGTCACTGCTAGGTTTGTTAGAAATACTTCAACTAATGCATATGTTTATGTGTGTAGGAGTGCATGTACTGTGAGGATGCAGCAGCAGCACCCATCGAGGACGATTTGCCAGACATGGACATGGGCGAGCTGGGCGAAGAGCTGAGCCAAGAGGGCCGAAACACCCAGAGCCAATCACAGGAGACGCAGCCTCAGCCGGACTCTGGCTCCTGAACAAACACTGCCAGCAGGGGGACACTCATGACCAGCTGTGGACCCTCATGATACACACAGACTCACATATTGTGGGTGTGACAGCAGAGTGCTCGTCCATCCTCACAAACACGCAGACACACAACATTATTTGAAGCAGAACACTTTGTTGCCATTGTAAGGGTTCAGAGGATGTGTGTGCTGCTGGTGTGTTGTTGCTGTTGTTTCTGTCTTGTGTGTTTGGGTGGGTGCAGGACTGCTGTTGCTGTTCCTAGCATTCCCTCACAGGGGGCAGTAGTGCTGTATGTGGGTCTTTGTATTGACACAGACCTGCATATTGTTCTCCTACCAGCATACACATGCACATGCCTCTGAAATGATATGAGCCTGACCTGTCTGGTTGGTGACCTTTGACCTTTATTTTTTATTTAATTGTTTCACAGACAGAGCTTTACTGCCTCATCAGTAGTTATTCTAAAAAAGATAAAGCAAGTATGCCATGAGCATAAGTTGAATATCTTGAAATATGTTTGAAAAGATAATTTACTGTTTTGACAAATAAGATGTTGTTAATGATTGAAACATTAACAACAAACATCCCCACATTTGCCACATTATGTTGTTGAGGCCGAACCACAGGAAGCCCTTTGTTTTCTCATTTAGAACTACAGTATGTAGTGGTTGTTGTGGTGCTAGTTGGATCACATAAGCCAGGTCAAAGTGCAAGGACCCACACCTTTTTAACTGTTTTTATCCCACTTCTTGAGACTTGGTCTCAGTGTACCTCAATAGTTGAATATCTGGACAAAGCTGTGGACTCAACACAATATTCAGATACATATATTCTGGTTGTAATATAGTGACAATCTGATGCTTAGTGCAAGCTATTCTTTTAACTTAAGTATATATTTTATTTATTTTCTACCAGATGCTGTATCCACAGTAGATCTTTTAAAATAAAGCCAAATACATTCAGCTTAAAAAGAACTTTATATGTTTAGATTTTAAAGGTAGTGATACGTAAAAGGAAAAAAAAAGTCACTTTAGTCTGTGAACTAAAAACTGGACCATGTCTTTTTCAATGTAACCTCCAACTGTTATAGGTCTCTGTAGGCCTTAAAGTATGCATACTATGGGTACATCGTAGCTGCTATAAAGCAGCTGGCATCATCACAGAGTTAGTGTCATAGAGTTTGGCAGCATAATAAAAAAAAAATATATATATATATATATATATATATATATATATGCACGCAGGAACAAACAGGGTTCAGAAATCCAGTTTTGAGGTTGCAAATCAGTCCACATAGGACAAATATACAAATTAACAAAACTTATCAAATGTTTCTCCTAATTTTTAATATATGCATTTTTATTTTTTTAAGATGAAGAAATTTGACATTGTCGGAAAAAAAACATTAAAACCAGTTTTCACCAATTGTACTTTCTGTCAGTCAGATGTACCACAAAATATGAATTCAAGAAAAGAATTCTTCTGTTTTAGGAATGAATGTATCATGCAAATTAATTCACTCCATTTGCATCCTTTGCAGAATTTATCACTTACACTTTTTAGGCAGATTTTTAAAAAAAAAATGGGATTCATAGCTGCCTAAATTACTGCAACAATGACTTTGCAAATGTGCTTGTTTTAGGCCACATGACAGAGCATTACAATCATAGGTCTTTGCAGAAGTATGTGTGATAGTACTGAACTGCAATACTGTTCAGTTGTTGGTCAGAACTAAGCATGAATGTCATCAGATGTCAAGATCAAGGTTGATAGCATGTGGACATGATACAGCATTTCAACTGTAGCTAAAAAGGGGACCATGTTGCCTGAATTAACTTCATAAACTGGGTTAAACAAAAGAATTGTTACATGCTTGCATCTGTAACTATGCATCTGCTCCTCATGATGATGCTGAAGTATTAAGGAAGCTGTGATATGTACTGGCTCCGTGTTGTCGAGGTATGAAAACTGGGAACAACTCTGGTGCTACGGCAGAGAAACTGTTGAGGCTTGGCTTGTGAATGTAACACAGACTGGACCAAGAGCATTTCACTGGCTTAGTTTGTTTTCAAGGTTTTTCTTTTTTGTTCTTGTTCTCCTGTCAGATTCTCTATTTTTTATTTTTCTATTTTTCTCTTGTGTGTTATTTTATTTGTTGACGAAGGTAAGAGCTTTTGATTGTGACTAGGAACGGACCCTACCTCTAATAAATCTTAGGTCCTGTTACTGTAAGCGAATGAACCAACAACATGTGTATGCACATGGGCAAATCGCAATGGACAGAGTTGTCAGATACTTCAGTGATTTCAATGGGTGATGGGTTTGTACAGAGTCTTGTCTGAACTCCTTTAGGCACCTGTCACCACCTTTTAGAAAACAGTCTATCTCTGTCCTTCGTTTCCTTTCTCTACAGAGTATCTTGAGGACAGCCTCCAACACTCACCTGTGTACAAAGCATTGAGATTGCACAAATATTCATTTATTTGGAAACTGAGAGTAGAAATAAGCTGTTGAATATGCTGAGACTTAGCCAGAATGATGCTGCACTGGTGTTTTAAGCCTTACCTGTCTCATAAGGCCTCTCAAAGAGGGAATTCATTTATGACTTACACACTGGTGAGTGGTTGGAAGCCCCTTAACTGTAAATGCATACACACGATACTGGCACATGATGTTGTGTATGGTCATGTAAATTTGTCTCATTGCCACTGTATCGGTTTGTGGTATACTACAATATATTATACTAGCACAGTTTTGTGCGTTTTTGTAGGTAACATGATGTGTTGTTTGAGAAATGGAAATTATGTTGTAATAAAAATACTGAAATGTAAGCAGTGGCTCCATCTGTTTGTGCACATTCAACTGTAATATAAGACGACCTGTTTTATAGTGTAGAACACATAAACATGACCAAGACCAAATACACAGCAAGGGCATTATGGGTATTGCATTTTCCAAGTAATATGATGTAAAATATAACCATACCAAGTATTATGAGGTAATATGAATATGGTTCTTCCATTATGTTAGTTAACAATAGTTCAAACTTCATTCCTCCACTTCATTTAATCCAACAGGGATCAAATGACGGAATGAGGAGAGGAAGAAAAGCAGTGAGAGACAAAATATTGTCTCACATTGATTATGTTCTAAAGCACACAAATACACAAACTTCACACAATGTTAATGATAAAAATGAAAACACATACCTAACATTTTGTATAACAGAGGTATAAGTACAGGTACTCTAAGACCACCTGTTACCAGTTCTAAAAAAACATTAAACTTGAGTGTCCACTCAGTCATAAGTAATAATACATACTGCATAATAATCAAACAACTTTTGATATTCAGATATGTCTCCCATGAAACATTGCTTGTCAAAATAATTGTACCTGCTGCACAACAAATAGCCCCTCGGGGACAATCAATAAAAGTGAAGTGAAAATGTCACCCCTCATTTTAAATGTAAATAAAAATTGTTCATTAAATCAAATGAATATAATTCAGTCACATTATTCTGGCATAGATCAAATTCATGGAAGATGAAGATTATCCAAATGGTTTTTTGAACATTCTGGATAAACTGCACCCCATCCGATGAAAAATAAACAATTAGTGACAACATACTATGTGTGAAAGGATACATTTTGGTTCAGAGGGTCAAACTTCACAAAATAGGCCTTTAGGATTTTGGGGAAGCCCGTATGAGCTGACATAATGATCCTTAAAACACTGGAGTCTGCAAACCCCAGCACACATGCTAAAAGGATGCATTGTCATGAAAGACAAAAAACAATGGTGTTTTTCTTTCAATGTCTATATGTTCTAGCACACCATTATCCATCAAAAACAGGATGATAGCATGATTTCAGATCTATGTGACTCCACAGCTTTGGAGTGTTAAGTGGATTTATCCTGACTTACATGCATCACATATCAGCCGGCTGCAGAGCTTTGTTCTCCCACAGTCAAAGACAGTTGAATCCACCAAGCACGGCCCAGTTCCCCTGGGGTTTGTTTCCGCACCATATGCTCGCCTCTGCCGTTGCATCTCTCTCTCATGCCAACTGTTGCTTTTCACTGACCTTTGACCTCACAATTCATATGCTGGGTCACAAACCCACAGCTGAAGGAAAAGTCCCCCCTCACAACCTTCCCATTTTTTTTCATCACTAAAAACTAAATCTGGTGTCATGGTCAGTCAGTCATCTGTTGGTTTCAGTTTGCAGATTGTGGTATAACGCTGATTGAAGGAAGAGTTCCCATAAGTATTACCATCTAAAAACCAGCAGGAAATGAGAACTTTGATGCCTCAGAGAATAAAACTAGCATATGCTTGATTTAACATGTAAAAACATACCAGATTGACAATGATTGTACATTCATTTAATAATGTTTAATTAAGAGTCGACTAACCTGTCTGGTACATGCATCCTAATAGTGTTCATGTTCACTATTAATTATTACACTAAAACGCTGAACCATCTTCTGATACAGTTCATTACCCTGCCCCCCCGCAAGGAGAGGTGAGGGTATTGTTTTTGGTTGATTTGTTTGTTTGTTTGTTTGTTTGTATGTTTGTTAGCAAATTTACGCAAAAACTACTGGACCAATTTCCATGAAAATTTCAGGAAAGGTGCAAAGGTGCTGTTTTCGCTTGTCTCATCCTTGACCAAAAATACATAAGTATATCAAACTGCAGCTCTCTGTGAATTTTGTGTGATGCCCCAGACACACAGACAGAGTTCACTTCCCTTTTATAATATAGCATGACTTAATAGTTTAAAGATGCCATAAGCATTAGTTCTGCTGTTATGTCATAGACATCAGTGTATAGCAATGTAGTAATATGAACTGAATTTACTGGCATGTCACTATGAATGTATATGACCACTACAGGGAGTAATGAGTCACTCTGACAGTCTTTAATGGTGAAGATAGCTACAGCTAAGGCTGAGGTGAATATGAGAACTTATCAAGAAACATCTTAAAGAGTCAAAGAAAGTGACATCAAAACTCGACACAGTTTTAAATGAAAAGAATGGTGTTCAATACTGAAACCTCAGCAATTGTCTGCAGGGGTGACTTTGATAATGAGATTTATGAAGGTATAAAGTTATTATGTGATGTTATTTTCTTTGCTAAGTTTATGTTTTTTTATTCACAGTTCAGATTAAACTGTGACAGTTCTGACCTTGTTTGGATGATTTGGAAAAGATCTTCAGTGCAAATACTGACAAAACAAACTGTACAGAAAAAGGAAGTGAGTTGTGGTTTTACTGTGGCTATTTTCTGTCTAAAAACAGAGATAAGCTAACGGCTATAATGTAAACTATCAGCTGACACAATACATCATGAGTTTTTGTTTAAAGAACAAGACTTGATGATATAATACAGATGTGTGTAAACATTAGGCATGACACTTATGTCAGTAAATTCATAAGTCTGTGGAGACTACACATGCACATATGTGTGCTTTTGTTCTTTTTGGTGTTTTTTGTAACTGTTTTAAGTGTGTTCATGTTCATGGTTTCCTCCAGTGTTCAAAGTTGTGATTATTACGACTGCACATAACCCCATCAACTGTGCTTATTGCTGTATTATCTAGTGTGTTTGAAGTTGTCTGTGTAGGTTCTCATTTGCCCTGGCCATCGTTCTTCTACAAGAATGTGTTTTAATGTTTCAGTTTTCATTGTCATCATATATAACATTCACCGACAACAAATGGCTCATTGTTATGCACATCTGACCAAAGCAATGAGCAGAAAATGACATTTAATGATAAATAAGTGAATAAAAAGCTTTCAGCTGACATTTTCTGGATCAATTAATCAATCAAATTTTATTTATATAGCGCCAAATCATAACAAAAGTTATCTCATGACATATTTAACATATAGAAGTGGTCGAAACCAGACTCTCAAGCCAATTTACAGAGGCCCAACAGAATCTTCCAGGAGCAAACATTTGGTGACAGTGATGAGGAAAAATGTCTTTTCGACAGGTAGAAACCTGGAGCAGACGGACTCCTGGAGGATGGTCATCTGCCTTGACCTGCTGGGGTTAAAGAGAGAGAGCTGGGGGAGGGGGAGGGGCCACATGGATGCTTATCAGATCTCGTTCAGTGATGCGTCACTTCACTCAGGTGTGCTGTTCCGTGGACACCAAGTTATCATCGATTCACCGCCGTGTTCCTTGTCAGTTACTTACACATGGACCCAAAACAGCTGTGGTCTCAAAGTTACATTTTATTATATTTCTCAAACTTATGGCTTAATGCTCTTTGTAAATACTCTGAGTACAAGTCCATCATTTCAATAGATTTTGTATCCTGTAACTCAGCAGTTCCAAACTTTCTGTTCAAAACCCCCAAAAATCAACTTTATGCCTCTGTTGGACTCAAAGTTTCAAAATGTGTCACAATTCTAACTCTGTTTTTATCTTTGTCTGTGTGCCGCCACAATGTTTTCACGCTGTTATGCTTTTTCTATCATTTTTGGTTTGTTACATTGTTTTTGTCTTATTGCATCCTCTTCCCCATATTCGACTTATTACAAACATTACATACATACATTTGTGTTCTTACGTCTTTTACCTCCTTGTGCTCTTTTACCACATTTTTATTGTTGTTTTGTTATATCCTTTTGTTTAAGTAATTGTCTCTCTGCCTTTTTTTCTCCATCTTGTTACTCATCTTACATCATTTTGCTTGTGTCTTAAAACTGAGACCTGTGGTCAATATTCATAAACTGTGCTTATCTGCTATTTTCATTAGTAATATTAATTTAGATATATTATTTGAATATAAGCTACACTGATTGGGATCCCATTAAAAAACACCTCTATGACCCATTCTGGTTCTCAGCACTAGGTTTGATGCTGTGTAAAAATCTTAGGCCACATTAGATTCGTTGGCTTAGTAAAGTCCATTTTAGGTTTTTTATACTTCTAATTTATTATGCATAGTGCGTTTGCCCTTGTATTCTATGTTGATCTTATGTTCTATTTTTACTGTCTATCATAATGCTGCGGCACTACAATTTCAATTTCAAAATTCAATAAAGTCTGTCTGTCTATCTATCTATCTATAACACACATCTGCATTTCTCAGTCTCTGTATTGACATCCAGTCTGGATACATGTGAAGTATGTGCAGCAGTAAAAACAGCTTCTATATATATATTTAGTGTTAGTATCTAGTGTGACCTCCCGTTTGCACTTAACATATCTTTAACCCTTTTGTTCAGCTAATATGATATTTATTACATTCATTTTCTAAAGTTTTATACCAGGTTTCATTCAACACATTAGATGTTTCTCACTGTTTGTGCTGAATCTTATTATGGGGTCAGAGGTCACAGTAAATTGTGACTTTAACCTTTACAACCCATTTAAATCAGTTTAGTTTTTTTTAAGGCTGTGCACATATTCCAGTTATTTTCTTATATCTGAGAGAAAAGAGAAGGATAAATAAATATGTTCATTTCAACCCTGCGAAACCAGTAAACCTGAAGTTGGCCTTAGACTTCTGTGCAGGACTACTGTATATGCTGTCAGACTTGGTCCATACAAACCCTACAAATACACTCATTTTTAGTCACGTGTGCTGATTTCTTAACCCTAACCCTAACCCTGATCCAGTATCAGTCACAATGAAATCCCTAAGCACCCTGCATTCAGAATTACTCAAAGCCGGACTCCCCTGATAACCCTATAAGTCCAGTGAGATAGAGCTGTGTGTATGTGCATGTTCAGGGGTGTGTGTGCGTGTGTGTGTGTGTGTGTGTGTGTGTGTGTGTGTGTGTGTGTGTGTGTGTGTGTGTGTGTGTGTGTGTGTGTGTGGACTGACTGTTATCTTCGCTTTGAAGAACCTGAGCTCGCCTGTATCCCTTAGAGTGTCTCTTTTATTGACGCTCCCCTGTCAAATGGTCACCTACAGCTTTGATCACCATGTCTCGTCCGCTCCCATTTCAATGCGTTTCCTCCGACGTTCACACCCAGGTCCGCTTTGGGAACACCACCCTCCTCCACCTTCTCCACCACAGCGGCCTCATACTGATCCCTTTAATGTCAGCTGACCAAGGACCGTGCATAATGTCGAACACATCACCCCTTCACTTGTTCATATATTAAATAAAACCTGGCAACGTGGGAACTTTGCATTATTTAAGAGATGCGCACGGACTAAACGCGTGCAGTGGATCACTTCATATCACTCATATCACTTCATAAACAGTGTTTTTTTTTTTTTTAGTGCTGTTGGTTCGTCCAGACAGTCCAGACAGGATCTAACAGTCCTGTGATAAAATAGTCATTGTATCGAAGGTGAGAATGGAGACACTTAGGAGGGAGGTGCGACTCTTTCATGTGCGCACACTCAGTGCGCGTCCTCACGGTGCGTGGGGAGTGCTTGTCGGAAGGAGAGGTGTTAGTGGGAACAAGAGAGCAGGGTGTCCGGGTTTGTTACTAACTTTTACTTACTGTGTGTTTTTATACTGTTAAGACATAAAGTTTCAGACATGTTTTTTACTTAATGTGCCCAAATTACGCACGAAACTATGCAAACTATTCACATTATCTTTAATGTATTGGCCTTTTTCCTCCTATTGAAATCCACATTATCATTATTTGACTGAAATTGACATGACCTTGCTAAACAGTTCATGAATGCCTATGTCTTCTATGATGGATGTAAAAGAAAAAACTAACATTTTCCAACAAATTTCCACACATTAATCCATCCAGTTTGCACTAAAATCCTGCTGCTTTAGGTCATAAAACACAACATCCTCTCAGTGATGCTACATTATTTTATTTTAGCACATTCAGACACATAGCTGGTAAAATGTTTCTAGACATCATTACAACATAAAGTGGAGGAGGTTACTAGTCAAATAAACTAATGGCTTTTATGAAATACAATAGAAATATTTATATTAATCAGAGGCATTGCCAAAACTTCTCAGATTCTAAAAGAGCTTTCTCCTCATACCAGATTCTATATACACAGTGTTACTGACACTAAAAATCCAAACATCCTCAGCGGCTCCTCGTCTGTCCTTTGTTGGGAAATAAGTGAATGTTGAAAGGTTTCGTGTTTCTTGGCGAAGAAGGAAAAGTCACAACAGTGGACTTCTGAGCAGGGTAAGGAGGTGTACTTTTAGGAGGCTTCACAGTGGAAATGTTGATGAAATTACCTCTGTCCTTTTGCATCTACGTCACTGAGTGATTTCCCAGAATGCCAAATGAAAGGTGTTAACCTGCTGAACTTGTGTTTGACTCAAAAAGCTGCAGTCGTGGTTATATTCCCGAAACATCTGCAGCTGTGCCTTATGTTCTCGGCTGAGGCTGCTGTCAGTGGACAAATTGTTTTCCTCGCGTCTTGTAGAGCAAATCTGACTGTTGAACATCACTGTGTGAAGCCCAGGACAGAGATCGTGTGTGAACAGGCATTCTGAGATACAATAGGACAGTAAAAATGACAGATACATCCAGAAATGCAAGGTTCACCACCAACAGCAGAACGGTGACAGTGTTCAGATGAGTCCAGGTGAAGTTGTGTCTTATATGATCCATCAGGTGGTCCAGTATCACGTCTTAAAAGAACACCTCCCAACTCCTGGTTCAGTGTGTGCCGACTGCATCTATCCCCCTGATCCCTACCACGGTCGCCACATAGACCACGGAAAGGTCATGGTTGGGATGCTCAGAGCCTCCCTGTTCTCCAGACCCTCAGTGGAGCTCTGGTTGTGCTCGCTGTCGGTCTCATCCAAGTCAGAGCACAGGTCCTCACTGGATATGGTGGAGGGGGCCGGGGACAGGACCGAGGACGAACCGCTAGATAAACTCCTCCCTCCAGGTGAGGCCAGAGAGGTGCAGAGTGTCTCTCCACCACCGTGCCAAGTGCTGCTGTTGTTTCCAGAAGTGTCCGCGATTAGATCCATCAACACGTCCTGGAGGTGGTCCTCGTTCAGGGGCATGCACTCCAGGAGGTGGTTGAGGAGCTCCGCTGCAACTGTTGAATCGATCCCAGGACAGCTGGACACAAACATGTGGACCTCGTGCATGCACTGGATGTAGCCGGCTGCAAACCTCTCACTGGCTTCTCTGTTGAGTGCATCTGACTCTGTGGGAGGAGATAAGATGATCACCAAACTGTGTCGCACCATTGTTCACGGTCAAAGCTACACAGGAAATTTGCTTGAGTAAAATTTAAGGAAATTGAAGAAAATGTTTACTCTGATAACATTTGGTCTCCATCTAATAAGAGTAAAAATTACTCTTTGGGTAGGGCTCTCCAAACTCAATATAGAGACAAATTTACTCTTTTTGAGGAAAATACTTTCGACTGTGGAAGAAAATGCTCAGCAATTTTTCCTGTGTGAGGCATTGTCATAAGATTTGCTACATTTTTAGAGCATGAAGACATAAAGAGCTGAAACTGATGCACCTAAACTGGGATTTCCTTTATCTATATTTCAGATGAAAATAATATTTTTCCGACCTACACAAGCCACTACTTCACCCCACCAACAAACAGAACTCTAGGGTGACAGTTTTCAAGAACAAAAAACAGCCCAAGTTGATCTTTGAAAACAACCTAATGATGAATAATGACCTGGAGAAAAGAGAATTTACACTGACAATCCATGTATTTCTATTCCACACATTAAGTTCCTCTGTGACTCAGGTGTGTTCTTTTACCTGTGTGACATGAGCACCTGCTGGAATCAGTTCTAGAGGGATTCTCTTCCTTTGTGTGCCAAAAAGCACAAATGAACCTTTCACAGTGTCCTCCATAGTTTTAAGAATAAAAGCCCTTCTCTTCAGTACACTTGTGTGGTAAACCATCTTTAACTGTACAGACCTTGGCTTCGGTTCTTCAGGATGTCCTCCACCTTCTTCACAGTCATCTCCAGCACTTCTGCGTTCTCCATCTTGGAATGAAACTGCGAAAAGAAAGAGTTGACCTTCATCAGTCTTTGAAATCGACCTACACCTTCCACACCCAAGTGAACCCAGTGACTGTACTCACGTCTGTATCCGCCAGCAAAGTCCGCAGCTCTTGCAAACTCTCATTGATGCGAGCTCGCCTCTTCTTCTCCACCAGAGGTTTCCTAATCTGCAGGAGGACAGTGACTAAGTCAGTGATAGTGCTGTACATACATGGAAAAGCATGGCAAAAAAAATGAAACCGCAGTTGTTTATTCCAGGTTTTCTTATAAAAATACAAGATGTAGTTAATAGTTGAAATGCGAGGCTTCAGTCACAGCGATGCAAAAATACATCCACTGATGTGGTGTGACAAGTGCGTCAGTGGCTGCGTCCGAGTGCGTGTTAATGTCCAGTCAAATGGTACCTTTCTGTCTGTTTTCTGAACCCCGTAAAATGAATCATCTTCATCCATGCCAAGTCCGTTCTTGCTGGGCCGAGCCGAAGGGGCCATGTTGGTTGCTTGTGGCTTCTCCCACTGCTGCTGCTTTTTTCCTCCCGATTCGTCAACGAGGGGCAGCTGGCAAACGGAACCGGTTACAGGAAGAAAAAAAATGGACAAACTCACAGGCGAGGCGAGGCGCCTGTGTTTATTGTGCAATCCTAGCGAGACGTGCTGCTGGCGCTGAGTGGCTGTTGTTAGTATTTATAGGGGCTTATTAACATGTGAATAGGGGCTGAGCTGCTCTCGCTGGGGGACAACACAGCGCACACGGCCCGAGCCAATGAGCGCCCACTCCCTTTGTCTCCGGTCAGCCCCTGTCTGCGCCCCGATGAGCTGGACGGGCTTTAATCAGGCTGTGTTTGGGGTGAAGAACCGACCGAACACTCCGTTTTCCCAAGTGTTGGTACCTATGAGTTGTGCACATGTTTATTAAAGTCACGATCACTTAGAAATACCTCGCACAAACTCTGTATTTTATTGTTAAATAGAATAATTTAAGATGTAAACTTGGGTTTATAGTTTTATCCAACAAAATCAGTAAGTGGCACAATGTCCAACCGTGCGTAAAGTGGAAATACTTATGTTTACTCCTTTGGACATCTCAACATTACTTCCAGTTGAAGTCTTGTCTTTTTTTCTGCCCTACCATTCTTGTTTCTGCTGGCTTTTGTGTCCGAGGCTCAGCAGATTAACCGACTGTTTGGCGGATGTAACGCGATGCCTTCAGTTGGCAGCTGCTGCTGCGGCCCCTCGGCCCAAACTGAATCAGCCAGGGGAATTAAGGGCCCTTCTCCAAAGAAAGCGACAGGTGTTGGCCTGCGCCTCGTTTGTTCTGCCCGTTGTTTGGTGACTTGTGTTTTGTGTGTGACTGCATTCTCACGTTGCCTGCTCTGCTGTAAAAGAGTTTATAATATCTGGCTTGTTTTGCTGGTAAATTGTGCTTAGTGTAATAAGTTATGCATAATGAAATGAGGAGACTGTCACCCTTTAAATAACACACAGACTGTTTGTGAAGTGCTCGTACTTGCTGATAATTAGTATTAGACTTTCTGCGTTTATTCCTTTGAGTACAATGTCTATTTGTTTATGTCTAGAAGGAGTACTCAGCCCCCTGTCCTCGTTATCATGCATGTTTTGTGCACCATATTATCATGCAAATTACCCTTTCATTAGGCCAAATCTGTGTTAGGGAAAGGGAGCGCGCACGCATCTGTTCCACCTTCCAGGTAAATGCAATATTGTGTTTCCAGGTGAGTTTTACGCACTGTATTTCCACATTTGCGCAGCATTTCCGCAAAAAGCAACTCTAAACTGGATGGTCACGAATGAAGGAAGAGCCCTCGAAGCTTTGAAGTGGGTGTATTTTGGCACCTCGCCACCCCCAGATCCCTGTTCCAGATCTTAAATGGTGTGGACTGTGGAGAGAGCAGCTGTCCCGACTCGCTTTTGTTGGTGAACTCAGAGGGACCAGGCGTCCCCCTCTCTCTCTCTCCGTCTCCTCAGCTCCTCCGATTGGCTCCATGTGGCGGCAAGTCATAACGGAAATAATAGCCTGAGAATGTGCCATATGTACACTTATAGTTAGAAAAACTCAATAATGAATGGTGTTTTTATGTAAAACGCAAATGCTTCCTAACAGTTGTTTATTACAGTTTGTTACGCATAGATGCCTGTAAAGAACATCTGTATGGAGGCACTTACAAAAGACACTGGGCAAAACAACATGATCCACAAATATAACTGGTTACAATTAAAACAAAAATAGCTTATTTGTTTCCAGGGTGAGTTCTCAGTGTTTTCAGACCCAAATGCTGGATGACATTTGCAGGTGGAAATCAGAAACATCAGCATTTGACAGTACTTTACAAACTAGCAGCTAGTTTGTTCAGAGAGAAATGTTTTATGAATCACTGGTATAAGTTTTGAGTTTTGTGCATACCAAGTGCCTGCACTGGGCTTTTCAATGTTCACCACTAGGGGGCATAAAAACCAAATGAGGTCTGGACTACACAGGTAGATTCAACCTGTAGGCGGATCTGATAAATGCAAGGCTGATATTTAGGCTCTGAGTTGTTTTGAATTCCACATCCTCTCATGATCAAAATATGACTCATTTCCTGTTGATTTCCACTTCCTTCATCAACTCACTTTTATTGGACATGTGTTGTTGAGTGGGTAAGTGTTAGTTATAATGAATCTTGACAAGTGTCTGCAGGGAATTGCATTAAGACGCAATTAAATGTGCAGGCCAGAGGAACAATGAGTGAATGAGGCATAAATGTGAGATAAAAATCATCATCTTTGTAATTCTGTGTGGATCTGACAGTGGTCTTTTTCCTTCCACATCATTTAATATGATTGCTGCTTGATTTCATAGTTATGTTATTTTTTATATGGAGTAGCTTAAACAATGTTACAAAATTACAATTTACTGTAAAAACTAAATTCCAGGCATGAAATTCAGTATTTATTATTGTAATATTTTATTCTGTTTTACCTTTTCTACTTTTCTTCTCCCACTTGAGTAGAAACAAACGTAAATGCCAAAATAACATGTTCTTTTTTTTAAATGAAGAATAGCATGGTAAGACTGAGAGTTTGACATATGTTTTATTTTTTTATTTTTTTATAAATGTTTGGGTTAATTATACAGAAAAGAGGAAAACAAAAAAAATATCTATGTAGTTCAAGTAGTCTAGAAACAAAGTCGAAGCCTTATAACATCAATAAATAAAGCTGTTAATACAATAAATAGATGAAAGATTAATAAAAGCCTTCTATAATGCAGGCTACAAGAAGTTGACTTCTGAAGGGAAGTACTGAGAAAAGGTCTGTATAGAATCATTATAGCACACCTACAATAATTATCACTGGAACAAAACTGCCCCACATGGTTCTTCTGAGCAGCATATCTATAAGATACATAACAGAGGATAGGCTACCAAAATGGAGATCATTAATCCATCAGTTCACCATGGCCTCCACATCTCCAACATCCCTATGTGGGAGCTGTGGAGCACCGCTCTCTCCTGACGTCCAACCACATGACAGGTGGGCCCCTCCCTCTGGAGCTGTCTCCCAGATAGGGGGTCTCCTCTGAGGGGTGTATTGGGGAGTCCTGTGCCTTGGCTGTCCAGAAGGAGGACCTCATGTCTTGGTGTGGGCTGCAGGGCTCGCTCATCCGTGGACCTGGGCAAGGACTTAAGGAGGTGGTTGAGCAAACGGGAGCCAAGTGTTTTATCCATCCAGTCACAGGTGAGGAGCATGTTGTGGACCTCATGCATGCACTGGATGTAACCTGTGCTGTACTTCTGCTGGGCCTCCAGGCCTAATGTGGGGTCTGTCAGTGGATACACAAGCAGAGTCAGGTTACAGCATGGCCACAGCGGCCTCTAGTGTTCATAACTTGAACTGCAGTTAGTATTGCATTTTAAACTGAATGATTTTGATCAAAAGCCATAAAATCAGTCAACAACAACAAAAAAAAAGTCCAGGTGGGAGTAAAAGTAACAGTTTCCGAATTTTAGCTGCACCTTCAACCTTCACACTCATGAACATTTAATATGTAAAAGTGATGATGCCCTCTGCTGCCCAAAATCACCTTGATGAAAGGATTTTATAGCTAGAACTTCAGGAAGTCACATCTGTGTTGTAGCTGAACTGCACAAATTCAATTTAGAGCCAAAAGCTCCACTCATCTGCCATCTTCAACAATCTTCCTCATTTCTCTGCTTCCTTCATAAACCAGAGGGACTCAAACTCCATGGGATGCCATTTCTTACCGCTGAGTTTGTTATTCTGGATGTTCTGCAGATGTTTCACTGTCATCTCCAGGATGTCCGCCTTCTCCAGTTTGGATTGCTGTAAAAGATGATCAAGCTTGGTGTTAACTTGAAGTCCATCATTTGAGTTACGTGTAAAAGAGGTGAGATGTGAGGGGAAATACTCACGTCAAGTCTGAACGCGCCGATCACTGTCTCTTTTAGCTGATCCAAACAATTATTTATCCTCTCCCGTCGTTTCCTTTCGATCAGCGGCTTCCTCAGCTGTAAGGAGAATAAAAATGACGCTCGTTTAATGGACTGAGGGGCGCAGAAGGTCAGTGCTGTGAAAATGATCTGAAGTAGATGTCCAAATGTAAAATACCTTTCTCTCCTCCTTCGCACTGGGATGTTTCCCCACGTTGTGCGCCACAGAAGAAGCAGTCATGTTTTTTTCTTGGGTGCCAGTGCGTTTTAGTGTCTCTTCTCTGAATCTCAGTGCGTCTCTAGGGCCCTCGGCGCGGCACGGTCCTCTTATTTATAGGGCGCAATTAGCATGTGAATGGTCAAACTCTTTGGCTGAGGGATTTTCCCACACACGGGGTCCCATCAGTCAAGACTGACAGGTCACTGGCTCCATTCAATAAACCAGAGACCCGGCCTAGAAAAAAAAAATCACAAGCGACAGATGTCCAGCCTGAAACCATGGACTGCCCCCTCTCCACCCTCCATCCAACAAAAAAATCTGCCGTTTCCTCTTCTCCCAGGGATGAACAAGAGTGTGCAGTTACCGCGCTTTACTCCCAGGAGCCCCTCGCCCATTCTTTTCAGTTAACAGGAGCAATATTACACTACCTGCTAAAGGGCCAAGCCTATTCCTTCAAAGCTCACAGGAAGACAACAATACTCTGACAAATCACCCGAGGGTAGTGTCTGCAAATGCTCTATCTGCATGAAAGGTCCAGGTGAGCTTTACGCACCGTGTTTCCACATTTGCGGCTCTTCCACACCATATTACCAGGAAATCCAACTCAGTATTGGTACGTGCACAACCTTTAAAAAAAAAGATCTTGCGCAGTGCATTACTTCTAAACTTTATTTTGAGTCTAAACATTCTTCCAGAGAATCACACAAACACCTGTAGCCAACTTTGACTGTCCTCCCTGTCCTCCAGGGTCCTACATCTGCTCTTAACTATTGGTAAGCAGATGTCAGATTGACTAGAAACCCCCCACCACCACCACCACCACCTTAAAGTCTCTTAAAGAGTGTGTGTGTGTGTGTGTGTGTGTGTGTGTGTGTGTGTGTGTGTGTGTGTGTGTGTGTGTGTGTGTGTGTG
>JAPTYQ010000006.1:10146827-10173427 GCA_029814465.1 Ostorhinchus cyanosoma
GAGGAGGAGGAGGAGGAGGAGGAGGAGGAGGAGGAGGAGGAGGAGGAGGAGGTCACTGAGGCCTTGGCAGGTGACCAGTAGATGACCAGGGCAGACAGGTGGAAGTGAAGCCAAGACATGCCTTGTTTGTAGAAATAAAAGAAAGCTTGATTCTAGTCTGTCATTATCTTCCAATGATATTCACTAGGTTCAAATGTGACCATGGTGAAATGACCTTAATATGTCTTAGACCAGTATGAAACTGTATGGTACACCAGGCCCGAGAAAGAAAAGATATTTTACGTGAAAATCTATGGTAATAACAAAATATTTAGCAACAATTATATTATAAGAAGATATTATCAATTAATAAGATATTTTGACAAGATATTCTCACATCACATTAAGATATTTTTGACAACACAAATCCTTATGAAGATTCTTAGATATTAGATGTAATATGTTTTTTTTTCCTGTGATATTGACATATATTCAAATTACACATTTTAGATATAATAAAATACTTCCCATATGAAATATTCTCACATTATGAAAAGCAACATAATTAGATATTTTTCATAAAGACCTTATGATAAATCTTTATTTTTATATGATAATAAGATATTTTCACTTTGTTACAAAATATTTCACTGTTATCACAAGATACTTTCATGGTATAACAAAAGATTTACCCAATAAAGTGTGAAATATTCATATTACGACAAGATATATTCAGTTTCATGGCCATTTGTGATGAAACTGTTAAAAGGCTAACCTCCTCAAGATGTAAATACAGGAAATCCATTAATTCTGTGTGGATGAAATGTCTGGCCTACCTTTCATTGCATTCCATAGAGTAATTGTTTTTATGTATCAGTAAGTTGTCAACATCATTAACATAATCATCAATGTGACTTTCCTTTTCTTCTAAAAGACAACTGTAGTTACTCACACAGCAGCAAGATGTCTGAAAATTTAACAAAAGTGTTGAATTATTGTCAGTAACTGAGGAAAATTGAAATATCCCGGACAAGATGAATAGTATGATGCACGTAATGCTTTTGTCTGTCTTATGCATCGCAGAAAAGCAAATGTGTAGAAAGTATAACTCATCTGCTTAGTTTACCTACATTTTATATAATTCTAGAAAAAAACTTGAGAAGCATATAATGTGCAAAATATATGCTTGTATTACTGTAGGGAAAAGTATTATCACTTGAAAGTAGAAAATGCCATTCTCAGCCTTTTTATTTCATCAAGAGAATGTCAAATATGTACATGTAAAACACATTTTGTTTAATTCAATCCCATCTCTGGGGTTGCTAAATGTATTTAATCTTATTTTTTGTTTGGTATTTCAAACAAATAATGAACCTTCATCATTACTTTGAAATATTATTTGTATAATATTTCAATATTACTATATTTTAGTATGCACTTTGGGAGAAAAAATACATGTTTCTTGTCCTCCACTATACAGCCTCAGAGGTTATTCCTTCCATGCAAAGTATTTAGGGTTGTTGTTTTTGCAGGGTTGAAATGAGAATACATATATATTTCTCAATGTCTTTTCTTCAGATACAACAAGAAAACATAAGAAATATCCACACAGCTTTAAAAGACACATAAAAAACCTAAATGAATTAGTTGTAAAGGTTAAAGTGACTATTTAATGTGACCCCTGACCCCATGACAAAAAGCAGCACAAACAGAAACATCTGACATGTGGAATGAAACCTGGTATAAAATATCAGAAAAATAATGCCTTAAATCTCATATTGTCTGAAGAATAGGGTTAAAGGTGCAAACGGAGGTCACGCTAAATACTTCCACTTTAATTTATAGAAGCTGTTTTTTTCCCCCTGAAACTTATTTTTACTGCTATACATACTTCATGTATATCTACATTTGATTTCAATGTAGACTGAGAAATGCATGTGGTCATTAAAACTTTATGATGTGAATTGTTCATGTACCAGTGGATGAGAGCGCCACCCTGCGGACATTTAGTGGAAGTACTTGTCATGACGGCCTTCGGCCACAGGGGGCAGTAGACGCAGCTGCACTGACAACCCGTGTGCCGCTAACGCTACCAGTGTGGCTCAGAGAAAGAACTAGGAAACAGGGGCCGCACAATTAACTACAGTACAAACAAGGGGAGGCGACGAACAAGGAAAACAAAGCAGTTTTTGTTCTAAGGAGCACCTGAGTTGCCGTCTTGCCAAATCGAGGGGAACTACTGAAAAAGCACATTTAAAGGTACTGTGTTGTTGCTAATATATAATGTTATTAATTGATATCTGCATGCACTGTTGTGTAAAATTGCTTCACCTAACAATGTTAGTCCTAAGGTTAGCTGGTTGGCTACATCTGCTAACGTTAGCATACTCAACAGCTCTCGCCGAGTAGAAATGTTTAGCTGAGCCTGCTTTTGATGATCTGCTAAAGTCAGGCATGGGCTTCACAGAGCTAGCGCGAAGAACCACTTCCAGGCCTGGCTGTGCTAAGTTAGCTAGCTAGCTACCTATACCACATTAACGATACGATAAACCACTAGTGAACATAAATGCACTACATTTTCAACTGTTTTAAGTAAAGCTAACACAAGAAGCGCATTTTTGCGATTTTTAGGCCTGTTAGGGCCCTCCTCTGTGTGGCGACCACACACAAACACTTTAAAAAGCAAGCCAGCAGGAGCACTGTTGTGTGGTGGACTGTGATTGAAATAGCGTTTATTATAGGCCACGTTAGCTCACTAATATGTTAAGGGCTACTAATACAGTGTTAAGGTCGTGAAGTCGTACATGTTATTGCAGCTCTACATAACGTTGGTTTACATTTACCAGGAACATAATAACCGTATGAAATAGTGTCAATTTTAGTATTGCGCAAAGTTGGCAGGCTTCACACCATCACAAACCAGACATGGAAAACTCAGAGGGGCGGTGCTCACTGTCAGCTTCATGTTGGCTACATTATAGGACTGAGGGATTGCAATTTGTGTGACCTGTTGTTATGGTAGTTGTGTTGTTGGTTACTAAATCCAGTAAAATGAGCTGTGAAATACTTTCTGACTCACAACAAACAAGTTAGATGAGAGGGCTAGCGTTAGCCAACTGCTAGCAGAGTGGCTAACTTACTGCCAGATGATGGAGCATCTGCTGCTGTCTGGACCGAAGGGTGGGGGTGACGTTTGAGCTCTCCTTTGACACCATTTAATTTGTTTTCTGCTGTGTAACTTATACGTCGGGTTCCAACAGTTGTCACCGACTCAATTAATGGAGTGTTCTCTGGTTTATATGTAATAATATTCTTCGTGGAAGTCAGCTTTGTGGAAGAGTCAGAGTCAGACCCACGGATCGGCTGACGTTTGCTGGCCTCTCCAGCTGATTCTGAACCTGCCATATGTGTTTCTTCGTATTTGCGTCACTCATACCGAAGCGGTTCTGCTGCCTGCTGGATAAATTAACGAGCATTAGCCAGTGCGAAAGACGGATTTAACCACCTGGTCAAGTTGAGGTGTGTCTAGATAAAATAAAGATGTAAGCAAAGACAACAAATGCGCTGGGGGCATCGGTGAAAGCGGTGTCAGCTGCTCTGTCACACATGACACATCATATATGAATGGTGGACTGCACCTCCCACTTTGGTGCTGCTGGGTTTATATTCCTGGCTCTAGTGTTGCTTTCTAAAAGTGGACTCTCTGCCAAGACACACGAGGAACAAGTCTGTTCGTGGGTTTGGGTTAAGAGGTTAAAGGATCCCTGCAGGAAGACAGGTTAGTGATAGGTTATTTAACCAGACACTTTACTGTTTAATGTTTACCTCTTACTGATTAAGTAAAGTGTTGTAGTGTTAAAACCTTACTATCACAAGGAAACAGATGCATAAAAGCATAGCATGTGAAATGAAGAGTAAATTTTTTATCTAGAAATAACTTTTTCATAGATTGTGTTGTCCTGTTTCTTTTAGTGTGTTATATTGTATTATTGTGTTAATATTTTCACAGTGGCTTTCACCCCATAATGTGTTTAAGGTGGATGGGTGGGACAGAGAACCGTGTAGATAAGGATCCCTTGTTAAGTAACTCAGTTAAAGAGCACTAGTGAGATATGGTTATGTTGCATATGTTTGTTGCTGTGCCCATCCCATTTTGCTATCGTCTTTGTAGTGAGGGTCAGTTTTATCTTGGGTTAGAGTGGACACTCAGAGGGTGTGTTTATTGACCTAAATAAGTTACCTGACAAGTACAGTATATTTAGCAATAATGTGATTACTAATAATTCACTGGTACCAGGAGTGGGTCATACAAAGGTCTGCAGCTAAGTCATCATGCAAGTAGACCTATGTCAGAGTAAATATAGCATAGTTAATCATTAACTTGCTGACAGTGACATCAAGTTTGATTAAGCAATAAACATCCGATACAGATATGATGGTCACCAGCTATAAAAGTATGACGTCTTTCTTCCAATGGGTTTGTTCTGACATGGGACTAAAAACACCTTGAACAATGGTTTATACAGAATACAAAGAGTTGCATCATTTGAGTTCCTGTGTAATGTGAGGAGGAGCCACCGTCACTATGGTCTGTCATACTGCAAGAGCTGGCTTGATGTGCATCTGTCTTTGCACCAGAATTGGTCTTAATAATAACATTAGAACCACTAAAGCTGAAGGTAGGAATGCCAACATATGTTATATTGGTGAGTAGTCTTGGCTCTTGAGGATTAACTTCCTTAGTTACAGCTCTCATTCCCTGTCTTTCTGACAAATGTTAACAGACAATTGCTGAAGAAATGTTTGTTTGAGTGTATGCTAGACTAGTCATTTTTATCATTAAGTTAATGTTTACCAACAATTACAAGTATTTTGTAAAATTTTCAACACACCAAGGTGGTATCTATTATTTTCTCACCAAAATGACTTTGGTGGAAATAGTGGTGTCTAACACAATGATATGTTTTAATAGTATTGTAAATGTAAGGCTCCAACAATATATTTATAAATTAGATGAAAGGTCTGGCTTATAATCATAGATCATGGCTGTGAGGGAGATGTGGTAATAATGTTTAAGTGCACTTAAAAGTGAATTGTCTTTAATTATATTATAAAATGGATAACTGTTGGATTTAACATCGAAGTTAAAGTAATGTATATGAAAACAAAATTAATTAATTTGGAAAATGAGAAACTGAGGTGAGCTATTTAAATTTTTCAAACCATTTTTTGTCCCACAAGAAGAGTAATTCCATTTGAGCAGCTTAATGTTCTCAATTAGCCACTATCAGAGACAGGTTCTCCTGATAATTTGTGAAACATCACTTCATCACAGATTAATCAGACAAATGGATTAATTAGTCTGTCTCTAATTAAAAACATTGTAATATTATTTTTTGGTCAGTCCAGTGCTTTTAGGCTGGGTACTAAAGGGCAACTTGCAACAGTACTTAAGTAGTTTGTCCATTTTAGAGGATGTATGCGCTATCTTATTGAAACTGTTGTATGAATTATTAGTCTTTCAGCACATGTAAACCGGTAAAACTGAACTACGAGAGATTAAATGTCTGTATAATAGACAGACCAGTATCTTGATGCATTAAGGGGTGGCCATGGCTCAGGAGGTAGAGCGGGTTGTCCAATAATCAAAGGGTTGGTGGTTCGAATCCTGCTCTTTCCTAGTCAGTCCGTTGTATCCTTGGGCAAGACACTTAACCCTCTTTGTCTCCAGTGATGGTTAGGGCTGTTTGGCGTGAATTGGCAGCCACGCTTTTGTCAGCCTGCCCAGGACAGCTGTGGCTACAGATGTAGTTTACCACCACCAGAGGGAGAATGTGAGAGCAAATGAAATTAATGCATTATTATTATTCAGTTGCGTTTTTTTAAACAGATTATGAATAACAATTATATAGTAATTAATATATATAATATAATATAATATATTGCAGTATTACTTTTTGCCACAACATGAGTAGTGACTGTCAAGTAAGAGTATATTTTTTGTGAAATAAGAGGGTAGTTAAAAAAATAAGTACAATACATATTCATTCTCACAATTCTTCCCCTCAGATTGTGTTTGACTATCTGACATTTTAACCGAAGGTGCTGTAGTTTGTATAAACATTAAAAACATCTCCATTAGTGCACTGTATCCACTGTTGTGTTCCTTGGAAGACTTTGTTCAGACTTGCACGGTATTATGTGTTATGTCTACATGATGAGTATGTTTTCTGAATCATTTGCAAGGTACAGACATTAGATCTATGATGATCTACTTGAGTGCCTGTTGTGAAGTCTGGTGTAAAGACCGAAAGCCCTGCTGCAGGTCATTTCAGAGCAGTGCCTTTGAGGCTCTGATCCGGCTGATTCATCTCATTCCACAGGTGGATAGTCCGCTGCCTGGTTGCTCGTGGTAACTTTCCACCATGCCTTTCCCCTTTGGTAAGTCCCACAAGTCGCCAGCGGACATCGTCAAGAACCTTAAGGACAGCATGACGGTGCTTGAGAAGCATGACATCTCTGATAAAAAGGCAGAAAAGGTACGGCAAAAAAGCAATCAAGAAGTAATTTGTTAGCACTAAGGTTAGCAAAGCTTTTGGAGAAGTTGGAATGGTATCCTGTTCACCATACAGTATGTATTTTTATGGTATGTATTTCTGTGCGTTTATATTCAGGCTACAGAGGAGGTGTCAAAGAGTCTGGTGGCCATGAAAGAGATCTTGTATGGCACTAATGAGAAAGAGCCCCAAACAGAAGCAGTGGCCCAGCTCGCCCAAGAACTCTACAACAGTGGCTTGCTCAGCACCCTGATAGCAGACCTGCAGCTCATCGACTTTGAGGTGAGACTTGATGTGTCAGGGTAAAAATATGGAGTGACGATGAGAGCGGCATTGAACATGTTAACACAGGTTTGTGTACAAACTGAGAAAATAGGTCAGAACAGGACAATGGGGTTCATGTTTATGAAAAGCTGCAGAGAATGGTCTGTGTCAAACCTGCCTATGTGGTTACGTGGGCAAACTCATGTCTCGGTGCAATATGCCAGACTGCTGTTGTATGGTAACTGCTGCAGCAGGCTTCCCTGACTCACCTCATCACAGCATGACTCATTCTGTTGTGAGATCTTCTTTTCCTCTTTTACCTGCTCTCATTGTGCCTACGTGTTGAACAGAAAGCATTGGTCAAGAATTGCAAATCACAACTGTGTGGCAGATTTTTGTGAGAGAAGTGAACTCGTCTTTGTCGGTGCTCTTTTGGTTTGTCGCTTCTAATCAATATCATCCCCTGTAACTGGAGAAGACATTTATGTTTCCTGTCACATTTGCTTTAACACTTAATGTCTAATTAAGGTTTATTACAGCAGCATAGATATGAAAAATTCTGAGAGATATTATATTTCAAAGGCACTCTGGGGAGTTTCACTGCGTGTTCTACATTTCTAGCACAAGTGATTGAACTATTTGGAGGTGTTTTGCAGATAATGGACTTTACATTTTCTGTCTTTTATATGTTAATCTCTGCTTTAATAATGTTTTTTATCTCGTTCCTCCAGGGTAAGAAAGATGTGGCTCAGATCTTTAATAACATCCTGAGGCGTCAGATTGGTACTCGGACACCCACAGTGGAATACCTCTGCACCCAGCAGAATATACTCTTCATGTTGCTTAAAGGGTGAGGATGCTTCATGCAGATCTATTTAATAATCCTGTTAAGAAATTTTAGTGTAACTGCTTTGCTATTAAATTTACACACTGGAGTAATTCACTTAACATTACTAATCATAAAGACAGGAGAGGAGAGGTCTTATGTTCTTGTTTCAGTGTACAAGCTCTTAGTGATTTATCTGTGAGTAGTTGAATAAATGTACCCTGTGGTGCTTTTGTGTCTAGGTATGAGTCTCCAGAGATCGCCCTAAATTGTGGTATCATGCTGCGGGAATGCATCAGACATGAACCACTGGCCAAAATCACGCTGTGGTCGGAACAGTTCTATGACTTCTTCAGATATGTGGAGATGTCCACATTTGACATCGCCTCAGATGCATTTGCCACTTTCAAAGTAAGTTGGTTTAGCTGTCCAAATGCTGGAATCAGTGCATTACTCCTTACATCTTAAACAAAGTGAAATATCTCTTTTAATTCAACTAGTGTCAAAATAACAGTTTCCTGGAGTGTAGAAAGTTATTGTCATGAATTGGAGACCTGAAAGCGCTATGAACAATACTCAACATAACACAAGAAAAGCCATAGATCATATAATTATTTCTGTAGAGGCCAGATCTTTAGGCCAGATGCTTCAGCAAAAAGGTTATCTAGGGTAACTTTGCATAGTGTTGCATTTAATAGCCTGGCGTAAGTTCTTTGTTGTGCCATGCAAGCTAGTTCCTGTTCGTGTGCATGAACTTTGTGGTTGAGTTTTATTCCTGGTATTAAATCCGACATTCCATTCATAATACAGTTTTCAGGCCTAAAAAGGATTACTTTACCAACCTAATTGCAATGGATAAACCAGTCTTATTATGTCTTCAGAAAGGATTATTTCCACAAATATCACTAATCACTCTGTAACCCAGAAAACTTTGTATAATTGTAGGGTCAGGGTCTTTAGTAAAATAGCACTACTTTCTAAGGATTACTTTCTACCCATGCTGAGTTTGTTCTATGATCACAGTCTAAAAAGGATCCAAATGTGACCAGACTAAGTCACAACCATTTAGTCTGAATCTGTTGCTGAATCTGCGTGGTCTATTTCCAGGACCTCCTCACAAGACACAAGCTACTGAGTGCAGAGTTTCTGGAGCAACATTATGACAGAGTAAGTACACCCTATACTGAAACTAAGAACCATTTATGTTAGTATGGTGTAATTAAAAGCAAATTCAGTGAGAGAAAAAGTATAAAATCTGATATGAAAGTGATTACTTTATATTTTTCTTTCTAACCTGATTTGCAGCTTAACAAAATAGCTAGCTTAACGGCAAGTAACCACAAAAGGTAGTGTTATTTTCAGTAAATCCTTGTCAGTATTATATTGTCTAGAAGGCGTCACAATGAATGAACAGGAAGAAATTGTGATTCATCAGCTATCTCTTATTCAAGAATGCTGTTTTTTGGAACATGTACACATTGGTTAAACTTTAGTTCCTTGTTTCCGCAAGCCTTAGATGATCTAAATCAGTAGTTTTCAAACCTTTTACAGTGCAGTACCCCCTGTAATATACTTTTATAGCCAAATAATAATAATAATAATAATACCCCCAACTCTCGCTTCAGCAATTTTGAACTTTGTAAACAAACAACATATATTTAACATATTTTTTTTTTATGTAAAGTAAGTTTTGTGTGCAAAATATAAACTGAAAAGTGCCCTCTTTCATTGATAAGAAAAAAAAAATTGGTCATTAATTAATAAATGAACCTTTCATCAGCAAAAAATTATTACTTAGCTACTCAAACTCATTTTAAATATTATAAAATAGAAATGCTCTTACAATGTTACCAAAGCTTAAACAAGATGATTAATAATAAAACTATTAATGTATTTATTGTTTTATATTTCAGAATTAATTCTCATTATTTATTTTGTATTCGGTACTTGATGACTTATTTAATGTATTTTTCCAAAAAGATTTCAAGTACCCCCTGGGCGTCTTCAAAGCACCCCTGGGCGTACGTGTACCCCACTTTGGGAACCCCTGAAATAAACCATTTCCTGTTCACCAGCTCCATTTAGAATAAACCTTAAGTAGCTGGGGTGTTTGTCATGTTGGCTGTCTCATTCAGACATCATGAAACCACCCATTTGGGACATCATTCGCAGGCTGTGAACACAAAGTAACTGTCAGTCTGTGAGGGAAATACTCATTTTCTTGTCATTGTGTTTTGATACCAGACTCAGATGCAATTGTGAAACCACTACTTGACATATTTAGATGACTCTCTTGTCTCCAACCCTCTTTTTTTCCCCTGTCCTCTCAATACTTCTCTTTTCTTGTTCTAGTTCTTTAGTGAATATGAAAAGTTACTCCACTCAGAAAACTACGTGACTAAACGGCAGTCCCTCAAGGTAAGGACCCCAGGTCATGCCCCAGTAAACAGGGCACATCTAGTGGTGCAACTCAGTTCAGTAATCTATTTAAAGCTGGGGGTGGGGGTGTGGGGTGGTGTGTCTGAAGGGTGTTGGATTTCACCAAAATGGCACTGCTATGATCACCTTGTTGTGAGCGCCATCTAGTGATGGAGCTGTAAAAATGCATTTAGAGGCCTATTTAGATTAAGAGTTTCCTGTCCTTAATCACGTTTAGTCCATTTATGGCCCCATTATGGACGTCATGCACTTTGTCATTTTTGACATGAATTTCTGTTTCTCTGAAATAATGTAGTTACTGGGGGAGCTGCTTCTTGACCGGCATAATTTCACCATTATGACAAAATACATCAGCAAGCCAGAGAATCTCAAACTAATGATGAATCTGCTACGGGACAAGAGTCGCAACATCCAGTTTGAGGCTTTTCACGTTTTTAAGGTAAAAGTGAAGTGTTTAGGAGTGTTTCAAGAGTGTGTAATACGTGTCTTAAACAACCTGAACCCCATGCAGAGATAGGAGGAAAGTTAATGCCGGTGCAAAAACATCACAGTACTGCTCTAAAGCAACATTACCTACTGGATTTTAGAAATTGGGTGGTTTTTGGGCACTGGAATGGATTAATTATAGTTGAGTTCATTTCAATAGGGAAAATAGATTTGTAAGATGAGTAAATTGCAAAACGAGCTCAGTGATGGAACAAATAAAACCTGTACTGTTATGTTCTACTGTTTTACAAATAATGACTGTAACATTATTAAGATAATTAAATGTTCACAGTTTTTTCTGTGTTTTGTTGGATTTCATGAAATAACATCACATAATACAAACAAATGAAGATGTATAAAAACTTCAAGGTATAGAATGTGTAACATGTATCACAAAGCTATTGCAAATTCAGTATGAATGAGAGTTTTGGGCTAAAAGTCAAGCACTGGGTATTAAAAAGCTCTTTAAAATACTTACATTTAACTGGGGCTAACCAGCTGTAAAGCAGCTGTGACACTAAACATACTGTCGAGTAAAAAATACCTGCTCTTCTTAACATCCTGCCCCTCGACCTCCCTCTTCCCCCCAGGTGTTTGTGGCCAATCCCAACAAGACACAGCCCATCCTGGACATTCTGCTGAAGAACCAGACCAAACTCATCGAGTTTCTCAGCAAGTTCCAGAATGACAGAACGGAGGACGAACAATTCAATGATGAAAAGACATACCTGGTCAAACAGATCAGGGACCTGAAAAGGCCTCCCCCCCAAGAGGCCTGAGGAAGGGTGTAGAAGTGGGTGGAGGAGCCACCAGGACCACGTCTGGACAACATCCAGGCAACGTCTGCTTAACGGACCCATCAGCACCTGCTGTTCTGGTTTCTTAACAAAAATTGAGGAAACAAACAAAAAACTAACAAAAACAAACGTACCCACATCAACTCTTCAGAAGTTGCCAGGTCCTCTGCTCCTCATTGAACATTTGATATTTTTTTTCTTTTTTCACTATTTTTCCGTCAAAAGACATAAGAAAAAATAATAGATGCTGCTGCTTTCTTGCACACTGAGACATGTAAGGTATAATATAATGACAAAACAGTCCATCAAACAGACAAGGTGTCCGTGCATTTAAAGTAAGGCAGAATTCCTGATAGACAGACACACACACACACACACACACACACACGCGCACACACACGCGCACACACACTAAGGAACAAAGTAGACACGTTTACATGCATATGTATACATAAACTAAACATGCATACACACACATACTGCAAGAGTAAAAGCTAAAACATTGTGATGGAAATGGTACGAACAAGTTGAACATTGGTGTGTTTGTTGCATGCCTTGAAATGTGACAGATCCATGGCTGTACCCTGCGTCAGCTCTGTGATGGCCTGCCCGATCTGGCTCCAGTTTTCAGTGCCACAGACTCGGAAACGCATGCGCATCACAGCCACCGCTACAGTTCATATCTATGCCTTCATCCTATCGAGCAGCAGTGGTTCATTTAACCGATTCGTGTCCTCACGGTTGCCATCACACAGAACCATTTACCTCGTGTGCTTTGTTTTGACACAGCACTTGGAACACATGAGGAAAGGAGGGAAGGATGCAAGGTATGAAAGTGGTGAAGCCACGGAGTTGGGTCTCTTTATTGTTTTCTGGGACAGGGTTAACATGTACATATGCCTTTTTTTGCTTTGTAGATTTTGTTTAACCTTGACATATGAATATATATTATATATATATTACCTTAAACATCACGTTTTTGGTTTATTGTAATCAAATTACTTTCCAAACCATAAAAGAAGCAACAAAAATTTAAGTGACGTTTTTGCATTTCATATTACTGCTGAAATGGTTGCTGGTGGGTTTCTTTGTACATAACTTAAAGGGCCAGCTCACATTTAGCTAACCTATAGGATATTAACAATTTGTACAGCAGAGGAATGTCATGGTATTAGCTCTGGATCTGTTAATCCTCTTTTTTTTTTTCTCCATCTACATTTTGAGTATCTCTCAGACTGCGTAAACGTGCAGGGGTGGATGGAGTAGAGGTGTGAGCAGTGCAGAAGGGGAGGGTGGGCGGGGACTGGGAGAGCATTAACTGAAACTTTAAAGCCTGTGTGTTTGTGCACTTTGTGAGGTGCTGAGCGATCAACGTCACCTAACTGGAGTCGAGGATGGCAGGGATATCCACCCCCCTCCCTCTCTTCAATTTCATTAACCTGTTTTTGTTCCCCTCTCATTTTCACCACTTAACTAGTGGCCTGGGAGTGCTGTGTGGCCCCACAATGAGCGTGTTTTAGCGAGGAGCTCATCAGGACATTGGCAACTCGGCACATGATTCTTACTTTCCCCCTTTTCCTCACGTTTGAGCCTTTCTCCTTAGAGGGTTTATAATTCCAGTACAATTATGAATGTAAAGCATTGTGGGTAGCGGAGTACGCTGGGCATGATGCTGAGTTGAACTGATGAAACCACCATCTTCTTAATTTGCAGTGAATCTATGAGAAATGTAACATTCAAGCAGGCAAACCAGAAACCATCTCAGTGCCGGCAGTACTTGAAAAACCCACAGTTCCTCCATGCGCATTGAACATGCATGTTTCTCCACTGGCTGTGCATGATGCTGTACTAAAGGCATTGTACTGGAATTGTTTTTGTTTTTTCCCCCCCAAGTATTTAACAACATAGAAATGTCAAATTGAACTCTTAGCTATATGGCTGTATGCTGACTTTGACTCCAGTTTCAGCATAGAGCGTGTGGGTGCTTTCAGAAGTGTCAAAAGGCCTGGGCCCTACAATTAAAATAAAGAAAAAAAACATTTGGAATATAACACTGCTGTGGTCATTTTTGTCTGAACATTGATACATGTTCTAGGTATTGTGTGTGAAATTGGCTCAGAGGACGGAGTAGTCAAACTCAAGGTAAAGACAAGAATTGTAGGCAAAGGCTTAATGACAAAACATCATTTTCAAAGCCTGGAAAAGTAGTGATTCTAAGAAGAAAATTCATGGAATAAAATTTTTAGGCCTGTGAACTCCCTGTAAACTGATCAAAATGTCACATGTACATCTGAGTAGAAACTCAACCTGTGTCAATTCACAACTGACAAAAGTTAAATATCAATAGTATCAGTCATCAGATGAACTAGAAATCATTAAACAGCCATGGGTTACCAAAAGTATCTACTGGTCTAAAACGTTTAGTAACTTTGAAAGCACTAATCCTGTCGATACATTGAAATAATTCTAGTAAATAGAGTTTTTTAGCTTTTCATGATCATCAGATATGACCCATTTGGATGTTCATAGGCTCTATAGTGAACACAAACACCACTGATTCACAGGTAAAACTCATGTAGAGTGACACATGACAGTGGTCAGAAACACTTGTTCTTATGTTCACAATTGATATATTTAGCTACACTCTTCTCATCTTTTATGAACATATACTTGATCAGTAAATTGCTGTTATTTGACTAAAAATGAAAGCTTAACAGTTTCTGAGGTATTAATAAAAAATACATTGCAGAATGAAAAAAGTTTGACATTTAATTTGCAGAAAATAATTAACCCATAAAGACCCAAACATCCATCACTAATCAAAACCATCTACTGATCTAAAATGTTTTATAACTATTGAGCTACTAATCCTGTTAATGCATGCAAATAATTGGTGTAAAATGCAGTTTTAGCATCTTTTCATGGTCATCAAATATGACCCATTTGGAACCCGTTGAAACACAGTCATCTTCTACAACATTGATTCACCAGTAAAACCCATGGAGTTGGATCAATGACAGCAGATGGAGATGCTGAGTTTATATTCAATTAATGATATATTTTCTGAAAAAGTCACTTTTTCTGCAGTTTTCTCTGTTGTGATATAATAATCCTCAACTTTAATCTGAGCTTTTATGAACATCATCATAATCAGTAAATTAAATACAGGAAGATACCTGATTTTTACTGATAAAATACAAAATATAGAGGATCATATAAATAAATGGGGATAAGTCACTTGAGAAAGGTTGGATATAGAGATTTCATTGGGAAGATTTTTTCACTTTCCTCAAATTGTCCCCAGACAGGATTGTGTCTAATAATAATAATAATAATAATAATAATAATAATAATAATAATAATAATAAATGTCAAAGTGCTTCATATAGACTGGTACAGGTGGATCTACATTTGGTCATAATCATCTGTTTAAATGCTTAACATATGAACATTATTGTGACTTTTGTGATGGAGCTGCAGTAGGAGTGTGTGTTTGATGGAAATGTGCGGATTGGTCCTTTAAGGGTGGCAAAAAAAAGGGAAAGCAGGAGACTCACTTCCGGTGTTAAAGACAAAAACAGATAGAGAAGCATCCCAGCGGTGAGAAAAGGGCAGCTCGTCGACTTGGAGAGGGACTTCGTTGTAGAAAGGTGGGCAGCTAACGTCAACCCAGGAGAGCAGAGAAGACCCCTGGAGGAGACCACGACCACGCGCACCGAGTCATGGTGAAGATCAGCTTCCAGTCTGTCTCGGGACAGAAAGTGGAAAAGGAGAGCGATGGCGACAAAACCGAAATCCTCATCCCTCATCCGCTGGTGAGTAGCACCCATGTTCCTGTTCCGTCCTCAGGTTTGGTTTTTTTTTTTTGTTGTATTGTTATTGTTGTGATGTGAATGTTCTACTTATGTAATGGGATGCTGCCAGGGTTCGTCTGCAGGAGCACCCTGCACCTGCGCAGCCATGAAAAGCACGGGCTTTTTTGACAGCATCTATCGCCATTTGGCTGGAAAACAAAACGTGTCATTGCTGTGATGGTTTCCTCTCTGCGCCAGTGCGCCTATTGCACGACTGAGCCAAGTTATTCCACTGTGCAAATGCATGCTCTTTGTTAAAGATACACATAGATTTACAGACTAAATGAAACCCAGCAATTAATTTGCAGTTAGTGGCATTTTCTTTGTCAGTTTTCCTTCTTCTTAATAGATTTCCATAAGCAACTCTTCATATTAAGAGAAGGCATAAGGCAAGAAATGCACAAGCTTTGGCTGACAAAATGGCAGATGGGTTGCTGTGGGTTTCAGTGCATGCAAGGTTATTTTTCAGAGCTCTACAGAGGCAGAGCAGTGAAGTCCTCAACTTTGCTGTAGCAGCAGTAGCTCATCTTGGTTCAGACCTTATCAAAGATACATGCCTGACCCCGAAGAGCAGCAAAACCATGATGGAATATAGATGGGACATTAGGCATGCATATAAAGTGAATATTGCAAAAGTTCAGAGGTAGAGTGGGCGCCACTGAAATCTGGTCAACCAAATGTATTGAAACGGAGACAGACAGGCATCATGGTGTGTCACGCTCTCAGCTGGTGTGAAAGTGTCTCTATCTCTCAGTGGGGTGGAAGAACACAAAGAACTGAGTTTCACAGAAGTGTGTGTTTGCACATACACAGTTGTCTCCTTGTCCTTATGCACCCTCCAAATGCTATCACAAACCACAGTGCAGGCCACTCCATAGAATGGATGCTTAAAGCAGGAAAATCTACATACGAGGGACAGACTGTACCCACATTAGGCCGAGAATTATCTACTGGAAACATCATGAACACAGAAAAGGCTTTGAAGCTGTTTGTTTTCTGATTCTGACAATGATTGAACATGTTCAGAGGTTTGCCGTCGTCTTTCTTTGAAGTTTCCTGAGAGCCACACAGGATATAATCATTATTTCGTCTTTTTGAGCTTTGATGAAGAATATGCACCTTTTCTGTTGTGTTATAATAGCTACAGTAAGCACTGAGCACTTCTCAGTTGGTCATTATTTCTGCAAATTTACTATCTGTGTGTAGTGCCACCCTGCCAACACAGGTTGGGCGCGTGGCGATGGCAGATGGGCTGCGAGACTGGAGGCGTCTGGGAAGATTACTCACCATCGCACTGTGGTTTTCACTTCCAAGTGCTCCGTCATGTCTTCCTCTTGCCTAGCTCAGAATTATTCATTCCTGCTTGAAATGCAGAATTTCCATTTATATGAACTTCTATTTTAGCAGTTAGTTAATTCAGGCCATTTTAGCTGCTCGTCACGGTGAAGATGATGTGAAAGTTGGTAGGATTGAAGCTGGCCGTGAATGCTTGCAGTGCCCTTTTCCAGTATTTATTGGCCCTGCACTGAATGAGGAAAATCTGCAGAGAATTTTTCGCATATTACCATGACGATGTGATTTTCAATAATGAAACAAAATATCATTGCAGCTGCAACCAAACTGCAGGGTTGTTATACTTAATGAAAACTAAGAGAAAACTAGCACTGAAAAAACTGTTAACTGAAATAAAAACTAAAATGATTTGTACATAAAATCAGCTTCCTTTTCATTCATGCCTCAGTGTTCATGGTGAACATAAGGAAAATGTAGAATATGAGACTGAATAAAGAGTAGTTTCCTACATAATATTTGTTTGAGCTTCAATAACTTAAACATTTGTTGATAATGCATGGGAAGCTGAAACTAACAAAACAACCAAAGGAAAAGGACATCGAAACTAGTCAATACATCAAAATAAAAATTAAACTGGCCTACTAATGAACGCATAAAACTGGAATAAAAGACCAAAATAACTAATTGAAGACTGACGGCAGTTCTTCAGAGGGCAGCTGACAGCTGCTCCATCTAACATTTCATGATCCACATGAATACATGTGTGTATTCAAAGTGCATTGTCTTCTGCATGCATTCATCACATACCTGCTTATTACATCGACAATGAAAGTGCAATTTATCAGTCAGCCCTAGTATTAACATATGTTTTGTTTGCATGTTCTTCAGGATGAGGAGGAGCTGGTCCTGCCTCTCCGGCCCAAGAAGTCTCCCCTCAACGGGCTGTGCTGCCTGACGTTTGGCCTGGTTGTCTTCATGGCCGGTCTGGTCCTGGCCTCCATCTACGTCTACCGCTACTACTTTATACCTCATGTAAGGCGCACCCAGCAGCATTTACCAGAGATTATGTACCCAGATTCTTGTAAATTTCAGAATATTGCTGTATAAGAAGGTTATTTGGCTGTGTTTGTATACAGATCCCAGAGGAGAACCTGTTCCACTGCAGGGTTCTTTATGAAGACTCCATGTACGCCCCGCTGCGTGGGCGTCAGGAGCTGGAGGAAAATGTCGGCATCTACTTGGCTGACAACTATGAGAAGATCTCTGTTCCCGTACCTCACTTTGGAGGCAGCGACCCCGCTGATATTATCCATGACTTCCACAGGGTGACGCGAAACACATCCACATAACATAACAGACAAAAAGACTCATGGCAAATACTAACCAAAACCAACCTGCTCACAACAAGAGACCCTTTTTTTTTTTTTAAACCATTAGTTTAGTGGTGTAATTAAAAACTGCAGTACAAAGTTCTGTAGGAGTTCTTTTAATGGTTCAGCATGTATGACTTTGGAGAATTAAAATGCAGAAATGGAATACAGTATTCATAAAATCTAAATTTGTCTAATCACCTGAAAATTAGAATGAAATTTTTATTACATTAGAATAATTCCTTTACATTTAGAGCAGACCAGGTCCCCTCAGGTCAGTCTACTCTTTTTTTTTTTTGCATTGTATAGCAGATGACATCCAACATTAAAGGTTCAATATTTAATATTCAGTGACATCTAGTGGTGAATTTGCAGATTACAACAGAATAACTCTTATCAACTTCACTTATTTGTGGCTAAGAAAAACCTCAAAAGGCCCTCATTACAGCTGACATTTATGTCTGTTTTGGTCTTTTTAGTTGAATGAATTTGCCGTGTAATAGGGGTACTGCACCTTAAATCCCAACGCCTTTGAAAAATAAAAAAGAAGTTGTTCTTTCTCAGTTGACAATAAACATATATACATCTCTAATCATAGATAACAAAACATAACAATTCTTATCTCGTTTTATGTCATTGTACACCACAACAGCACAATTAATCAAATTGCTACAGTAATCCCAATATCAGCCCTTGCAATAATATATTTGTAAAAAGCTGTAATTTAAAAGTCCAGATTTTGAAGGATTTTTGGTGATGTAAATCCAAAAACTGCAAATAAAATACACACACTCTTATAAAAACAGGAAATTGGAAGGTATTGTATTTTTAATATTTGTATTTTTTGTGTTCATGTTAGTTTAAGGTTGTATGATTACAGTGCTCACAACCACTGCAATCTAATTTTCTCACCAAATTATGCAGCTCTATAATACGCAAAACGCATATGAATGAAAACATAATAAATATATCCTGTTTTGACAATTACATACACCCATGTTCCCCTAAATCTTCCACAAAGCTACAGTGCATTCTTACTGAATGTGGAGAAGAGTTAATGTCCCTTTAACCAAACACTGGCTGTGGAGTGGGCCTTTTTTAAAAGCACATTTTAGCACTCACTTTAAGAGAGGATGAGGAGTGTTCACTTGGTTTCAATCTGCAACCCTTTAGAGTTTACTATTTCATACTTGTATAATATATGATAATGGAAGCTAAGGCTACAAATACATATTATTTTACTAAATGGGTTTTCATTACTTTTTAGTCTTTTATGTGGAAATTATGTGCAAATGTCTTACCATCAGGTTTGCTGTTTCAGCATTTGTTTGCTTTATCATCATCATCATACATTCATACACAATTCTCAGTGTCTGTATTAAGATGCAAACTGAACATGTGGAAAATAAGCACAATATTAAAAAAAAAATGTGTCAGGAAAAATCATCTTCTGACCAAAGTGGTTGTATTTAGCGTGACCTTCCTTTGCATTTAACATGCCTTCAACCCTTTTTTATATATAGATATTCATATATGTAATATATATAAAACAGCTTTAGTCAGTAATACAAAGTAGTCCAAACTATAATAAACATCTGATTCACGTTGAATAAAATCTGCTCTAAAAAAACAGAGATTAATGCAATAAATCCCACCTTGTCTGAACAAATATATATATATATTTTTTTTAATTGTATGTGAAGGAAAGACAGAATTAAATGTGTCAGGCTCATTACGTCCTTGCAAAAATAACACAGATAAAGGTGTCCTAAGACTTCTGCACAGTACTGTATTCTGAGTTGAAATAAACATTAAAGTAATAATGCTCATTTTTTACTTTGCAGGGATTGACAGCCTACCATGACATTGCTTTGGACAAGTGCTATGTCATTGAACTCAACACCACCATCGTGATGCCTCCTCGAAACCTTTGGGAACTTCTGATCAATGTCAAGGTGAAGCAAATCCACTATAAAAAAAACTAGAAGCTTGCAGGTCGTGATTGAGTTATTAGCAGAGAATGTTTCTAATGTTTATTGGTGCTTAAAGAAAAACCTCTCTGTGTTTTGCAGAAGGGAACATACTTGCCTCAGACCTACATCATCCATGAAGAGATGGTTGTGACTGGCAAAGTGCACAACATGCGTCAGCTGGGACCCTTCATTTACCGTCTGTGCAACGGGAAGGACACATACCGTCTGAACCGCCGCGTCACCCGCAGACGTAAGTTGGCTGTAACTGTGTGAACCTGAATGAACCTTTTTAGTCTGATAAAAGCCTGCAGGGTCAGCGTGTTCAGGTTTGCGGTGGAAGGAGTTTGAATGTTGTGATCAGAAGTTCAGCACATAATGAGCAAACTTACATTGGCTCTGTCATACTCTGTTTTCCCTCCCAGGCATCAACAAGCGCGAGGCAAAGGACTGCCACCACATCCGTCACTTCGAGAACACATTCGTGGTGGAGACGGTTATCTGCGATGAAGCGTAAACATGAAAGTCAAGTCAAATGTCACTCCACCTACCCAAAAGCACATCTCCAGTCACTTCCCCAGCCACTGTAGCACCCTCCTGTGGATCTGATCATGTCTGAGTCGCACTTTACTTGAGATTTTTGTTAGAAAAGGTTTCTTTTATCTTTATTTAATTACCTGTCTTGTTTTTTTTCTACGTCCTACAGGTACTACTAACACTGAAATGTGACGCAATATTAAGCTGATGGTTCTATCACAAGATTTTCCATGTAGCAAAGTCCTTAGGCAAATAGCAAATTATACATTTTGAGACTTCCTCTTTTGGGATTTGTATAATGGTTACTGTTGTTTGGGGAGATGACTGTCTCCATGGGTTGTCAAGGTGACTGTACTTTTGTTTTTTCTCCTCCTCTGGAGATAACCTTTGGTCTCTTAGTTCAGTAAGACCATGCAGCCGTGCATAGCATGAAATCCTGCTTCTTTTGAGTAAGCACTATCCATAAATCAAACAGTTCTATTTTATTATCTCTCACCATCTCTGTAACTAATCCATGTAACTACTGGTGACTAGTCGCTTGCTTGCATCTTTACCCTCTTGCCTGCCTGTTGCTTTCTTGCTCTTTTTTCTGTAATTATTTTCCTATGTAGAGAGCATCATTCCCAGTAGAAATTAGAGAGGGTTGCATTGGTTACATATGTACCAATATTGAAGCACTTTTTTTTGTATAATATAATGTAAACTTGGGCCCACATTTAGTTGAAAATTCCCTTTTTTTCATCAGCTTTCTTTTATTTGAGCAGTTCTTATGGTACTCTCTTCTTCACAGCATTGGTGAATCATTTAACAATGTCTTTGTTTTCCCTTGCATGTGTTTATCTATAAGAAAAAAAAAAACAGCACTGTTAGAATGTTTTGTAAAACAACGTTAAAGCCTTAGTCCAGAGTCAGAGACTGGACTAAAGTCAATACTACTGAAGGGGAGAATAAATTATATGACATGTTAGTTAAACAAACCAACCTTGATCTGTATATTTTGTCTGCCAATGAAATCTGTCTGTGAATAAAGTAGTCAAAAAAATGGCAATGTACCTGTGTTATTTTTAGCGAAAATGACCCAGTAAGTAATGGGTTAACGTGTTTTTTTTTTTTTCATGTACAGGCAACATGCAGGTATAATTTAAGGTCTATCATTTTTTGAAAACATTTATTATTGTAGCAAATGGATAAATATACTGCAAAAATCTTACCAAATGTATTTTTCTCATTTCTAGTCAAAATATCCCATCACACTTAAAATATGACAAACACCTAAAGAGCAACTTTTCAGTGAGATATAAAAATTCTTTTAGACAATAAATCTTGAAAATAATTTTTCAAGAAATCTTACAAAGATAATTTTCACGTGATTAATTGGCAGATTTTTTTTTTTGCTTGAAGTAAGCAAAAAAAGCAAAAAATAAATAAAACTTAAGCAAAAAAAAATAAATCTGCCAATGGAACAAGTGAAAATTATCTTTGTGAATATTTCTTGGAATAAGATTTTCAAGATCTGTTGTCTGAAAATATGTTCTTATATCTTACTGAAGAGTTCCTCTTTAGGTGATTATATCTTATTTTAAGTGTAATGAGATATTTTGACTAGAAATGAGAAAAATACAGTGTATTTGTTTGCAGATGTGAGGTTGTTAAATTATAATGATTAGATTGTTAAAAAAATAAATGAATAATGGCAGGGCTGCTGCTACATGATGATGGTCTGTACTGGCCCCATGTGGATGTTGAGCACATGTGAAGGTCCTCATGTTTCCAGCATCAAGTTAAACGGAACCTACTGATGCCACAAATATTCCAACGGTGCAGCTGTTTATTTCTACTGGTGTTAAAGAAGAAAAAACATCATATAAAGGAATAAGATTTTTTTTTTTCAGAACTTTTCACACCCCTGTCATTCAACCCCAAAATATCACTTTGGTCTTGTGCTAATTAGTTGAACAATGACCTTTAATTTTAATGTGGGTGTGAATGGCCGCCCTCATCTTTCTCTGTTTAGTCTGTGACATTTATTCCTTTCTAGGTCAATGATGTTGTGGTCAGTAAAACCCATATGTAGACCCTTAAAAACCCCAGTCTGTGAGGTAGATCAAATGTCTGTTTCCAGTGTCAAGAATGAATGATACACTCTCAAAAACATCACTTCACTGAAGCTGCATCAACTGTATCTCACTGCAGTTCAGAAATGCTGTTATGTTTACTGAAACTACAAAAAGTGTAAATTCACACCTTGTGAGAGTGTGAATGTAGTGTAAAATGTGTCAAGGTGACACTAAAAATTGTAACCTTTGCACACATGAAGCAAAATGTTTGAAACAAGAAATTACTTCAAGATTCTGGGTAATAGTGTAACTCACAGTAACACGAGGACAGTCTTCTTAGTGAATCTAAAAGGCTTGTACATCAGGGTATATTTCAAAGCTGGTTTACATCATTGAATTGCATTGTATTTTTCTTTTAGACCTAAATAACACTTTTTTTCTGCCATTTTCTCATTCTGTAGTTTTACCTTGTATGAGAAGTCTACCATGTATTTCACTATGGGGGAGGTATAGCTACTTATTTTCCGTGATTAACTCTACTGATGTGTGGTAACAGGGTTTCCTGGTGGGTATGGTATTGCATCATCATATCATTGTTTTCCTGTTTTGCTAATGTCATCATTCTTATCTGCCTGTTGCATCACACCCCTGCTATCCACCAAGTGACATTTATACATAAAAATATTATTTACTGAAGTTCACTTGTGTTTCTGGCTCTAATAGTGTTTAATATTAGAACTGTATAAAGCTTGACAGAGATTAGGACCAGTATGGTGCACTCTGCCAATCCCCGAGGGCAAACGGCAGCGCTTCCTTTTGGATCATTCCAAATCTGTAGATGAGGTCATGTAGATCCTTACAGTCTGCTCTAGGCTTACATGCATGTGCCTCCATCTGCTGAAGCTTAGGACCTTCCAACTGAGACATTCACAAATAAGAGAATTAAAGGCTTTGAAACAGACATATGAATGAGTCAAACAGAATTAATGAGATAAACTGATTTTAATGTGATTTAATCATTGCTTTTGCAGCAAACAAAAGCAATGACAATGTTGACTTCATACAACATTATTCACTGTTTATTCACTGGCTTAATTTTGATGAGCAACGTGGGGTTATTTCAGTTCAGTGCAAAGTTAAGTAGTTTACATGTCTTGGTATTTGTGAATTGATCTTAATTTCTAACTTGCAAAGTCATCGTTGAGAACCACAATATCACCAGGGAGGTGTTCACCTTAGATTAGTGTTAAGACTGAGAGTAGGGGAAATAACTAGCTGTGCTGAGTATGAAATGTGAAATATAAGTCATGATACTTCTTGTAAATGGATTCAAACACTTATGTTTACAGGCTTATGGGGGAAAATTCTTGGCCTGGGGTCTGTTGTAGGGCAACCATGGCTCAGGAGGTAGAGCGGGTTGTCCAATAACCGAAGGGTTGGCGGTTCGAATCCCGCTCTGTCCCAGTCAGTCTGTTGTGTCCTTGGGCAAGACACTTAGATACTGGTGTATGAACGCGTATGTATGTTCGGTGGTGGTCGGAGGGGCTGTAGACGCAAATTGGCAGCCACGCTTCCGTCAGTCCAGGGCAGCTGTGGCTACAGATGCAGTTTACCACCACCAGAGGGAGAATGTGAGTGCGAATGAATAATGGATCAATAATGTAAAGCGCTTTGGGTGACTTGAAAAGCGCTATAGAAATCTAATCCATTGTTATTGTTTCTCAAAACAGCTTCACCAAACTCTGAGGCTGAATCCCAGTTTACCCCTACTCCTCTGTTTTATGCCTACTCGTGAAGGGGTGGTGTTGTCCTGATTGTCGACTGGACAGAGGGGAAGGGTTAAGGCGGAGGGCTGTATAGACTTTGAAACGGAGATTTTCCAGAACCACATTACGAACAGAGGGGTAGGAGAAATTTCCCATAATTCCGTTCGAATCATATGCAAGATCGAGGTAAAAACACAGCAAAAAAGTGCAGCAGTGTGATGAAAGAAACACACGAATGTACATATTTTCTTTGTAAACAACTAAATCATTTGATCGAACATTTAATGCCATTTTAATGTGTAACAGATCACATTTCTGAGGTTTGTAGTTGATAGCTGCAAAAAAATGACCAAAGCCCATGGAACAGAGACGGCAACAGCTGCTGACAGCGTGAAGAATTCTTTAGGAAATAAAGTTTTCACATCTGTTAATAGCGGCATCGATGACTGCTGATGACGTAAAAGGTTGCGAAGGGTTGAACCATTTCATGGGGGAATGTTTCAACCCTTACCCCCTACAGCTCCAGTTCAAGACTGCGGTCAAGCCAGCCCCTACTGTTTTCATGTGCGCTATTTATCTGTTAATTAAAGTAACTTGGCTAAAAGGGTTTTGAGACTATTTTCAATATGAAATTAAATCGTTTTCCTCCATATGTATTTCACAAATCTGGTATTTTTTGTATTATTACTTCATTTACTATTAGCACAAACACTATGAATTACTTTTACTTCATACTGGAGTAATCATACTCCAAAATCCCTTCCAGGCTACAAAAGTGACTTCATTCGAAATAGTGTTTGAGATTAAGTTCAGTGGTGAATAAAATAAATTTTTCCGATAAGTACTTCATGAATTTGTTATTTTTGGTATTAGTACTTCATACATTATTAGCATAAACACTATGAACTACTTTAACTATGTACTTCTGGAGTAATCATAGTCCAAAATCCCTTCCAGGCTGCAAGTGTTTTCACCCGAAATAGTGTTTAAAACTAAATCCAATGATGAATAAAATTAATTTTTCCGATAAGTACCTCATGAATTTGGTATTTTTGGTATTAGTACTTCATATACTATTAGCACAAACACTATGAATTACTTTTACTGTGTACTTTTGGTGAAAGTCATACTCCAAAATCCTTTCCAGGCCACAAAAGTCTTTATTTTTTGTCTGAAATAGTGTTAAAGACTAAATTCAATAGTAAATAAAATTAATTTTCCCAATTACCTCTGTCTGTGAAACAGGCTAGAGTTACCCCTCTGTCTCTGGTTTGAGTTACCTCCCTTTGTGAGACAGAAAACTCAGAGTTTCCCTCATTTCAAGGTTAGCAGACTCAGAGTTTTCATTAAACCCGCTTTGTGAACAGACCCTGGTGCAGTGACTTAGTCAGGTAATTACCTTTTATTTACTTTCTTTGGTAACAAATACATATGTAAAACAGCACAGACTCTATGGCAACAACACAGACTGTTCAGTCATGGTGTCAAGCTGAAATATTCCTTCCACCCAGTTAACTGAGCTACTCTCCCTAACAGGCATAACATGACATAACACATAGCAACTTGCTTTTAACTCATATTTACATTTTGCAAGGTAGCACACAATCATGTGACTCTGTGACACTGTAAATAAGACAAGTCACGTGACTCAGCACAAACTGTCCCCCATAACACTATCAGTGCTGTTCGCTACAATATTGACAGTTATGTAAAATATATAACAATTCTTTTCGCTTTTACATGACACAAAGATATCTTAAAGCATTTAATACATTCAGGGAAGGCCTTGAAAGTGAATATAACTTTATATATAGTGAACTGACATGCAAATAATTTCAATGGAAGGAAATCAAATATTTCACAGACTAAACAAAAATCAATTAAAATAAACTGAAAAAACAATTCTTAAATGACGCTTAAGCTGCAAATGTACATTCATGGTAATATGGAAGATCCTGGTTATGATACAGATTTTACAACAAAGCCAGTGCAACTGGTTCATCATTAATTGTTCTTGAAAGTACCTGCAGTCTTTCTGGACACGAAGCAATATGTTGAATTTTAAACAGGAATGACGCACATCTGACTCATCAAACCTGGCTTTTTCCATCTTCTGAATCTTACAATTAGCACTTTGCTTTGGAGTTGATGTTTTGTGTGTTGGGAAAAAAGTAAAAACCAAAAAAATACAAACCAAAAACAAACAAACAAAAAAAAGTAAAATCAGAAGGCTTGATACCATCTCAAATGCATGTCTTGTCTAAAGTTCTTGTCCCAGATTCACATCCTCTTTTTTGAATTACCCACATTAATTACAATTACTACTTTGCTTTGTAGATGACATTATGTGTGTTGGAAAAAAGGTAAAAAAAAAAAAAAAAGGTCAAACTGATAAAGTTTGACAC
>JAPTYQ010000006.1:10228816-10250304 GCA_029814465.1 Ostorhinchus cyanosoma
ACACACACACACACACACACACACACACACACACACACACACACACACACACACACACACACACACACACAGAAAGAAGTATTGGTTTTGCATATGTTGGCTCATACCTTTGCCTGTGCATTGGATTTTATAATCAAGAACAGCTTCATTTTCTTGTCCAGTAGACACACATAGCAGCCCGGGCTGAAACGTGTCAGAGTCGCGCAGCACCAGGAAACTCTGGAGGGAGACACAGCGTGAGTCATTTCAGTTTCTGAGATATGACGGAAGCCTGTTGAGCAGGAAGGTGTCTGTTTCTGAAAAATCTCACACTGGCATGCTACGCAGCAACTAGGCATCATAAAGAGAAACACTGACAGATGACCCACAAATACATGAAAACATAAAAGTAAAATACAGACGCTTTGACACAACAATATGTATGATTAGGCTTAACCTAAAAAGATTCAGTTAACCCTTAAGGCATTGATGTCAACTTACTAATGGAGGATGAAATTGAGATGTTTTATCAAAACGGCCAAGAATGAGCTCAAATAGTCACAGTTTGTTTGGATTCTTCTCATCTTTAACATAGATCGTTTTCTAACTTTCAAACCAATTGGATGAAGTGCAATTATAAAGTCAATAAATATGAAAACAGGGAATGTAATCCAATATGGTTTTGAATTAAAACCTAATTTAGAAAAAAGTGAATATTATCAGTAAGTGAAAGCAAAATTATCATTGTGAGTTAAATTGGTCCCTGTCAATGTTTTACTATTATTGTTTCCCGTAAAGTTGGAATAAGTCTTGTTTTCAGACACATTCCTCTTTTTATTCCTATATATACACACCACTTATCACTGTTGACCAGGTGTAATGATTATATACTGAGTTCCTGTTTCTCTTGATCTATCAAGAATAAACCACATTGTCGAAATCATTTCATGAGAAGAGGTATAAAAACTTTATTACAACTTTAAGTGCATCAGTGTCGTTCTGCTATTGGGTGGTTTAATCCACAGTAATGCATCATACCCTATAACTGTGGCCGTACATTTTGGCAGTAACACACATTTTGTTTTTGTAAGCATTGTTGCTTTAAGGTTGTTGTTTAGTTTTTTTTTTTAGATTTTCTTTCTGTCTTCCTAGGGTACAATGAAAAACAATTACAAGTACTTAGTTCCAACTTGTAGGTTATTTCAAGTTCTAAAGACATTTATTTGCCTGTAAATTACACTTTTGTAGCATCGCTGACCTAAAAAAAAGGAACATTTTCAACTTTGTGACAATGAGTTCTCCAAATATTTGTATATTCATGGTTTTTAATGCAGTGGAAGGGGGAGAAAAATTGCAATTTTTTTCATAAACATAAATGTGATGGAGTGAAAACTACAATGTTTACCTTTGAAATGTGTGAGGGTAGAGATATGAAGTTTCATAAAATGAACATAAAAGTACAAGTGGTTAACATTTTTACTTATATATGGGACTTAAGTAAAAATAATTAAATATATAAATAAATATATGTTACATTCCATCATTGCTAGGTTGTGTAATGTGCACCTTGAAGGGACATTTCCTAAAGGACATCTTCTATTGTATTTCCAATTAAGAAGCAGTTCTGCCATCCAAGGAAACAACAACAGCGACTGTCCAGAGGGATGGTTTCAGCAGGAGATAAATGAAAATATAACTCGACTCAGGCCAGACTACTGTGTCATCTGTGCACTTAACTCTGAGGTTTTGGTCCGGCCTCTCCATCAGTCTGACTGATAAAGTGCTAAACAGATAGTGTGAATCAGTAAACCAGTTTTTCATAGTTTTGCAAAGAAGCACTGACAGATATTTCTTCTTTTTATTTAATCAGAAAAGCTGAAGATGAAATGGAATGATTATGGGGTTGTGCTAAAACTTGTCAACTACAGTCTTACTATTTTCAACAGGATCTGACATGAGCACATGTTTTCCTACTAAAGCTGCTAAACTGTTTAAAGTCAAATTTAAAGTAGGTGGAGCTTCATTGGAAACGGTGACATGTCAAGTGTGATGCATATTTCCATGCTCTAATCAGAAGTTACCAACATGCAAATTAATGTGACAGTTGCTGAATTATTTGTTTCTGTTACCCAAGAGTATTCAGTCTAATCTGATCAAATCACACCCACAAAGACCTGATGAGGCAGATTCCTGAGAGTTAAAACCTTTCTGATACTTTAAAATATAGATCTGAATTTGATGTTGTTTTTTCTGATCATGACCTCTATTTCGGTAACCGTGTCCACAACAGAGCAAGTGGTTGGTTGAGACATAATTAACTTGCACAAAATAATTACTGCAAACCAACGGTTCAGTCGTGACGTTACATCACTAAAACTGCATTCAGACGTGTTCTCAAACAGCATCGCACATTTATATACACACAGAGGAAGTGGCTTTCATGTTCAGTGTGCACCGAAATAAAGACGAGTTCACTGAAAGTCCCAAATGTTTAAACACTCACAAGAAGCATGGCAACAGAGAGGTTCTAGTTCTGTGGTGATTCAGAAGAACATCATTCAGTTATACTTTTCGATTCATGGAAAGGAGATCTGCTCTGGTCAACTTTCCTCCATTGACAGATAATGTGCAGAAAAACCTACTGCCTTCACATGACCACACAGCTGTAATTTACTGCTGCCAGTAAGAGTTTTGCATTTCTGACTCATAATTTGCACTCCCCTGTTCCACATCATAAACACAAAACTCTGATATACTCACGTTCTCCCTTTGTAACAGACACATCCATGCAGTTAGGCTGTTTTTATTCATATGCAAACACTTCTGCATTCAATCCTCAAGCTTTTGCTGCCTTATCAGATGACCAATAAAAAAGGAACTGCTCACATGTCATGATGCGCACATCAGTGTTACTTTCAGTTACCAGCGCTGTCAAGAAGTATTCAGATCCTTTGGTTAAATTAAAGTACTAATACAATATTGTAAAAGCAATCCAGTAAAGTAAAGCTTCTGCAAGTATTAGTTTTCACAGTAAAATTTACTTAAGTATGAAAAGTCACAATACTGACTATGCAATAAAATGGATCCTGTCAGTGTTTTGCAATTATATTTGATGTTTAGATTAATTTTGCTGCAGCATTAAGATGTATATGTTTATTATTGTAAATGTTTAAAGCTTTAATGGTATAATGTTTAATCATTTGATCATTATATGCTGCTGGGTTTCTTAATCTTGAATCTTGCAGTCTATAAGATCATCACATGTTTGGAGTGGTGTTGTCCTATGAGAAACATATATCTCTGAAAAGTCAATTTTTCATAAACTCAGAAAAATAAGACTTCATAATACTTGAGTAAAAGAATTAATCATATTCTACTATCAGGTTGAATAAGGCCTGAAAATGAAAATATGGCCCCAACTGATCATTTCTAATTTTACATAAAATATCCAGCATAGACAGCCTGTTGGGATTCAAGACAAAGGAAAGAGAGGAAGCAAAAGTGAGTATTAAAGACAGAAAATGTGAATGGAAGGGAGGATGAGAAAAAACAGAAAGACTGCAAAAAAGTACAGAAAGATTTCAAAATGAGAGGAGACAAAGCTGCAAGTCACTTTACAGTTATGCAAGGTCCCCGTAGATAAACAGTGCAATGGATGGAGATCCATTAAACTAATATTCTGCACCAGTTTGGTTTGGGGCATTTACAGTTCTATGCACTTGTCTTACGCTGCCTTTAGCTTTGTTGTTGTTGCACAGTTGTAATGATTTTTATTTCCCAGGCCCTTTATATGAGCTCAGAATTTTAAAAACACAAAAATCTAAACTAAATGACCTCTACAAGTAAAAGTCAGTAATTAGCTTGACCTTCATTTGGATTTAGTACATCCTGAACTCACTTTTACTTGACTGTCTAGATGTTTTCTTTAATAATCTTGGGATATGTTACAAAAAGCTTCCTTCAGAACATCCCAGAGTTGTTTTTTTGCACTTTCGACTGTGTTTAATTCTGTCGTCTGTTCAGCTGATCTAATTTAGTTTCAATAATGTTAATTTTCTTCGTGACACAGATTTTTCTTAATGCTTCTCGTACATCAGAGTTGTACAAACATTGACACTGACAAATATGTATACATAGTCATTGTAACTTTGCTAAGACCAACCCACTGATACCCTTCAACTTATGAATAATACTGAGGACTTTATCAAATGTCAGAAAACCAGGTTTGTGTTCAGACAAAGGTGATGAATAAAATCCCTGGTGATCAAAATTTATATTTCTCTTACTAGACCAGGGGTTTCAAACATGCGGCCTGGGCGATGAATTTATAAAGTGCAAAAACTTTAATTCAGGTTCCACATACAGACCAATAGGATCTACAGTAAAATAATAGCATAATAACCTACAACTATGCCTATAAATAATTGCAACTTCAATTTTTTGTCTCTATTTTAGTGCAAAAAATAACATCGATTTCTGAAAATATTTACATTTACAAACTATCCTGTGACAATAAAATGTGAATCACCTAAACAAATATGAACAACCTGAAAAGTCTAAAGAAAATTAAGCACAAATTGAACAATTTTCTGCCTGTTACTCAGTGTTTAGTGTTTTTATAGATCTGATCCATAATGCACATGGAGAAATGATAAGTTGAAGCATATTGTTAAAATTGCACTTATTTTTCTTAAGAAATGTCAGTTCTTTCAGGTTATTCACATCTTTTTTGTTTGGATAGTTCACAAAAGTGAGTATTTTCATAACTTAATGGTATTTTTTTCACTAAAACAAAAACAAAAATTTGGAGTTGTCATTATTTTTAGGTTATTATGCCATTATTTTACTGGTCCAGCCCACTGGAGATCAAATGGGCTGAATGTAGCCCCTGAAAGAAAGTGAGTTTGAGAGCCCTGAACTAGACAATTTAACTCTAAGACTGTGTGATGCAAAACAATATCTAAAAAAAAATAATAATCATGAGTGACATTTTGACCGACAGATTAGGCATCATTCAGTAACACACTAACTATGCTGATGTTAAATATCAATGTAAAAAGTCTTGATTAGTTGTTCTTGTGTTGGGGAGGGGCAGCTCACCCCAGCAGGTGTCCCACAGATCATAGTGTGTGCCTCCTCTCTATCCCATGGTGCTCCAGGGCACCAGGCCTCCTGGCAGCCCCTCAGCTGCTCCAGGAGTGAAAGCCTCCTTCTGCTGCTCCTCCATGGGATGGCCGTCGTCCCATTAACTGAACTATGAACCGCCCTAGACAAAGGCAGTCACACACGTTTACATGCACATGGTATCACAAACATGAACATCAACAGTGAAAATGGTTATTTCAAGACGATATTTGGGTTCAAAGCACCGAGAGATAGAGAAACTGACATTACTTACATGTCCTGTGTAAGGTTTTTGTTAGTTCATGTAGGTCTCCTTCTCTTCTTTACTCTACTTACAGTTTTCTCCATGTGTTGCAATCTCCTCTGCCTTCAACTCTTCCTTTCTGCACAACACAGAATGTTGCCCAAGAAGTTACAAAAAATAAAAACTAGCAAGTCTAAAAAGAGGAACCTCACATGCACTTCAGAAATACATCCTCAATACATTTCCTGCTTGGAATATTTCGTATTTTACAAATAAAGTGACTGATGTAGGCTCGTTGTTACTTTTGCCTTTGTCTCCTTCACATGCTGCCATTTAATGCACTTTCGGTTTTCAAGTGAGACTCTTCAGCTGATGTTTCACCTCTGCGCCTTCTTTTGTCTGTGGTTAACCCAGCTCCGTGCACCGAGAACAATGTAGAGAAAACTTTTTTTTATTTGTTTTTTTTTTACTGCATGTTCTCAAAAGTGTAGCATGGAACCTTTTTTTCCTCTACAATGAATTGTGGAGACTTCAAAGCTGAGAGCAGACAATGATCTTTTCACTGCACCCGAGATTTCTTTAAGTGTCATAGATTTTTATCTTGCAGATTGCACTTACTCAGTGATATATGTACCAACAAGAAGATCATCAAACAAACACACGGACAGAACAAATCCAAAAAACTTTCATTTCTCATATGCTTACTGTCCAACAGTCCTGTCTTTCACAGAAACCACAGCAAGAGGTGTTACTTATTGGTCAACATTTCCTGACAAGAACTCACACTTTCTTTAAATGCAATACTGTCTTACTTTCTGTTCTATTCCTTTTCTGCCAACATGGTGATGCCATGGCACTGACAAAAACAACTTCAAGCCAAAGCCCAAAAGCTGCTTACTGTCTTGCTATAACTTTAACTTGTACAGATTATATGGATAAAACCTTCCTAAAAAATAATGCAATAACAGTCCAGTTCAATATATATCCAGGATGAGATGAACACACAGTTAAAGGACCCCCCCCCAAAAAAAATAGTCTCGACACAAACATTATAGATTTTAAAAATGTACTTTTATTGCAGGACTTTAGTATTAGTTTCTGTAATTATACAGATAAAGTATTAAGGTACCTGCTGCTGTTTTTTTTTCACATGCCAATCATTTTTTTTCAGCTAGCAATGAAATATGAGCCATTTGCACTGAACTGCTCATTAGTTTTAGCATTCCATATCTGTTCTCCTCAAACAGTTCCATAAGAAAAAAAATCTGAGAACAATGTATCAAAAGAAATTACAGAAATCAAATCTGTAAGAACCAAACGTAGACATAAAAACCACTGTCAATTGAAGATCAAGACAAGATCAACATAACCAATTTTCTACTCCCTCAATTTCTCAACCAGAAGTATTTTATTAACTGCATAGGATCATGTTGGGATTTCAGTGGTAAATAAGATAAATTAAAATATACAATAGCATGGTTATACTAGAAACAGTGACAAAAAAACAGAGCAAAATGGACTGTGTAGCTCTGTCCAAAACTACTCCAACAGATTTGGAGAAAATAGTTAAGCTTTCATAGAATATAAAGCCGTGGACTCATATTAGGCTGCTTTCATTTTGTAGATATTAGTCCCATTCTGTAATATCTGCTGTGATGTAAATATACTCAAACAGCACCACAGTCTGTTGCTCATATGTGGAGTTAAAAGCCTCAGAAAAAGAATGAAAGAAATTAGAATGAAGTCAGTAAAGTGCAATTAACTGATAAAAAAGAGAAGTGTAGAATTGCGATGCCTGATTTCCACTGAGACTGTTCATAGGAACTGTCCAAAGATGGAAACAGGAGCATCCTTCTCTGCAACCAACACCCGACAAAGCCTCACCTCCAAACACAAACTCATGTTATTCCCCCTTAAAGGGCCAACCCCAAATTGTGGAACCACTATAGAAGCTTTTATTCTTCTTTTTTTTTTTTTTTTTAGAGTGGGGTTACTCTTCCTTCTTAGGTTCTGGTGCCACTGATGCAGAACTCGTCTTGGCTGTTGCTCCTTTGCTCTCGGCAGCCTTTTCCTTCTTGTCCTTACTGTCGATTCGGTCATGCTCCCTTTTCACCATTTCCTCCAGCTCTGCCTGAAGAGACAAGACAGAGAAGTGAAGATGGACGCAACAGGACATTTTGAAGGACGAACGGCTACGACAATTTAAGTAACACTGATCATTCTTTTGCATCTATTGAGGCATCCTTTCGAAGCGGTGACTTGTAACCACAGTATCACACAGGAAAATCAGAAATAGGTTACCCTGACATTTCAAAAGCTCACACGACTTAGAGCTTCTGTTGCAGTTGTGGATTTGAGACTTTATATTTTATAAGTTTAAGACAGTAAACTTTGTACAATAGTGTTTACTCTTCAGGTCTATCATATGACTAAGTACACGATACAGAATCTAAAGGGAAAGTCATTCTGGTCAGTAGAAGCAGGGTGAGCTTTTATACACTGATTATATTTAAAGAAGAGGGACTACAACAGTGACCTTACATGTATTAACTCATTAAAACATTATTTTGTGACTGAATTACAGGTGTTTTTGCCTTGACCTCATCACCTCCTGACTGCTGTAGTTATATTACTAATCACTCTATAGCATCGCATGCATTAGTTCTGTGGTCAATAAACTGTAGTCAAAGCACTGTGTGAGAAGAGCAGCCTTACGCATTTAGGTGGTTGATGTGAGAGAACGCTTGAACTCACCTTCCATCCCAGCAGGTCAGCTAGAGCCAAACAGCCGTCATCACATGTACTGATATGCGCAACGTCTCTGGAAGAAAAGAAAAAACAAAACCCCCAGTGTGTTAGGTCACTTCTTCTTTTCAAATAAAGCACAATAATACTGAGTATTTTGATATTAATACTTCCTATACTTAGTTTTACAACTTTAACAGCTACATTTAACAGCTTATCAACATGTTGATAAGAAAGAAATTTATCTGCTTACGATAACTGTGTGAAAACACTTCGGACACAGTGCAAGTGTGAACCATTATTTGCGGAACCTGCTTCCTTCACTAAAATATATGTATACTAATATTATAAATATATTATATTAATACTAATATGTACTGTGTGCATATAACTTTACTTTGTACAGCTTTACTCAAAAATGTCTGGGCCAGACAATGTGGATCTGTATCTTCTAAAGGTTGTACCTGATCTTATTTCTTAACCTGTTGCTCATGTTTTTTAGTATTCAAACAAAATACATCCCTAAAATTTGGAAAGAAACCTTCTCTTCTCTAAATTTGGCTTTTTTCAGTGACAAGATGCTTTTCAACAACAGATTCCATTACATAAGTTAAAGCTGCTCCTTAATACAAAGAAAAGAATATTTTTGATGTTCTCTAGAGCCCAGTGCCAGACCTCCAACACTACTGGCATCTCTACCTTAGAAGGGGAAGTAATGAAAAGTACCATCCTATAAATATTTGGGTATCTGGTAGATAATAAGCTGTCCTTTGCAGTTCATATTGAGCACCTAGTAAAGAAACTTATGGCCAGGCAGGGTTTTTGCAATTGAAAATAGCATGGTTTAATTTCTCAAGAAAAGGCTTGTACAGGCTGCAATTCATTACAAGTGCTGTAGACTATGGAGACTACCTGATGACTCTTGTTCTACAAATTCTGTATAACACAGTGCACTGTATTTTAGATCCAATGCATCACCTAATACCCATCAGTGACAAGTTTTCCTGGTCTTCATAAAGCTTGGGAACACATCATCATCATTATGTTTTTATTTGCAAAGCATTAGTGGGTAAACTCCTTTCTTATTTCTGTAATTTTTTATCATTTATCCATAGCTGCCATAACTCTTGTCCTCTAGATGGCCTCTATAACAAGGCCCCAGGATTTATACAGATCTTGATAGAGCAGTATTTTCTTATCTCCCTCATTGGTTTTGGAGTAACCTTCAAAATACTCTAAAATTGAGTGTTTTTGTCTTCTTGGGTGATTTTAAAACTCTTTAAAAGAAACGATATTGCTGCGTACTGTACTAAGTGTAATTGCTATCTCAAGCTGAATTTTGTCACATGTACCTTTCCTTCTGTTTTCTTGTCCTTTCTTTAATCTCTTATTTGAACCTTGCATGGACTGCCCTCTTACATAATCCTCAAAAAAGATATTCATTCTCAAGGGACTTCCTGGCTACATAGATGTCAAATGAATAAATTGTTTGTCATAATGATTATTACTGACATTACTAACAATTTGAATATCATGATGACTGCGAGTTAAGGAAATTATTTAAAAAAAAAAAAAAAAAAAACACCACAAAGTGCCACTAAAGTAACTGACAATAAAGTGTATTTTTCAGGCAAACACTTTGCCACCCTCTGGTGGTGCAACCTCACACTAAGCATGGCAAACAGTTATACGTTTTGTATATACTGTATTTACTCAATTGTGCACATCCAATTGACACATATCTTATTAGGTTGATTGAAATTTAATATTAATCCAGATTTTGCTTCATTGGAGCAATATGTGGCAGCTGTACAATAAAGATAACACAGTCAGACAAAACATGCAGATAAATACATTGATGTATCACCTATAGGCCTTATCTGAGTCAAAGTCCATCCCTCCTCCAAAACCAAGCAACCCAAACAGAGGGTCAGCCTGCAGACAGAGACACAAACAAAGGTGATGTAGCACAGCATCCAAGAAAAACAAAAATTACAGAAAAACAAATGAACATAACGAAAAAGAGAGTTGGCGGCAGTATTCGGCTCACCTGTCCTGCTTTCTCCATGTTGATAAGCAGCCTAGGACAATTTTTTGAAACCCTGAGTGGCAGAAAATATAAATACTATGCAATTAAACTATGTAATTATGAAAGTGTGAGTACAGCCAACATGGATTTTTACATTATTATGGGCTATGGAGTTTCATCTCCAGTACCTGCCAACGAGACCTGCAAATGGCTGCACTTGCAGAGATGTCCCCATGACAATTAGAAGATCACAACGAGGAAAGTCCTGACAGTGGAAAAAAAAGAAAGTTGTAAAGTGTTTTCTGCAGAGGTGATACCACACACCACTTTCAGACATGTGTGTACAGTTGCAGAGTTCAACCAAGAACTCACCATCTTCATTGAAGTGAAGAACCGGACTGGCAGATTCTCTCCAAAGAAAACAATATCTTTAATGAAGGGTAGTGGACAGAACAACGATGATTATAATGTCAGAAAGACATGCTGGTTCAAGAGTTAAGTTTTTAAACAGAGATACATGAGATTAGGAAAAATTATCTTTTAGACAGAAGAAAAATGAAAGTACAACAAAAAAGGCCTGCATTTTACGGACCTGGCTTGACCAGACTGCTGCACTTGTCACATCGGGGAATGTCATCAGAGAAGATTTTTTCTACAAAAGAGACAGAAGGAGCTTTAAATAATTGAAATTTTGAAAGTAAATTAAACCTTGTCCTCTCTAGTCTAAGAGGCAAAAAAACCCCACCTTTCATCCAGTCTAGGTTGTACTCCTTACGACAGCAGAAGCTCACACAGTGAGAGGTGTAGAAAGTCCCGTGGGCTTCTATCAGGTCATCTCCTTCGAGTCCTGCCACACGCTCCAGTGTGTCAATATTCTGAAATAAAAAAACATGTATTTAATTAAAGAAAGGAAAAACACGCAGTGACATGGTGTGAGGTAGGCCAGTGTTTTCTCCTACCTGTGAGTAGCAGCGTCTTAAAAGTCCTTTCTCCTTCAGTAGCTTAATGAAGTAGTGACAGATGGTCGGCTGAGCAAAAAGACAAGTCGAACAAGAGAACAAAGCATGAGGTTAACTTCACCATGACGTTCCATTTAATGGGTGATCTTTAAGTCAACAAAACCTGTAGTACCTTAAACTGCCCTGGGTAAAGCTCCTTTGCCAAGGCAAAAAATGGCTCTGGATGTTTCTAAGATAAATGACAAAAAAAAAAGTGTTACAAATATTAAAAATAGTGCGGAGAATTGGAAAGTGAATGCAAAAAGTTAATAATATAATTACATAATGTTATAATAAGAAAGTACACAAAGCATAAAAAAGATCTACAGCCTGGTTTAGAGCAGAATGCTAAAATCAATAAAATAAAAAGGTAAGTGCAGCAGTTAAACTGACAATATTTCACAGCTCCTGGGAAATCTGTTCAATACTATGTCAGCCTCTGAATATGTTCAAAGTGAACTTAAACACACCTTAAAGTAATCTATCTGGAATATGGCTTCTGGGTAGGGCAGGTTATACTTCTGCAGGTTCGCATAAAGGCCAGTTCCTGGGGAGCGGAAATCAGGGATCCCAGCCGCTATGGAGAGAAAAAGTGGGCAGTGTTACTGACCTACGAACAATGAGTACAATAAGACATGTGTTTCAAATGTTGCACTGGAAAAAAAATAAGCAACTGGTGGTTTCTTAATTTATTAGAAGTTTTTTGTTTATCCTAGAAAATACTGAAAAAAAAATGTCTCCCAAAATCAATCATGTACCAGCAGAAAATGACAACAGACAGCACCAATACTGCAGTGTTTTCAGATCTTAAATAATGCAAAGAAAACAATATATTATTCAATGTCAAACAACAAAATATAAACTGTGACTTCACAGTTCAATAACTTACTGAAAATCCCAGGTTTTTAATCATAATTGTCATGCATCTTTGCGTGTTCTCCACCTGTTGCATTGCTGTGGGATGCTTTATGCCACTGCTGGTGCAAAAAATGCCGAGCAGCTTGTGCCCAGTTGACAGCTTGTCTAGAAATTTGGACTGGTCTCTTAACCCCCCCCCAGGGTTGTAAATCATGCTATTATTAACAGTACTAAGATACTCACATGTGGATATTCCAGCTCCAACCATGCAGATAATGTTTTTACCTGTGAGCATACAGAATAGTGTTTGACTCAATACCTGCATTATGACAGATGTGTTGTAAGCAGTAAATCAATGTCTTGAAATCAACCATAACAGCTGTGGGCATCATACTAGAAGCAGAAAATGACTCACATTTCCCGCTGAGTATATAACGTGCCACTCCTTCCAGAGTCAACTCATCCAGAACTTTGTCTGCAGAATCGAGGCCCAAGGTCCTGGAGAAGAGGGAGCGCAGGAAGTCCACTGAAAAGGGATATGAAGAACCAGATTAGACTAGTGTGTTGAAGGATCTGAATACCACATGATAACGTTATGCAACATTTTCACATACTGTCTGAGTCTCCTGCAGCCTCTCCCTCACTGCTGTCATCAGATTGTTCCTGCAATGAAAATAAACCAAAATAGCAGCCTTAGACAATGAATCTAGCTTCTTTGTTTATCCATAGTCACATGATAAAGACTTGATTTTGCTGAGTGGTGGAATGTAACAGAGTACATTTATTCAAGGAGAAGTGTGGTATTAGTTGGGTAAGTAAACGATCTGGGTAAGTGTGGAGATAAATACATCTTCCACCATTGCTGTACCTTTCAAAGCTGTCAAAAAGCTAAACAACATAAACCCCACCCACTTGATAACAAGCAAAAACACTGTTAGCTTCATTAATAAAGATAAAGTTTGCCAACCTCTGGTTCTGGCGTAACCTCCTCCTCTTCTTCGCTTTTAGGAAGTTCTACAACAAGCAAAATCAAACATGTAAAGATCAATTCAGGAGATGTTAGCGTTAGCTGCAAAGCTAACTGGATTAATGCGGTGTAGAAACGACTGGCATTCACGGTATTAAAAGATCGGACAGACATCCTACCTGGTGCATCAGACATTTATCCGTCTACTGAGACCCTTCAGCCACAACGGTCCGACTGACAACCAATTCGATCCCTACACTTTAGCAATTTACTCCAGATATCCGAGATACAACGGACTTGATCCGTGTTGTTGTCCGTCAGAAACACGGTCCGTACTCGTGACTTGGATCCCCTGGGCCATGACAACATTGGTTCCTACTTTAGTATTAGATTAAATATTACGCCACGTTTTTTCATATGAGTGACCTCACGTGTAAAGAAAAAAAAGACAGGGATATGTGGATATGCTTTGCTGAAATACAGCAAACTTAAATAATATTTAAAAAAAAAAAAAAAAAAAAAGGAACAACCCATGACAGTCGTTTACACACACGCAGGAAACACGTTACACAAGCTTAGCTCTTACTATACGGAAAGTAACATGTGGTTTTGAAGTGAACAAAGTATCTTTACATACCAATGTGGTAATAATATCTTCATCCCCACTCACGGTCTTCTGTCTCAAGTCTTCACCCACTGTGGGGTCTGTCACTGCTGCAGTGCATGGCTCACAGTGGATTATGGGCTTTAGCTGTCACAGAATACTAATACTGTAATGTGTGGCCATATGGTTTTCAGAGTGCGAAACACAACGTGGTTTTTACAGATAAAACAAAATGATCTAAAATAATTATGACAGTAAAGACTTTATTATATTCACAGACAAATTTACAATACATAATCAAGTAATTGCTCCATATACAGAAAAATGGGGGAAAGAAAACCTGTTATTGTTAAATAAATAACTACGAAGACTCATTTAATATGAATAGGAATATGTTTGGACTGGAGAAAACAAACACAAGTGACAAAGAACTGTAAGAACATTTGCCTTTGTGGAAATAGCAAATAATCCAACAAATATGAGGCTGTGTGTTTTTATTTAAAATTGTCTTATCCTTGTCATTTACATAGGTCTCACTGGACATTGCTATTTTTTAATTGTTCTTAAATCTGTTAAAGGTCCAGTTTAGATTTAGGTTGATTTAATTGCAGACATTAGCTATATTGAATAATAAATATAACATTGAAAAAAAGATTTTTTTTCTTACTTACTACAAATACTTTATATCTGTTGAGGGGTCCGGTTGTTTCATTTTTGTACAGAATGGGCAAATTGACTTTTTCCCCAATTTTATCGCAGCTTGTATACAGTGTTTAGATGCTTTAACAACACCTACAATGTTTGAGTGTAAACTGGGTTAATATCCTGGTAACTTCAAACTCGAGAAGAGACAATGCAGTCAGATCCATCATCGCAGCCACAGTCTTGGAGGGGGGGTTGTTCAGTTAGCTCAAATTCATACCTTCACTGCTACATCTCCATAGATAGTATACAAAGAGCCTTTAAGAACTAATACAACTGAGTGTATCATTATGATTAGCCTACACAACATGAGAAACATCCAGAGTCCTATTTGAGCCTCATTTGATTGCTTATCTTGGATGTGTTGTTTGTAAAATAAAGTTTCTTACAGTGTTTCAGGCTGTCTTGAGTAATGTGTTTATCACACATCTTCATATCACAAAGATAATTACATTAATCATGTCTGACAGCAGCACATTCTCAGGAGCCTCTTTCTTTGTATCTTCCCATTTTTGTCTCTTCATGCACTACCTGTGCCCTTGTATATGCTCCACCTTGCCCTCTTCATCTTCCTGGACAAAACTGTAGTCATATCCAGTAGCTACTATGTGGCACTTTGGTAACATGTCCTCCAGCAGGATGACAACCAATCCAGGACTTTCAATTCTAGGGAGGGATGACACATCCAGACGTCTTAGTCCCCTGCAAAGCACAGACATCAGAGTGGGAGATTAATACATCAGTGTTTGATAATAAAAGTGAAGCAGTGTGTCTTGAGCAAAAACTTGAAATACTTGAGGTTCCTGAGTGCAGCCAGGCCTCCTGTGGTGATGCGTGGACAGTGAGAGATGTCCAGTTCCTCCAGAGAGTCCTGGAACACGTGGAGCCTGGCCAGAAACCAGTCGTCCACCTCAGGACAACCTTTTAATGACAGAGTCCGCAAAGATCGTTGTGTGTCTGAGAAAAGAAAAAGGGAAATTCTTTACGAGAAAGGCCAAATATTTACATATGTACTGAATATAGATTTATTTATTAATTTGTTTTTTTTAATTCATTTGTAGAAGCATGTGCAAGCTATTAAAACATGAGTGTAAAGCTTAACAAGACTGAAGAATGAAGAGACTGGAGCTGTGTACCCAGGTTTCCCAGTCCTCTATAGTTGATCACGGTGTTGCTCAGGTCTATTTCCTCTATTTGGACATCTTTGTAGTTCACAAAGTCCCAACTAAATTTGCCCTTTGTGTTTGCGTGGAACCAGTTTGAATGGGTTTCATACCTGAAAAAGTAGCACACATGAAAACTTACATACTGAAATAAAATAAATACAGAAATAAATACATAGAAAATTTAAAAAAAGAAATTTAAAATACCATATTAACAAAATGTCCTGTGTGTGTTTATTGACAATATAACACTGTTTTCAGAGCATCATAAATGATTGTGTCGCATCATTTCAACCATCTACAAATTGTTTGATTTGTACCACATAGCCAGTTCATAGAGCAGATCGACATGAAATTTAAATAGATCTTGAATTAGGTTTTTTTTTTTTTTATCTATGCCCCACTTAACTATTAGAATTCTCTTTTCTCATTTTGATACAAAAAAGCAAATAGGTATTTTCCATTTAATGCTGAATGCAACTGACAGAATTTTGACAGGATTCAGAAAATGGAAACAAACACCTATACTTCCATCTTTGTACTTTTTTCCTGTAGGTTTTAGAACTGATTTTAACATTTGTCACATTACTTTTAAAGTTCTGAATGGTTTGGCACCAAAGTATATCTGCAGCCTTTTATTCCCTCTATATTCAAAAGAACTCATGAGATCCACAAATCCTGCTCAACTAGTTGCCCCAGCTTCATAACTCAAAAATAAAGGTGATGGAGCATTTGTGATCAGCACCATCCCAGTCTATGCAACAACCATTCAGATGACATCATCATGGCTGAATCTGTTTATTTAAATAGCTCTCTAAAATTGTGTTTTCCTCACATTGTTATTCATTCCTTATATGTTAGAAAGAAAGAAAGAAAGAAAGAAAGAAAGAAAGAAAGAAAGAAAGAAAGAAAGAAACTTTTCCTTTTGAATGGTCACATGCCAAATTGATTTTGAGTATATAAAGCTTCTATCTATCAACTTGAATTGGATGAAATTCTAATGTTTTTCATATAAAACCTACAAAAATAATAAATAAAGACCAGATAAAAGACGGAAACATGCATATATCGTGCAAAAATACCTCAAGGGTAACCAGAAGTAGAAACTCTCAATAAAGCAGTATTAGTTACCTGAGTCCTCCTTTTAGACTCAAGATGAAATGTGCTGCTGCTACTTGTGGACCATAAAGCCTCGCAGTGTATCCAAGATAACTGCAAAAGGCAGAATGAAAATGTCATGGAAGGTCACCACTGACTTATAATAGTAAACTTGATTCCAGCACCTTAACCTCCAGGTTAAAGGCAGATGAAATGTTTCTTACACATTCTTCTTTTGAATTCCCCTCTTCTTCCTGTTAAAGACCCAGCTCAGGAGCATCTCTACGTCATAGAAACGCTGCGTGAGGTAAAGGAGGAGCCTTGTGTGCACAGGAGGTCGGGTCATTGAACTGGAGCTCCACGGTCGCCTAGCAACAATGAGGAGAGCTGGCCGCTGGCAGCATCTGTGTAGTGACTGGGCACAGAGACAGAGGAGACAGTGGTAGGCACTTCGGACAGAAATAGAGAAAAGTGAGCACACTAGGCTATTTTTATAGCATTTATAGCTGTGATTGTTGTTGTGTCCAAACTCAAGTAAGGGTACACATTTATCTGCAGTCCTGTGGTGGAAAATAACTACATTTAATGAACTGTAGTTAAAACAATTTTGAGGTTCTTGTACTTCGAGCAAATTTAGCACTGTGCACTGGCAATAAAACTGGTCTTATGATAGTATCAGTGCAATGTTATAAATAATGTGACATTATGGTAATGGGTAATAATCCTACTTCCTAGTGTAAAATTTATTATTTTTTTTAAATGCCTTTTGTTTTCATGGACAATAAGAAGCCTTTTACATGTCTTAAATAAAACAGACCATTTGTGCAGTAAATCTCATGTCTTTTCCTAAAGAGCTTGAGACATAGAATGAAAAGGACATCACACTAAACACTTGACTGATTTTTTATTTTTTTATTTAGGCTTTTCTGAAATGCCACTTGTATCAGGAGACAAACCTTGCTAAAAAGAAAGCTTGAAAAAAAAATTTTGCACATTTTTTGTACAGGTACTGATATTTTCTTACGCACATCAACTTATTTATAAAATACAGAATGTAAAATAATATTTTAGGTAGCAGTTAATTTGCAAATGTTATTAACTAAGTAATATAAGTGACCATTACCAGCAGCAACATTATTTATCATTTTAATGAGAGAAAGTGTGTTACTTAAAACGAATCTTTGACTCGCCACCAGTTGTACTTCAGTTTATTGCCACTCATTTTTCAGATATAACAGAAATCGATTATACAAATGCACATAACTCTATGCACAAATGTAAAAACACTTTATCTCCTTATCATGAACAGCAGCCAACCAGCAGTTCTGTCCTGTTTTCCAGGTCACCACAGATGTAAGATTTAGCGCATTTTTATGCTTGAAGCAGATAAGTTGTAGACCAGAGGAACAATAATTCACTCTTATAGATTGTTTTTGTTATTAACCCTTCGGTAATGCAACAGCAAACGTTTTGACAGCGGGTACAGTAAATTAATTAAGTTTAGATTTTAAAGGTAACTTACCCACAAGGCAGCCGCCATGATGTCAACCCTGAACAACAGAAAGCGGTAAGGGACAAACGTTGTAGCAGCGCGTTTCGCATTCGTTATTTTTCATAGTTCCACCACCAGGGGGCACTCCACACGCGCCACTGATCCTGTGCCCAAAAAAATCATATGCAAGACAACACATGAGATTATACTGGTAGAAAGTAAGTAGATATATTCAAGTACTGCACAATATTGAGGTACTGTTAAATATTATCAATACTTTCCTTCGTGAAATATTATAATTGGACGATACACTAAAATCTTAGAGGCAAATATATTTGACAAGCTGCACTTGGTACATTTACACTGTAACATACTACTCTTTACATAAAACAACATTCATGTTATATATGATGCAGTACAATATATACTAATTTACCCAGTGGCACCCAAGAGCCCCAAACTGCCTCCACACCTACAAAGTAATATGCTTATGTGTATTTAATTGAGGCAAACACAGAATAATAATATTCTATAATAAAATATAATTTGAAAGGAGCCATTCTATATATCCCTTACATAATCCTATTCTTTTGGATTCAGTATTTCTATACTGTGATATTTCTTTTTCAATGTAATAAAGGATCTGGGTATTTCCTCCACATCTTCATGAACACAGATCACTGCACAGCCAAGGAAACTCTTGGCTCAATTTATGTAAGCCAAGTTCAATCAAACAGTGACCATGAAACATATACAGACCTACATTGGATATTTGTTACATTTTTCTACCCATGAGAGTGAAGATAACTTGAAAATAAACTCATCTGATAGATGTGCTGTGGAAAAACATTTATGCCACACCTTTAAAAACCATCTAATTGGCCAACCATTACACACACAGACAGACACAAGCCTCCCTGAGCTCCAGTAGGAGAGTGACAGATGGATCAAACCTGCTGGTCCTCAAAATTAGTGGATGGGACCATATCTTGCTCTATGACAGTACATTTCATGGATGAGTTGCAAAGTAGGGAAGGATAACAAAGAACTTGCATGCAACTTGCATTACATTAATTTTGACCGTCCATATTAATGCAATTGAATGGAAATTTAATTATAAAAACCTATAGGATCATCATTATATTTACAGACAAAAAAAGAAAAAAAGAGCTGAGGTGGTCTCGGCTATCACTCCTACCGTCGTATTAGCTTGAGAGATTGATAGGAAGGACTGAGTGACAGGCAGTGAAAGAGCTAAGAGCTGTGTGGTCTGTGTGGAGCAAATCACATTACTGTAGGGTTGGCTGAATGAACATATGGACCAGAGACTGGCAGAGCGAATGAATGGATTGATTAGGAGATGGATGGTGAAATACTGTAGAGGGACAGCTTACTGGAGCAGAATTTCAATCATTTGAAACAAACATGGTGTTTGTATGGTCCTGGTGGTGCAACACCAAAGGAACTGAAATCTGCCATATGTGCGCATATGTTCATGTTTATAAAATACATTCATTAGTTGAATATTCTGCATGCATCTCTGTGCAAAAAAGCCTCTAAACCAATCGATCTTTGTCAGATCCCCCCCACCCCCTCCACACCCTCACGAATAATCATGTAATCAGATCAAAAGGACCTTCCTGTATTATTAATGAGATTTCCATTCATATCATATACATGTGTTTGGATGCACTAGATTCATATTCATATGTTTGTGTATGCCTGTGAAAAATGAAAAATTTGTAGCTCGAATCCTGAGGTCATCTACAAACACAGACATAGAATAAAACCTTGAGTTGTTGCTGCCTTTGTCAAGGTTTTAACCCTTCAAGTATTAAACATATTTAATGCTTAATAACTTTTGAACCACTGATTTTATCAATACAGTGAAATATTTCAATTAAAATGCAGTTTCTCAGATTTCAGCAGCATCAGATATGACCCATTTGGATTTTCAGAGGCTTTGTAGTAAATGTGGAAACACTGTCAATTTCTGGAACACTGATAAAAGCCATGTAATTTGACAAATGCTAATGATTGTAGATACTTGATTTAATGTTAAATCAATCATATATTTTGCTGAAACAGTCACTTTTTCCTCAGTTTTCTCCATTTTTCCTATGATAAAATTTGGATTCACGCTGGGTTTTTATGAATATCTATACAATCTAGATATGGGAAAATACTTGATTTTCATTGAAAAATGCAAAACGTAGAGGATCATATAGTGATAAATACATAGTGATAAATTACTTGGGAAATGTTAAATATAGAGAAATATTCTTTTGGAATTTGCCATAAAAAGAGCTCTGGCTCTTTAAGATTTAAGGCAAATGTTTGCTTTTAATTCCAGGCTGGATTGAACATGAACATTTACTACTTGATGACATGTTGCTCACAGTTGGAGAATATTACAACATTGTTTAAATCAGTAGATTACTTAAAGAGATAACTTTTTTGAGCCTATATTAATCACTCTGAAATGTGATAGATAGCATTAATTTGTCATAAAACTCTGATTACCTCAGCGGAGTTTGAACATCACTGATTTGTCCACACATGACATGACAAACCCCCTTTTTCAGACTCAGGTTGGACCTCAACTTCTTGCTTATGGAGCTGTTTTTGTTGCGTCCCCAAACATAAAGGTGAAATCATAAGATTAATATGTGAATTGATTTCCTTGATATAGAAGAAGGATGAAGAGGAGTGTTCTTTGGAAGAGTTTATAAATGCTGACCTCATAAAAGTCACATCAACGGCAGATTTGAAAGACAAAAAAAAAGATGAAAATGATGTGGAGGAAGCAATAAAAATGAACCAAGACACAAGAAGGTGAAAAGGACAGAGACTTTCTGAGATGACCATCCAGCAAAGGGCATTTAGCTCAACAATGTTTTGACCATGGAAGGAAAAGTAAGTAAATTCATAGAATTTATGACTTTTCACAACATAATATTACACATTTGGATCCAAAGGAGACACACCATTAACGTTTCTTGAAAGTTGAAGTTGTGTGCAATTAATTTGAAGATAATTTATTGATTTTCACTCCTGTTTGATGGTGATGAAAGAAAGGTGAAGGAACAAGCACACCAGACAAAATTGATTGTTCTCATATTTAGATCAGTGGTTCCAAACCTTTTTTGGCTTGTGACCTCATTTTAACTTTACAAATTTCTGGCGACCCCAGACATTCAAAACTGAGACTGTTTTTTTTTTTTGCTAAAATTAATGTGTTTTTGATCATGTAATAGTTTTCTGTACTATGTTGCAAATAAATGTTAATTTTAGACGATATTTAGTCTATATAATGTCTATTATTATGGACGGAGGCAGAAAAGCCAGGTGTAGATTCTGCACAAAGTAAGAATTAGATTTTCCTTGGTCAGGATATGTACAGTCAGACCAGCTTGTATTTACAAGGAGACAATTAATACTGAACAAACAATAACTCAAACTATGAATTATGAAAGAGCTGCAGC
>JAPTYQ010000006.1:10274676-10307004 GCA_029814465.1 Ostorhinchus cyanosoma
TGTGTGTGTGTGTGTGTGCGTGTGTGTGTGTGTGTGTGTGTGTGTGTGTGTGTGTGTGTGTGTGTGTGTGTGTGTGAACTATATGGACTATATATATATATGGACTCATTATTGCTAAGTTATTATGCTATTATTTTGCTTGAGATCATATTGTTAAGTTTGACACCTTTGACTCTTAATAACTTCAGTATAATTTTTGCACTTTGCAAATTCACACCACGGGCTACATTGGAACTTTTGGTGGGCTGGTTTTGGCCCATACACTGTATGTTTATCACGCCTGCTATAGTGCATCCATGGACAGGTCCATCCATCCCCACATCCATAGGCTGGTGTGGATCAGTGTCTTTCACTGCCCTAATGTCACATATATCACTGGAAAGAGCAGTCTTTTCTACTTCGTCTTCCAGTGGGATCTGGAACTTTTCCGATTGTATGAACAGTGACAGACATGCATATGTCAGCTAGAGTTTTTCCTGTGAAAAACAATGAAAACCAGACATTTTCGCTGTTATAAAAACTGGTCAGATGCTCCGGACAGGACATGAAAGGAGAACATGCCCAGGAAAAAGAGGATGTCTTGTCACCCTAACTTTACTTATGTGGTTCTTTTAGCTGCATGACAAGTGAATGTAGGTTCCCACATTAATACATGATATATATCCTATATATCACACAGAGTGCATGTGAGTGTGAAGTAAAAGGGACTATGGCTTATCAGTGCTTGGGGAACTGGCTAGACGTTGCCTGGACACCATGTCATGCCACTGAAGGCCTGCCAGCTGACCTGTCTGTGTACGTTTGTGCGTGCATAAAGCCTTCGTGTCCCAAAAGCCTGTCCACTCAATTGTAGATATCTGTTCACGAGTGTGTAAGCATAGTTGTTCAAGGATCCCCTTCACTGCTCTATGATGCGTATGTGTGTGCATGTGCACGTGCTGGTATTATATATGTGTGTTTGTGCTGGCGGTCAAGGAGGGCGCCTGGGAGGACTGGTGTTTGATTGGCGCGTGCCGCCGAGATCTGCTCCTTCCTGTTAGTGTACGCATCACTTCCTCTCACCCTGCCCAAAGCTACTGCCTCGCCGTCTCACAATCACTCTGACACGATTTCCTCTCTTCTCCGTATTTTTTCTTCATCGTCTTCTCTCTTCCTTTCTTCCTCTCGTGACTTAGTGTCCTTCTTACTTTCTGTCGCTCCTTCTCTCATTGTTCATGTATTCTGTAACTGCCTCCTGCACCAATTTTGGTCTTCATTCTTTCTCCTTCAGTGTTTCCTTTTCGTATCACACCTTATTTCCCTTTCTTTCCATTTTAGTTTCATAGCCACTGGGCTTGATTCCCTCCAGTATTTGTCCATTTGTCTCTCTCAGCTCTCTCTCCTAACTCTCCAAGGGCCACTTTTGTTTTAACAACTTGACAGACAGTTCATCATCTTCAATGAAGCATTTCTTTGCCTCTTGCTCCCTAGTTTTCTATCCCTCGATCATCCCAATTTCCCCCTCCTCCTCTGTAACCTCCTTCTCCTTCCATATCTACGCTGTGTTCAATCCTGAAGCACCCCTCCTCCCCCTTTCCTTCACCCTATCCCTCTCCTCCTCCTCAGCTGCTCTCCCTGAAGACAGAGCAGAGGCAGCCAGGCAGAACAGCCAGCATGTTCCCATGTTCTCTTACTCCAGCTCCACGGCTGTAGCAGCCTCCCAATCCTCACCATTTTTTCCCCCCATCACCCCTTTTTTATTCCCAAATTTCTCAGACTACCTCCTCATTCTCTTATCAATTTTTAATTATTTTGCTTTCTTGATTATTTCTGTCTCTCTAGGGTTTCTCTCTTCCCGTCTTCCTTCGTTTGGCTTTGTCTCTGCGCCCCTGGGCTTATCTTTGGTCCCTGTATCTCTGCTATCTCCTCCCCTCCTAAACATTGCCCAAGGCCATCTTATCTGCCTCCCCAAGCCTTGCTCTGACTAATTTTCCCTCTAATTCTACAAAAAACAGTTCTTCTACTGCCTCTTCTTATTCATTTCCTCACCACTCAACATTAAATAAGAATGTCCCCAAATCTGTCCTTCTTTGCTTTAGTCTTCATTACCTCAGACAAGGTTTTGTGATCACTTATGTCTATCTGTTTATTGAACACACATTTTACTAAATTTGATGGAAGATGGAACATGCTCATAAAGTTATCCACTAAGACAACACTTCGAGCAAAAACTTAACTAACACCAGATCAGTCAAGCAGAGCCCCAGGGAGTCAAGAACAGAAACGATCCGGCTCAAAGTATCCTGAGTAAAGGGACAAAATTGGGGAAATTTCTAAGGAATATTTATGTCCATGGACATAATATTTATGTCTATGGGCATAAATATTCCTTAAAAATTTCCCCATGAATTACCTTTTTGAAGCTCTGGTACACCTGTATAAAGTAAAGTGGTCTGTGTGACTTATTGCCACAGTGCCAGTGGAAGTGGCTGGCACTTTTTTTTGTGCATAAAGAGTAAGTTCTGCAAATTTGACAGAGCAGAAATATTATACTGAAATGTTTGTACTTTTCATATTAAGAGTAGAGCCCTGACATATTTTAAGTTGTTCAGAGATGGGATTCTGATACACTTAAATTAACATTTAAATTGTACTAGAAAGGCTCTATTGAAATGAATGAATTAATGGACATGCTGGGATGAAATGGGAAGCTGTGGATGTAGGTTTGATTTGTAACATCAAATTCTCTCACCACCACAATAAAGAACTGTCAATATGCACATGTCCAGTAAAGATGACTATATGTTGTAAAGGGCAAAACTCAGTGTGCTATAACTATATACTCAATTTGGTCATTATATTGATGATATGATATTAGTCCTTTATTTTGGCCTTTATTTGACATTATTTGACTTATGGAGAATTCCAGTACGTAAGAGTGAGAATAGATTGTAAATGTAGGCAATGTTTCTTGCTTTTTGTCTTTCAGTGCTTTGTAAGTATGTCAAATTTGTGTATAAGCTGCTTGGTTTGGTATTTCACACATCAGTCTTAAACAATGAATTTGGCAAGAAGACCAAGTAACAATTTCTACTTTTGTCTGTTTTATGACTAAGAAAGTTTTTTGGGTTTTTTTGTCATTCTGTCTAAGGTCAAGAGAGTCAGATGTTGCACTCCCAGGCTTTGATGATGATGGAAAGAAGAGCATGCATGCAGGTATTATTAAAGAAGTCAGTTACATTCCAATTTACTGTGCACATTATCCATGACACAAATACAGAAAACTAGAAAAGCGTTGCATACAGAGGATATTATTATGAAGAGCTAAGTCCCCCGGAAAACTGTACCATTTCCTCTACAGTCACTTTGAGAAATGAATGCTGATTATCGTGGACAAGGTATTTATGCATCCTAATTCGTTTTATTATCAGAGTCAAGAAAACAAGAGCACATAACTCATAGTTTTTACCTTCAGCCTTTGCCACAGGGTATTGTCATCAGTTTGCCGTCCGTCTGTGCTAAATCTTTGGCGTGGACTGAAGGGTGAGGGTTTTCAAGTGTGGGCACATTATGTTGTAATTATTAAATAATTTTGTGTTTTTTCAAAATTATGATTAATCACTATCTATTTACTATACGTTTGTAAGGTCAAAATACAAATATTACTGCTTGCACTGATGTCAGACTGTAAAATTTTAATTTTGTACCCTTTCACTTCTTAACTTATGGAAAAATCCAGACAGTGTAGATGAGATGCAAACCTCTTGAACCATGAACTGAGGTTCTGCTTCTATTATCATGAGACTATGGTGATGAATGAGGAAGGTGTATAGTGATGCACACAGGATGATTTAACATCTTCCTGGTGTATTGATCCCTGTGGGATGAAAGCAGTTTTAGGTAATGACCATGGTGCTTCAGATGATGGTGCTGGTAATAGATATGATGATGAAGGAGAGTGCAGTGCTTGACTTTGGTTGCTGTGAAAGATGAGGATGAAGATGGTGGTGATGATATCAGGAATAATGATAATGGCAATGATGAAGACTGCTTCAGTAATGATGAAGATGATGCACTGAAGATGATGGCATTGACTTTCTATACTTGTGTATGATGAAAAAGATGAAGTTAGAATGCAGACTGTGAACTCTAGGTGATTCAGGGGTAACTTGACTTGTCTTTATAAGACATGAACTCTATAATATTGATAATATGTTACTTTTGCCTTGCATTTGTCTTTGTCTACATCTACTACCTTATGGATTATGTGTAAAATTAATACTGATAATAGTTTTATCTATGTATGATTTATTTACCTATTGTTTTAATTTGTCATCTTATTACAAGGAAGAATGGATGAACAAGCCAGCTCCCCTGAAGGCCATGGCATAGTTCATATACTGCATAGGTGCTGGTCAGTATCAGTGTGCTTTTGCGTGTGTATCATTGCATGTCATGGGAAGTGAAGGTGATAGTAATGTGAAAGGATAAGAGGGCAATAATGATGGGAATGATGATGGTGAATATGAATCCTCTGTGCATGTCTACATTTGTGTGTGTGTTTCAGGAAGTGACGCTAAGCAGCAAGCCATCTGTCGGCAGATTAATCCTGGTTGTGCTTAGAGATATTACCGGCTGGCTTATCGCCGTGGCAACGAGCCTTCAATCCCAGTCCAGCACAGCCACCATGTGACCTTGCTCGGGAAGGTGGGTGGGGGTTGGACATACAGACACACAGGGGCACACATACATAGACACACATGCACACGCACACACACACACACACACACACACACACACACACACACACATAATTAGTAGATGCTCTGACAGAGTAATGTTTGTAATGTAATACATATATGCGTTTTCTTTTGTACAAGTACAACTGTTTGTGTATTTGTTCATTATTGGAAGAGATAATATGACTGCACTTACACGTAACTTACTAGCACACATGTGTGGACGTAGTGTGCATCATCAGTGCCACGGTCTAAGGGTTTTAATCCTGCTGAAAGGTTTCAGTTTCACCTATTGAGTTCAGAAATGTCATTACACTAACCAGCTGGGCTGCACACAACCCTCTGAAAATGTCATTTTCTCGCAGCTATATACTGACCTGTATCACAATCCTTTGCCTGTTTTCATTCACAGACATCTGTACATTCACTAAACATCACACACAACTGCAGGAACATACATACACAAATAGTAAATCAACAGCACAAGGCCAGTTCAGGCTTGATGTAACATTCAAGGTTTTATTCAGTCTTTACATACAGTACACCAGTCATAAATATACAGTGAACCTTCAAATGAAGGTCCGTCAGGTACATCATAAAATCTGCATTGTGAAACAACAGATTTTCAGATTACAAAGTGTATGTGTGTGTGTGTGTGTGTGTGTGTGTGTTTGACCATATTTCTTCATTCCTGTTTTTACATCCGTAAAGATGTCACATATGACATGTGCTGCTGAAGCTAAGCTGAAGTTTCTAGGGCTAAGGTTTCTTATTGTTTTCCCTTTCTGATCCCTTAAAATATTAATCACCATAATGGTGCCAAATATTGGCTAAATGTGACATTGCTCTCCCACTGCCCTGAAACATCACTGTTTAGGATTCATCCTCTCACTTAAACAACAGGCCTCTCACACAGTTAAAAGACACACATCTTAGCAGTAAAAGAATCTGGTCAAAGCTTAAGAGGTGCTGGTCTTGGAGAAGTGAAGAGTAAGTGATGGACCTGAGTTCACTGATATTGAACATCTAAAAGCCATTGCTTCCTGTGTGTCTTGTTCATGACTCTTCATTTATTAACCTTCTTTGACAACCTAAATTAAATTAATGGTTTACAAGACACCACCTGAATCCATATCAGATTATATTCCTCCATCTCCAGACGTGCTGCCATGAGATGTGGCAGTACTGGTGAGAGAGATGCACAGAGTGATTTAGTCAAATGTGGATGGTGGTTTAAATTCTGTCCTGCCTGGATCTGCCACTCTATGTAATTAGATGAAGTAATCACAATTGATATCCTAACAGATTAGTGAGAGGTTGAGAGGTTGTTCCTGAACCCTGAAACGGTTATAATCTCACCGACAGGACAGACGTAGCAACATCAGACAGGGCTGTGGGGGAAAAGGGAGCATTTTTATTTCACAGAATAAAATGAAAATTTAAGCTGAACATCTGGGACAAGGAGCTTTAAAAGCTGAAATTTGTCTCATTCAATTAAACACTGTTTATAAAGCATGTCTAATTTTCAATTTAAATGCAAAAATGATCTCTTAATTAACTCCATGACTATGAATGTCATTAACTTGATCTGGGAGTGCACATTATACTTCTACACAATGTGTGAAGGTGGAAACCTCTTTCTTTTTTTAAACTATGGCTTTTTGTTAACAGTAAGAAAGAAGCCCTTCAAGATGTAAAAGGGATGTTTCCATAACTACTGATCTGAAAGGTCACCAGCCCTTCAGATTGGCTACATAATGTGATTACTAAATTAATCTAAGGTCAATTTGGCAGTATAAAGAGCCATGTTGTAGCTCAGTGAGCTATATTTTAATGCAGCAGCTCAATATGCTTCATTCCTGAGGTGTCAAATTGTTTGCTACTATTCTTCAATACAAAGGAAGTGGAGCGTTTTATGAAAATGATTATTTATACAGGCTTTTTATGGTCATGTCCATTTGTTAGTAACAGTCAAGAGTAACAGCTTTGCTTATTATTAAGGAGACCTGCTTTGCTACATTACTCGTAGTACGTGGGGTAGTAGTGTGCTGAAGAGATGGAAATGTATCTTCAGTAGCACCAGCGGGAAACTAATAAGACTTGAAGACAGTTTTCCTGTGGGCTTTACAGTACAAAGTATGATGGTAAGTGGAAAGTATGCTGACATTTTAATCCCATGCCTATCAAATGATTCTTGTGGGGTTTTTTATGTAGTAACAGCATTTTGACTAAAAAAGCTCTCTAAACTGTAAAGGATTAGCTTTGTTTTCTTTCCTGAGTCTGCTATCAGTGTACTATACCCCAAAAGTTGCCAATGTATGCAAAAACGAGGTTCTCTGAGATTTAATCGTATTGTAGAGGTGGTAAATGATAAGTTAGTTGGACATTGTGCTGGGACTAAACCCTGGAATGTTCTGACATCTTGTGGTGCCACCCTTTTACCTGTATGCTTATATTTCTGTGTACCCTGTGTTATACAGTAGATCATTTGAATGATTGGCTTATAGATCATTAAGCATCTTCTACAACACATTATAAAGGTATTTTACATTTATGTGCAAAATTCTGAGTAATATATTTTTGTAGTGTTTTTCATAAATCATTTTTGAGCTGAAACTGTGAGTTACTGGAATAGGTAGTTCTAACATCAGTGAGTTGTTATTGTCTGCCTGGCTCTAAGGAACTTCTTAATATACACACTTGGCATCAAGACGTAGTAGTTTTGCTCAAGATTTTGGACTAAAAAAAAGTCTGTCTTTAAAGAGTCCTTTGAAGAAAACATAGAAACATGCTTACTCTAGCGATAACACATGCAATTTAAAAAACAGTTGAAAATTAATAAAATTTTGCATATCACTTTGGCAAGGGAAGAAATATAACATACTTTTCTGCTTGTTTTCTGATTTCACACTTTGAAAAAAACCTTTTTTGTTCTTTTACATAGAAAACATCTTTTTTGATATGTCACTGCACAAAAGAGCAACAGACAACAAAATGAATTCACACATCAAAAAGATAAGCAAATGAGAAAAAAAAGTTGCATAATTCATTTCACATTGACAAATAGAAAAGTAGACTGCGGGGAGTAGTGGACTGTCGGAAAATGCAGGACCTGCTCTTGTAAAGCAGTCGACTGGCTAACTGCACGCTCACCGCATTTCAACTTACAACTTTGTTACTAATGCATGTTGTATAAATCTAAACCATAGAAACCAGGACAGCTTTACGGCTGGTTATGTGGGTGTTTTTGACCTGAATGAAACCAGACACTGGGAGACAAAAATGAACTCGAACTGCTGTTTCCACATTGAGATTAGCACTACATGTGTGCAAGTACCATGAACCAAAAATAGACTTGACACCAACAGTGATGTGTGCTGTGAGGATTGGATCAGTGTGGTACTGCACAGTGACTCTCCAGGAGGAGCTGTGTATAGTGCAGGACATTGGCTTGGCCCTAAGTCTCAAGGTCAGTATTTAAGCTCAGGCTCTCAGTACATGAAGGGAGGCCAAGGCACAACCTCTATAATTAGCCTTTCTGGCGTGCGCTGTCCGTGTCCTTCCTCAAGCGTACTGTAAACTGCACTATTCTATTGAGCCCTGTGGAGATCCTCAGAGAAGTCTAAATCTGGGGATAATCACCTGTAAGTATCACAGAGATTATAGGTGGAAGTGAATGGAGAGGCAGAGTTGAGGACATCTCCTCTACGACATCAGCTATTGCCAAAGTTCAAACTCTTACGGTAACTCTGGTGGCAGTGTATTTTTTTTTTTTTTTTTTTTTCCAGTTTTTGTATATTATATTGTTTAAGGGTTGTTCTGTAGTTAGGAAAACATCAGTGGCTATCAGTGGCACTGTTGTAACAGATGTTTACTTGTTTCCCCTACAATGTAAAGTGTAAAGGAATTGTGAGGAATGCCTCTAATCGCAGTGTAACCAGATAAGGCAAGTTGAAGGAAAGTTTAACAAAACTTAAAACCTTAACACTGAACATCACAAAGTTTTGTCTTCATTTTCCTCTCTTTTACTATATATTATTATAAAGAATTAGACCCAATGTGCTGAGAGAGGTTAAAGAGGACAGATATTGATATGTGGTCTTATCCAAAATACAAGACAGCTGCTTTAACTGACTAGCTCTCTTACAAAAGGGGGTCCTAAAAAAAAAAATCAAACCCCTAAGACTGGCAGTGATATGCTTTCCTGTCAAGCTACATAAGGCTGTTCAGTTCAAGCGCAGGTAGGATCCTCAATACTTGGCAACTCAGAGCACTGAGTTTATAGGAAAGGTCAAAGAAGAATTTGTCCATCAGCCCTAACTTAAATAATAACCAGCATATAAACATTGTCTTGGCCTATAAAAGTGAAACAAGGATTTTAACTAAAAAAAAAATTAACCATCTTGAGATCACAGATGACTTTAGCATGTTTTGTGTTCATGTCTGTTTGTGCTTGCATCATGATAATGAATAGTAGGATAAATGGCCAGTGTGTTAAAGTCCATGTCATTTAAATATATAAACATTTCTTCAGAATGACACCATGTGCAACACACTACCTACTGCTGGTTTCACAGGTTTACATGGTTGAAATTATGCATTTGTGTACACAGCCTTCATCCAAACATGAGTTCCTCCAGTCTGCCACTCTCCCACTTGTCTGCATTAATCAAGGTGCAACGCTTTCTGTCGTCTTTTTCTATTTCTTTCATTTTTCATTCTTTTCGTTCATTCTCTTACAAGGCATGCATGCTGAAATCCAGTCAGAAAAGCAAAGCAAAATGAAATCACTGAGATTCAAAAACACCAACTGTTCTTAGAGACTTACAGCTCCTTGGTTACACAGCTTGATCATTCAGGAAACATCTCTTCAAGTAAACATGCCTTTTCAAATGGCTCACAGGCCTTAATTGCCCAGGGTTGTGCAACTGATTTTCAAGAAAACTAAAGCTCTCTTTTCTAAGATGTCTTTTTGAATAACACTTTGAAATTGTGTTTAATTGTAGTTACAAGTAAAACTTCTTTTACAGCTGCAAATATGAAAATCTGTTGCACAGCCGTAGTGCTATATGAAACAAAGCTCACAATCTTTCCCCTTACTCCCACCCCCGTACATGTCATTTATCAGTTCCATCGGTGAGAGATTTAATTTAATAACAAAAATGAAAAAAGACAGACAGTTTATACATTTGAAAAACAGCAACATGTTTTCCCACCCAACTCACCCACAAAGATAAATAAATCTATTTGGATATACTCTAAATGGGTAAATAATATTTCCATGATATACTCTATGTTACTTTTAACAATAATTAAATATCTCAAGGATGGCACCATTGTTTTCTCAAAAAGAAAAAAAAAATCATAAGTCTGTGATATATTTTATAAAATTTTTTAAAAGTTGTAATAAAATGATCTGTTCCCCTCTATAAATTTTCGTTCCCTTTCTCACTTCACCTCTTTTTTCTCTCCTTTGTCTGTGAGCACACTGGAATGCTGGAAGGAGGGACATTTGGCTTGTGCTTTAGGAGAGTCCGATGTTTACTTCGCTGTTTATCCATTTGTTCATTAGTTCCTCTCCCGGGTTTACGGAGCAGGAGAATCGTGAGGGTCATTACTGTCACCCGAAGCCCCAGTGTCTACATAGCTGCCAACCGTGGAGCAGAGAGAGCAAATGATCGGGGAGAGAAAAGAAAAAAAGTGTTTATGGTACTCGCTTTGTTTGTGTTAAAGCAATTTTTTGCCAAGAGACAAAACATAAACATCATCAGTCTTTCTCTTGGTTTTGGCTTGTGACGATGTTCCAAGAGAGGTGAAGTTGACACTGTTCAGAGGCAGCTCTTTCTTTTTTGGCTTCGGTCTTCAAGTCCCTGGCAAGTAGAGGAAGCAAAAGAAATACATTCCCTCTCATCTCTCCCTCCATGGTTGTTTCATTTGTTTTCCAACAGTGTAATATTTCCCTCCCACTCTCTTACAAACTTTGTTCTCTAGAGTGTGTCATGGCTTTGACAGTTCTTCCGTTCCTCTTTTAATGATGTTGCTACTCATCCTCCCTGTCCCACCTCCTATCCGGTCTTCACTTTTTCACTAATGCTGACACAGTCCAGAAGAAAAGCACCATGGGATGCACCACCCGTCATCCTCCAATATCCCAAAAGAACACAAAACAGCCTCTCATCTGTTCGCTCCCGTCTGCTCTTCTTCTGATCTCTGGTGTGTCCCTCTTCAGCCCCTAGAGGTTTTATTCCAAAGAGTTGAGGGACAGAGGAGAAGGTAATTAGTTAAAAAAAGAATGTAAGTATAAAATGGCAGTTGGAATATCTTCCCTTGAGATCAAAATCTGTTCATGTTCATTTGCAGAGCAGAATTGTGCCCTCTTCATGCTTGGTCATTTTCTTCCTCCAATCTCTCTCAACTCTTGCAGAGTTTTTTCAGTCAGGCCATACTCTTCGACCTCCAAGCAATGCTCAATAAATTAAACTCATACATTTTTCATTCTCTCTCTTCCACATTCACTCTGATGGGACACAGCTCCTTCTCTTAGTGGTCAGACATAGGCTGACTCACTGGACTGTGTGCGTCCTAAGTTAGGTGGCTGGGACAGATGCGCCATGTCCTTCTTCCTGATCTCACAAATGGACTTCCTGCGTGCCTGGACTCCCCTGATTGCAGCCTTGATCTTGCGCCAACCCAAATGGTTAAGCTCAGCCAGGTTAAGCACCACACAAATGCCACTCACTGCAAACATGAACACCAGGAACACTGTTTTTTCTGTGGGTCGAGAGACATAGCACTCCACCTCCTTCAGACATGGGTAGCGGTCGCATTCGAATATCCCAGGTACGCTAAAACCATACAGGAAATACTGGCCAGCCAAGAAGCCAATCTCCAGGGCATTCCTGAAAACCACCTGAATGATGTAAAAACGTGAGATCCCCTCTTGCCGGCGAACCTTAGAACTCTTCCCATGGGTGAGGCCCCTTGGGGCATTGGGGATCTCCTTCACCTCCAGGCAGTCAGGTTCCTCCTTGCCTCCGCCACCATCTCCGCCATGCTGAACGAGAATACCATTTATGTTGCGGAGCTTTCGCGCCCCATCCCTCCCATAGTCCCTCTCCATTATAGGATACAGAAAGGAGTAGCGCCGGTCTTTTTGCTTCGCTGACTGGTGAACAGAATAGGTAATGAAGCAGAGGCTGGGTGTGCACACCAGTATAATCTGGAAAACCCAGTAACGGATGTGAGAAATGGGAAAGGCTTTATCGTAGCAGGCTTGGTTGCAACCTGGCTGCAGAGTGTTACAGATGAACATAGTCTGCTCGTCCTCATACACGGTCTCCCCCACAATGGCAACAATCAAGATACGGAAGATCACCACTACTGTCAGCAGGATCCTGAAGGAGAAAGAAAAAGATAAATGAGGTTAATACAGTCAGAGGCATTTAATAATTTACTGTACAATGATGGATGAGATGTCCTGTGATATTCTCCCTAGTAGAGGCCTTATTACTGTACATTATGAGAAGGAGAGAAGGAAAAATCATAACAAAGATAAGAGCTCATAAAAGACTAGTAAGATTTTGAAGCAAAAAATTTATCTAATGATCAAATAAATGAGCAGCTCTTCAAATGAGAAATAGTTATGAAACTGAATATAATGAACTGACCTTACAAGCTTCTATTTTTTTACATTATATTCAGTAAACAGAGCCTGCTGGCTGTCTTTGAAAAAAAACACTAAAGTCCAACAAACAAAACAGGGATAAAAATAACAGGCTAAATAGTTTTGTGTTTGTGCTTGCTAATATGTTAGCGCAACACTCATTCTCTATAGTCTTGTCAGTACATTAACAGCCGCTGGTTAGGATGCATGGTTAAATTATAATGTGTTGTGAACAGGTTTTAATGTTGACTACAGGGAAAAATACAGGGGAAAATGATGAATCATACAGTGTAAAGTATGGAGGCAAATGCAAGGATTGAAGTTGACAGGCTAGAAAATTTGAAATTGAAAGCACTGCAGGGGGCTTCTTTGAACTCCTTCTGCACAAAAAGCAGCAAGAGAGCAGCCACAGAAGCAGAAAAAAGGCGAAAGAGCATGGTGAGGATACTGTGTCACTGTTAAGTGACACTCTTCCTCCTAATAAGAACCAAGAAGAAGAGTGCTTCAACGTTCATTTATCCGCCTGTTCAGCCACTCAAAGAAGAGCAGTAATGAGTCAAGCTTCAATGTGTCATCAGCCCACATAACACACAGCCCAAAATACAGTCTGTGTATGCTTTGTAAGGGCGTTTACAGGTAAAAAGAATGAGATTGACGCATCTTTTTGTCTAATTTTAGCATCAACATCATTAGTCCCAGTTAACATGGAAACCTTTGGCTTAGTCTCATCTCTTCAGTTGGATACACTCACATTTAAATGTAAACACATAATCAAATGGAGCTCTCAGATGGGGGATTTGTTAAAAACAGTAACAGCCTCACTGCCTTAGCAACAAGTAGGACTGAGATGAACAGATTAGACACTATTTTTGTATTTGATGGGACAGAAGTAAAGAGATTATTGTAGTGGGAATTAGGTTTGCTTCAATTCACCCTGTTTTTGTACACAAATGCATGTGCTGAAGCACCTCAAATAACATCTTTGTACTTCTGTGACATTAGAAACCGAGTGAATAGAGAACATGCTTCTATTTCTCCGTCCTTACATACTTCCTACTCTTTGTTCTTTTTTTGCACTGCTCATCCCTCATTTATTTTTTAAATCTGAGAAAATGCAAGTACTTCAGATAGCGATCTTTTTGCTCTGTCACTGGGAGTCCTGTTTCCCACTGTAATCTGTGACTAAACTAGTCTGGAGCAAGACAATAAACTGGGTCTGAACATTACTATTGATTGATGCCTTGTAGCAAAACGCGAGTTCAAAATACATAAGATCAGCTCTCACTAATCATCACCAGAATTTTAATGATAATCTCATGAATAACAGTATGATAAATTGCTGTCATTACTTCATGAGAACCCAGAGTCTGTGCACACTATTACAGTCTCCCATCAAAACCTGACCTCGTTACATTCATTGTGGGTTTATGGGATTTGATTACATACAAGTCAATAGATGGTGACATATAAAAATGGCTCTGGAGGCAGAGTTGATAGGCAGGACAACATTTGGGAGGATTGATGATTACTTTCTGAGGAAAGGTCACAGGCAAAACACAGAGCCTTTAAATTTCAAATAGGGTGATAAAAACCTCAGTTCTTTATGTTCTGTTATTTAGGCAGTGTAGAAAAGTGTATTTGTACCAAAATCCTGCAGCATTCTTACAGTTAATGTTTATATATCTAATGTGGATGTCAAGACTTTAAATGATATCATTTAATCACAGAAATCAATCAATTCACAGATCATTCTAATCATCACGGATATCAGATACTCTTCTCCCATGATAAACCACACTAAGGCAATCTCAGTAGCATGTTGTAGGAAATAATCTTTCACACTTAGTTTCTAAAATGTGTATCTGCCCTTCTCATTATGTTCATTCAGGCGGTACTAAACAATTAGTTTTGTCACAAGTAAACACCATTTACTGGACTTAACAGACATACGGACATACAAAGACAAGATTATGCAGAAAAATACATTCTCTGCTGATTGCATTTGACAATAATGTATTTAAATCCAGCATTGTCCGTGTCCTCCATTCTAACCACATCTGCTTATATATTCAAATCCTGATTTATTAGATAAAATGAATTTACCCCTGGGCAATGCACTTAATTTCATAGAAAAAGAAGATATGGCTTTTATGCAGCCAGTCTAAATGTGTCACATAAAACTGAACTGGTGGATGTTTACAAGTATATCTGGACACCATTGTCATTTACCGGACAGTGGATTTAGGGGGAGGTCCATGCAACTGCACCTTAGACATTGCCAGATAATCATTAGATGGCATTTGGCTGTGTGAAGGGTAATCTACCAATCGCACAGTAGCTCTGCCAGTCTTGCGTGGCGCAGATGTGGAGTTGAAGGGCAGAGTTAATCCTTTCCAGAGTCTGACAGCGTGCAGTTCACATGTACCTCTCATCAAAACAGCAGGTCACCACTGTTGACCTCTGTAATGAAAAAGTCTTATTGCTGATCCGCCCACCTGTGATCAGCTGGTGTGTGGAGGGGAGGGATGGACGGCAGGAATAAAATAAATGCAAAAAAATGAAAATGCTTTTGCCCTTGTAGTGACTCCATTAAGGAGCTTAGTGAGCAGAGAATTCACAATGCCAGAGCGAGACAGAATTGCACAAAATGTTTGCACGTGTGCACACATGCATGTGTAGTACACATCTATGTTCACGTATTCAACACAAGTCCTTACATTTCTATCTAACAAAATGTGAATCAGACATTGAGGAGACCAAAACTGACTTGGTACTGAAAGAAGACATCAAATTGCAGTTTAAGATGAATTAGTTCCAGACAGGGATAAAAAGATTATAAAGTCACCAAAAAACCCAGTGTGGACATCTTCTCCTTAAATTAAAAGAGAAACCTGCCAGTGCTGGGACAGTGTGAGAGAAAGAGGGGGTAGTAAGAAAAAAAACCAGCAATGGAGGAAAATCTCATCATAGAGAATGAATTATATAATGGCTTCCACACGCAAACCCACTGCTGTAATCTGTGGCTGGGCCAAGGGAGGATTCTTGCATTAGGTTTTTTTCTTTTTGTTAATGCCATCGAATAGCTTTAGATTATCATACCCCACACAGAAACCCCACCTGCTTTTTCTTTCATCTCTAGTGCCTCTTTCTTTCTTTTTTCCCATTCCTTTTCTGTTCACTTCCAGAGTGCCCACTTCAGCACTTTCTCTCCCTTCTTTTGTCAGAATAACATCCCCATTGTGATTGTTGACCCTGGCAACATTTAGAGGAGGCATTTAAACTGCTGGTGGTTTCCCACTAAAATGTCAGACACCATTCTTAAGTCCACTTTATACACCCTCTAATTGTCTCTGAAATCATTAGTGAGCATTGTGCACACTTTATTGTGCAGTAAGTGTATGTTGTGCATTTTTTGTTCTTTCAGAATGCCGATGAATGGAACTAATAGATTAGCCGATCATCTGTAAATTGACAGTTGTTTTATATAGTTTTTTAAAGTAATTGAAGAAGACATATGCTGGTTTTATCCTCTCAAATTTAAAATGATTGTAAAGTAAATATTTGAGGATTTTGAAAAAAGTCAACACCATATTTCAGATGGACAATAAAAGCCAGAATTAAACATAGCTTTACTGTGTGTAGATATTTCTCAAATATGCAGATGGCACATATATTATCACATATCTCAACACACTCACACCCTCTGTTCACAGCAGACAGTCCTTCTTGTTCTTTAGACTAATATGTTGCCAGCCTTAGAAAACAAACATTGGCGATTACACAAAAATACTATGCCAACACAACAAAAATTGCCTCCTGACTCAACATCTTTCTCTCTGTCTCTTCCTCATTATGTGACTGTATGTACCTTGCACAACCCTCTCATTATGGCTGTGCAATTAAATGTCAAAAATTAAATGTGGACAGTAGCATGGAAATCATATCTGCCTCTGACGGGGAAAATCCAGTTCCATCTGCCTTCTCCATATGCATGCATAGACACGCACATAGACACATTCACTGAAGTTGTTGCTGCTGCAGCTGATTGCATTATTTAACTTCCAGAGAAAGTGAAATGCCATTCACAGCCAGCTCCCTTGATTTTAATGATAACAATCTCTCAGCAGAGTTGATGCTTGTATTGTTGAATGAAGGAGATGAAATTGGGTTGAGGGCTTTTGTGGCTTAGTAGGTAAAGAACTATGGTATGATGTCCACTGAAAGAACATACAGAGTGGGTCAAGACGAGGACAAAGGTTAAGATGAAGATTGGAAAGTGGAAAATCCTGGAACTCTAGATGAAGGAGATAAGATTAAAAGAAATTAAACCTAGCCAGGCAAAAAATGTGGGAGGATAATGAAGAAGAGGGGGCAAAGGACAGGAAATAATTGTCTTTGGATCAATAAAAAGCACAATGTTTTGGAGAGAAGATGTGTTGGTGGAGATAAAAAGAAGTAGGAGGAGAGAGAGGAGGGTGGTGAAAAATCAGCCATGGTTACTTTACCCAGAAACCTGACACAACCCCCCTCCCTCCTTTCTTCTTCTCCTCTCATCTCTCCTCCCTCTCTCCCTTCAGTCGCCCCTCCACTCAACTTCCCTCTGCTAGTTACCACGGCAACAGGCGAGGGGCAGAACATGAAGGGAGACGACGAGAGCGAAGTGTGCCGACTAGGGTAGACTAAAAAACAGCATGTTTGAGCAAAGGAGGCGAGCAGATTTGTTGTACCAGTTAGAGTGAGGCTTAGGTGCCTGAAAGAGCATGATGCTAGTTTTCTTATGCAGAGCCTCAGGGAAAATTCACTGAAACGACTAATCGTGCCACTGAAGCAAACCAAGTTCTGCCACTGTGTAGTGGATAATTTAAAGTAGAAAAACAGATTTACTATCTGAGGCAAGAGGGAAAAAACTGTAAAAGAGTTTACTATTGTCTGCTTCCTTTAATAAGAAGGGAGTACATGAACAATTCAAAAACAATACTATATTCTATTAAAAAGAGGGGATGTTCCTGTTCCTTTAAGTTTTAATCAAAAAGATAAAATATGTGATTAGTAAATGCTGACTTTTTTCTTCATAATCGTGGTGTGGGGGTGGGGTGTGGGTGAAATAATGAATGATAATCAGTAGAAAGAGCAGCTTGTAGCACCAACCTCTAGAGAGTGAAAACAAGTCTGTCAGCTGCTTAGGGATGTAAACAAGTCTAATGTTATGACTGACCTTATAATCCAATCTAGAGCTTCACCCTTAACCTCCATCAATACCTGTTACCTCTCTGCTTCGCTCTGTTTATCTCAAACCACTGCATGTCCTCTTTTACACTTCACTGCTACCACTGTTTGTTGCTCTCTGGTATCTTTCATTGTTTTATCCCCCAGTTTCTGTCTTTAAATATCCACCAATCAGCTTTCCCATGCTGCACCTTCTGTTTCAAAAACTAACATCTGTACGGTAGACATTTCTGTTTAGTCCAGATGCTGAAAAAATTTGGAATATGGGACATCAGAGGTCTGAAGCCATGCCAACTGCTTTTTTGCAGATGGCTCATAAAGTCTAGTCTTAACTGATGAAAAAATCAAGGGTGTAAAAATGATCCAAATCCACAAAATTTGTCAAGCCACAGTTATTTCTTTTTGCTTTATTAATCAAATATAAATGGAGATACAACCTCTATCAATGGAGATTAACTTTATAAATTAAACTGGATAAGTATATAAATAATAATAAAGAACAAAACCGTTCTCTCATGACCAGTCACACGTGTCACTAGACCAAAAATTAAGAGACAGTACTGTTTGTGCATGATGTAGAACCCCTATTAGAATACAGTACTAATACATTATTGAATCATGCCTCTCTGTAGGTGTAAGAAAATCTACATTTCTAAATATCACCAGTAACTGAGATGTTACATAACATCAAATATTTGCATATACACAGAGAGTTCATATGAATATAGAGACAAAAAAAAAAAAAGAAACCTCAAAGCTCTTTCTACATGTTAATATATTATGAGCTTTTTTGTCCTTTCACAACAACTGAAGCAGAAAAATATTAAGAAAAACAAAGATCTGTTACCAGGCTGAGGCTATCATTTGGCAGACTGATATGTTTCAGTCTTCCCAAATGAATAATATGTTTTTCTTGGCTACTCTTAATGGTATAAAGGTGAAAATTTGGAGATGTTTTGGCATTGTAAGTAAGGCGAGATCACCTAAAATGGACATGGAGGGGGGAACATGGATGCATTTATCCTGCTTTTCGTCTCCTTATTTGTTCCTTTTTCTCTTAATATTTTGACTGTGATCCTGTCACATCAGCTGTGGACGGACACTTATCATTCTCTCTCGTAGTCTCAGTTTATCCTGGTTTATCAATAGCTCATGGATCACTGCAGGTTACTTGGCAGCAAGCTGTGTCCAACCTGACAGTGGAGTCCACAGAGACACACAAACACACACACAACCCACACACCCAGAAGGGACGTTCCGGTGCTCCAGGCCAGTGACAGAAGGAGTGAGGGGGTTGCACTCTCCCCTGCTGTCAGACCTTTATCTTGCATGGCCACCACCACCAAACACACATGCATACATAGACAGGCAGATACTGTAAACCCACATCGCGCATCACAGAGAGTGAATATTCTCCACTCACACGCTAAGGACACCTCTTTATGCACATGTGCACACACACATTTTAATCAGAGTCATACACACACTCTTCCAGCTGTTGCAGGGCAGCACAAAGCCGATTGTGTCTGACATTGCCGGGTGTTAGTGCCATCCACCCAGAAGAAGATGAAGATGAATTTCTATCATACTAACCAGGAAATGGTTTTACCTATGTCTAGTCTGGGACCTTTCAGACTCCAGTTAGGTAGCTTTGGAGCTTCTCAGGTTCAGTATAGTTCACTTGAGATTTTTTGATGATTTTTTTTTTCTCCCCTGATTGTTTGTTTGGAGGAATATTTGAAAAGCGGTTAATTTGGACACAATTTGCATTAGTTATAGAAAACAGCAGTGTAGACAGGGGCACAATCATTATTTTAAGTATTTGTGTGATAATTTTACTTGATGTCCAATCAGTCACCTAACGGATGATAATTTGTTTGTTTTGGGACACTTGGGGCTTGAGATCTCATTTTAATCCATTTCCCAAGATGATCACAAGAGGGAAATATTCATCAGAAATAGCTGCTACAATTAATCAAGTCTTCTACTTCAGATCAGAAATTTGAGGTATTATACAGTCACAGAAAAACTTATAAGACCACCCTTGTTTTCTCCAATTTCTTGTTCATTTTAATGCCTGGTACAACTAAAGGTACATTTATTTGGACAAATATAATGATGACAAAAATAGATCATAATAGTTTCATTTAAGAGCAGATATCGTTTTCATTTTCCATGTTTTCTTGATAATAACCAAAGTCACTTCAGTTCTTACATCAATAGCTATGGCATTGTACTGACAAATATAGTGCTTGTACGCATTCCATGTTTTCTTTTCTGTCTATTTTAGTCACATGATACACACAGGAGTTAGTACTTGATTGCATAACTACTGTTTTTGATTACTTTTGACGGTCTAAGATTTTTTTCCACGACTGTATATTTAATATAGTTATTCATGGGTGAATATTATATTTACACAGTGCAAATCTCTTGGTTATGACACACATTTTATATAATGGGGAATTTTACTCTAAATAAGATGATTGAAAGTCTCTGGTACATTTTCCATCTGACATTACCGGGGAACAGGTATATTTGATCATTATTATAAATGATTTTCAGCATTATTATTGTATAGCTCACCCTTCAAAAATGATGTTTCCTTTATAACACAATAAAAAGACACTTAGAAACACAACCATCTGTTCTTCTTTTACATCTCATACTAGGTCTGCACCACCTATATTTCTGTAACAATACGGTTTTTATTATGGTATAGTCTTGTAAGTCATGTAATCCGGGGTCTGTAAGCTGCTGAAATGGAATTCTAATACCATCCATCTCTCTTGTTCTCACACGTACACACACACTGAGAGGTATTTAAGTGCTGAGCTGATGAATGTGTACCGACTGTCTCAAACAGGAGATAAATTGATGAAGTCCCTGACTGTATTTGGCCAGAAAATTCACATTTACACACTGGCTGGAAGCATACAGTTGTGTATTTAAAGTCAGTGTGGGTCTACTCAGTTGACTCAGTTCATTTTTAAGGACTGTAAGAGTTTTTTTAAAGAGTATTTTCAGTAATAAATGACAGATTTCCCCTAACAGCACACCACTTCATAAGCATACTGTTTGGGAGGGTCTGAAAAGGCAGCTGTTACCTTGGCAACAGATAGGCAATCATCTTAAGACTTAAATGGGAAACATTAAAAATAGACTTTCTAAAAATCTGCTTTGTCTCTTTGTGATCATTAAGAGCAGATCGTTGGTGGAAATGAAAAGATGTGACATACATGGTCGCCATGGCAACACACCACCTAGGCGAAACTCAATTTTTTCGGCAGGGGGGGGTTTGTAAGGTCGTGATGAAGGGGTGAAGCATGAGCTGGAGAAAGAGCAGTAGGAAAGAGCGTGAATGTGTGGGCGGGAAAGCCGGAGGGGGGTCAATGGAGGGAAATACAGAAAAAGACAGAAAGAGAGAGAGGGAAATGATGGACGTAATCCGGATTAAATCGGTGGGTTTTGGACAATCCTGAGTTAGGGCCGGCATGTCTGTGCCAACTCCCCACCCAATGTGGCTTGCCCGTGCCAAGCTCCAGCCCAAATCAGCTGCACTGGCACATGCAGGGAGCCTCCATGACACACAAGCAGGCAGCACATCGCAGGGAATATCCCAAATGCATTTAATTGACAAATATAATTTCACAGCTATTATTATACAAGGTTTCTGATTTGCTGGCAACACTGGAAGTCCATGAGAAAAAGATACAAGCCCTATTATGGTATTTGTGTGAAAATTTTTTAAAAGATATGTTCTTCAGGACTAATTACATTGACAAAGTATATAAAATGTGATCTCAGACTTAATATAGAATTAACAGAAAGTATATATGAATTCTAATGCTAATGTTTAATTTTTAACTTTGAATTCTTTTCAATGAACTAGAGATTTAAAAAAAAAAAAAAAAAAAAACCCATCAAGTCCATCAAAACAGGCAAAATTCTTTCAAATCAGTAGCATTGAAACCATGTGTAGAAATGTGGTTTGTTTGTATGTTATGTATGAATGTTTCAAAACCAGCTCATCTAAATATTAGTCTTCATGTTAACGGGAGCTAAACATTCCCAAAGATTATTTTGTTTTGTGGTCAATTATTTTTTCCAAGAAATATAATTTATTTGAGAATAAAAATATTCTTGATCTGAGAAAAAGTAAATGGCATGTCTTACGAAAAATACACTCCTGCCTCCACTCTTAAACAGTGGAAACAGGAGGCTGATTTCCTGTTATTGGTTCAATACTTGTGACAGTTAAACAAGTTAGTCCATCCATCATTGTATCGTTATAATGAACAGATGTGAAAGAAAATGATTTTTATTTATTCATACAGTTCTTTGTGGCCACGTGCCATTTTACAAAACATCCTCAAATTTCTCAAATAAACTAAATTTCTTGTCCCATAATCATTATATGACACATTCATGTGATTAGTCATGCAAACATTACTGTAGTTTTTTGAGCTACACACACCAATTCTGTAAAACATTCCCAAAACAGTTATGCTATGGTCAATATAAAACTAGGATTAAAATATTCCACTGCAGGTGTTTATGATTTATATGCATTTATTCTGCAAAAATGAGGGCATGTTCTCAATGATCTGCTGACAATCTTGATCTCATGGGATATTTAGTAGACACTCATCCACCATCGGTGTGATATTCATGAGTGCAGCGTCATATTCTCACATTGTCACAATAAAGCCTGTTGGGAGACTGAGAATTCTCCTTAAAATAGCAGCCAACAAACCGTATGAGTCTCGCTGTTTTCATTCTACAGGTTGTGAGAGAATCTAAATTTATCTATTTCTGTTTCACATTACAGCTCTGTCTCCCAAGTAGCATTTTTTTTCATAATTGGCTACATGAGCAGTGTGAACACACCATATTGCCGAGAGTCAAACACAGCCCCTGCAGCTTGACTTCACTGCTTAATTGAAGAATCTGCGAATGGGATCATGTGTGTGGAGTGTATGTGTGTGTACTGAGGTGTGAATGCATTGTCACACTCTGTCAGCTTGCTTCTATGATCAGCTGCAGAGATGATGCCACTAACAGTTTTGGCAACATGCGTGTGCGTGTGTGCGTGCGTGTGTGTGTGTGTGTGTGAGCGCGTGTGCCTATGTGTATGTTTATGCCCGTGAGTAATGAACAAATATAGCAACCACGCTGCAATTTTGCTTACGCACATGCTTGTATATTTGGATGACCATCTGGTTGTGTGTGTGTGCACATGTGTGAAGAGGAGTGAATCAGATGCCTCCTTACAGTATATCGGTCCTGGAGGAGATGGTGTGTGTTTTAGCGAGGTGTAAGGTGTTTGGCTGGTGTGCACTAATGGTTTTTTATTCATGTTGAGTCAGTTACTCTGTATACAAGCTGATTCATAAGGGGGGGGCTAAAAAGGTCACAAATGCAAGGGTTTTGTTGCTATTTGACCTATTTTGGAAATTGCTTTGAGACAAGAAACAAATCTGTGACTTGATGATGTCAAAACACAATTCCAATTTCACAAATAATGGGTTTAGAATGGTCGAAGAATAAATGCATAGTTGTAGTAATAGGTCTATTCTGCGCAATAAGACATCTACAGAAAGTAATTTGTTTATTTTTTGTTATGTGTCATGAAATATATATTATATAATCTGCAATGAAACCACAATCATAAATGTAGGTCAGTGCCAAGAAATGAGAACACTCTAAAACAATTCATATACCATGAATAAAAAGTGTTATTTTACCTAAGGATCAGTCACAAGCACAAATTTGATCATTTTGTTGTCTGAAAGCTTAAAATATTTGACATTCTCTTTACAGACATAAAAAACATATTATTAAATATTTATCCTTGTTAGTTTGGTGCTTGGCCAGAAAAAGATAAAAGCTGAACATATTAAAAAAAAAAGAGAGAGAAGTTTATTGGGATGTAGGAAGTTTGTATGTCATTAGAGCATAAAAATCATCTTTTTGTTGCATGAAAATATATTTGTAGCGTGAAAATCACTTTTTCAGAACATGAAAATATCTTGGATAGAACAATAAACCTTTGATGTCATTACATGAAACTAATCCATATTTGTTTTTCTGGCCCAGCAGCGCCACATTTCCATAATTACAACAGTGTCAGCTCTTCAGATACAGGCTGAATTGAAGTGCTGGTGGAAAGGTGGGACAGGCTTTAGGGTAATTTATGTGTAATTTGAAAGGACATTTTTCTTGATAGACAGAATATCTTGTCATGAATCAATTAGAAAACGTACATTTGCCAGCTACGCTGTAGCTACAGGTGCACACACACTAAAACATGCTCCACGGGACAAAAGTAAAGTTGAAGTGTCTGCAAGTGGTTCTTCTTTGGAGGTAAACTTTGAAGACACAGCCAGAAATGGAAGCAGAGGACACTATATCCTTTTTATCTTCAAAGAGAGAGATACAGTCAGAAAAAAATGGAGAGGCAGAGTGAAGGAAAACATAGATGTGGAGTGAGGGCTTTATCTGCAGATCAGGAGAAAAACATTCTAATCAGTCAAACTAACTGAGAGTGTCCATCAGCTTTATGGACCTCATGTGGAAATGCTGATAGTCATCAAACAGTCTGTATCTGAGACAATAATCACACATAATGAGATCCAACAGAGAAACCCTCAACAGCTGCAGGGTTGGTTTAGAACCAACAGATCAACATTGGCCATTTCCTTCATTTTAGTCTCATATTTTAATTATTTAGTCACAATAGTTTTCATTAGTTGTTTTTGTTTGTTTTTATTCAGTCAGTTAGTTTTTTTTAGTTAGATGTCAGAATAGATGTACTTATTTTCAAATAGCTCTGTTTTGAAGAATTTTATATATTTTTTTGTTTTAATTTTAATTTCATTTTAGCCTTGATTTGTAGAACCTGAAGAATATAGGAGGACATCAAATATCATTTAGAAAACCATTGAAAACCATTAAAGGCCACACATTCTTCTAAGCCATGAATTATTTGCACCAGGGAAGGCAAATTGGATGTTGTAGTTCTAAATTAGCTTAGTTTAGTCCAACATTATTATTTTAGTCTTAGTTTATTATAACCTGGGTCAGTATTGATATCTATGGAGTTTATAAACTAAGTCACTGTTTTTCAGTCACAAACATCTTCAACTAACTTTAAGTCAGTGCAGCAGAAGAGTCATTTTGCAGGCTGGCTGTCCTGTGTTTGTGTGTATAAGGTAATGTCTGGGTTAAACTAACCCCCCAGTATCATTCTAACACTGACCTGCTCTGTCCTCCAGCAAGGTGCTAACACTAAACCTATAAGCTTTGCTGAGTCACCCTGCCAGAGACAGCTTCTCCCTGAAGCCCTGCAAGGTGAAATCTGTCTGACCTCTGACCTATTCGCCTGTTTTAATCCCTCTATATTTATCCACCCACCAAGCCCCTTCATATCCAGTTATTATAAATTGATTATCTCACTTGTAACATAATTATGTCTCTCTTTTTATATTATGCCAATCCTAAATGATCTAAACTAAATATCTTTTCTACCCCTTTCTTTTCCACATATCCTACTTTAGTTTTTGTCATTATCTCCCATACATGTCAGTATTCTTTCCATCAAAGTATACCATGATTTATTGTTACATTAAACTATACATGGATGTAAAAAAATTGAAACAATATTCAAATGTATGCATGGAGGATATTCCGTCAACGCATCTGATAAACATCCCCACACTCTCCAATGGGAGCTGTATTATTATTGACTAATCCATAAGCATACCACCGACATGTTAACCCTGACCCAGCGCATGTGGGCTATAAGGATAAGGAGAGGAAAATATAAGCTGCTGAGACAAACAGTGGATGGAGGATATGAGATGTAAGCATGAAAGAAATGAGAACATGGACTGCATAATTATGAGCTTTCTCTTTCTCCCCCAGCTACAACTCTGCATCTCCTCGTAGAGGTCCCTATGGAGGCTGGTTGTAGTACTCCAGTTATAAAAGGCTATATGCAGCTACACCGCAGCTCTTCTCTTCTCAAAGGCTGATTTCCTAGAAGAGTACAGTAGATCAGTCCCACTATCAGAGTCCAACACTTTTGCATCTTTAATAACTTTGACATTGGTTTTTTTTTTTCTTTTTGCAAGAATAACCTGCTTTTCATAAATTGAGACTTTATCAGCTGGGAGATGCTGTACATTTATTCTACAGGTGTGGTGTGACAAGCAGCTTCATTCATATGCATCAGCCTCCCAACAGTGATTCATGATCTCCCTACGGTACATGTGAGGTCATTTTAATAACCAGCTTCTTATGGCAGCATGCTGCTGACATTACAGCTGACAGCATCCCGGGGGTCATTTCGTATGGATAGCACAAGTGTAAAAGTAAGGACAGAATGGAAGCGAGTGAATAGATGTCGGGGTTCTCACTTGGCCCTGTGTAAGTGTCTCTTTTTTTAACTATCTCTCAGGGGAACAAGTGAGGTAGCATATCAGCTTCTCTCTAACTTCCTTTTTCCCTTGTAACATAGTGCACATGTTCTGTGATGAGGTTTGTTGTGCAAACAGTCATCCATCTTCTCCGCAGGGGTTGTAAGAACTCCTTGGGGATTTGCTAAATAAATGCATGATAATCTAAAGGTCATGTGACAGCAGAGATATTTATGTCAATAAACACAGGTCGTCCACATAAACACCTTTTGCTAAAAAATGTGATTCCAGCTTACTGTGTGCGTTGTGTATTACTGGGTAGACTTAGTGCATGTAACACACACTCACACTCATGCTTTCCATGACGGATGAGCTGAAAGCTCCAGAGTGACAACACTCATTTGGCTCAGGGGAACCATGCTGAGGAGTCATGCTGAGCTAGCTACCCTAAGTTGAGGTTGAGGTGCACAGCTTGCGTAGGAGGCCATGCAATCTTGATCACCTAAAGCATACACATGAGGAGATGTCTTTTTATAGAGATTCTGAAAACCTGAATGGTAAAATGCTTCTATAGCAACTGAGTCACCTACATAACTTATTGTTTTCACAGATTTTTAGACTTTAACTTGTGATTGTTGAGAAGTACTCAGGAATAATTTTTTTTCTATTATCTAAGGTTGTCACATCTGAAGGTGATTTCAAAATTCTAACCTCATTCTTGTGAGTTCAGACTTGTAAAAGGACATCTAAGTGCAAAAAATTTGTTGCAACTTAAAGCAGAAATTCCTGGTATAAAGGCTTTGTGGTTCAATTTGAATTTTTTTTCTTTTTTTCAGTCTTCATAAAAATGATCCATATTTTTGATAAGTATTTTCAGGAAAAGTAGCCATTTTAGATTTGTAAAGACACTAATGCAACAAGCATGTTATTTGGAAAAATTGGCAAATACAGTAATTGGCTAGTGACATGAGAGATGTGGTAATATTGGCGTGGGATCCATATTGTTCTTTCCTGTCAGGAAATTAATTGACATGAGATATCCAAGACTGATTACAGCTTCTAATGTGAAGTGTCACAAGCTGGTCAAATTATCATTTGACATTACTGATTGCATATCAGACAGAGAATGAATTATTGCACAAGTACAGTAATTATCATAAATCTGGCAACATTCACTGAAGCTCCTGTTAGAATGTAGATTCATCTAGGTTCTCTATGGTTCTCACTTTTTGAGAGGCAATGTTTGTGTTTTTACTTCTATTACATATTCTGCTAGGTGTTTAACTATGCTTCCCTCATCGAGAAACACACCACAGGAATAAATATTTGCCCCCCTCATTACTATCAAGGTTTATTTTAATGGGCAAAAAAGTCAATGTGCTACTTACAGCTTTAATCACTCACTTAACATTCCTGTCTCTGCAACCACTGACTCCATTTGTTTTGCAAATGGACAGGCCTAAAGACTGTTTCATTAAGTGCCCTGTCTTCAGTCAAGATCCACTTCCTATTCCATTATAGGAGATCAATAGCAGGGCGTTGGGAGGACGGACTTGCTTGTTTTGTAGTCCTATTCTGACAAATAGCAGCTGAGAATATAAACTTTAGCCAATAGGAGTGAGACCACAAAGGCATGATAGATGTGGTGTAGTTAGGTACGGTAGTGTGTATGCCAACAGGCACAGCAGCCCACAGTCCATCAGATGGACCCAGAGAAGTCAATTTATACCTGGCCCACGGCCTATAATGATAGGAACAAAGTCAAGATAGTAAGGGAATGAACAAAGACACACATCCTCACGGACAGAGTGGAAATTCATCATAGCACATTTGACATGCACACTTAAAGTTTTAGGTTTACTCTCAATCTGGATTGTAGAAGTAAATCTCAAGAGTTATGTTCTCACACAAATGCCTGGTGTTATACTCCAGCTAATGTATGTGTGACTCATGGATGATGAATCGACTCAAGCCTATGGGCTGTTGTCATGGTGGACTCATGAGAACACACGCTGGCATCTGCAAATGGATGTCCGTCAGTCCTGGTCACAGCTACTGACTGTCTGTCCAAGGGAGTGGATCTCTCCTTCACTGTGGTTCTCCCTGACGTTACTCTTTTTCCCAATGGGTTTTTTGGAGGTTTTCCTTGCCGAGAAGGAGGGTCTAAGGACGGGATGCCCAAGACCTTGATCCATTTGCTTCACTGACTGTTTGCTTATTCTCATTGTGTTTTTTTTTTTTTTTAATCAATTCAACAACTTCTGTAAAGCCCTGTGAGGAGCCTTTGTTGTGATATTGAGCTCTATAAATAAAACTGAATTGAATTGAATTGGCATCACCACAGGAGCACACGGGCTCGACAAAACCTGTCCAGCGCTTCCTCCTGCGGGATGCCACCTTCATGACCAATGGGATGTGCAAAATCGCAGCCGAGAGACCAATAGGTTTTAGGATTGAGGGTGCATTAGTGTGCGTTTATGAAAATTCATGTCAGCAGTGATGGCCCAGATTAGACAGTTCTGAGCTGTTGAAAAGCCAGATGCAGAAATGGCACTTCACTATGGGAATGTGCAGATTGTCAGTCAAAAAATGTAGCTATTAAAGTGTGACTAGTTCATGTCATATTAACAGTAATAGCACTTACTGATTTGAAGAGCCTCCCATTAACAAAATGAAAAAGATTAATAAATAGAGCGAAGAGTATCCTTTCCCTGTGTAGAAGTTGGTGAAATCCACCTTTAATGTCTTCTGCTAATGGATGAGGATAGCCTTTGAAATTTCCAAGGAACACAGCGGCTATTTGTTAGACAGTACAGGCCTGCTGGAAAATAAGGCTTAGAAGAAATATATCTGAAATCACATACAATTGAGATAAAATGTAATACAATGGAACACTATACATGAAGTATTGTATTGCTACAGAGATGCCATGAAGGACAGATCATACTCTTTAGATATAAGGGAACACGTTTTTGTTGATTTTTTTTCAATTTATATGAGATGAAATGCAAATAACTCTTCCCACTAAAGTATAGTATATATAATATATTATATATACAATGTAATAATGACTCATAAAACAGTATCCAAACAATTGCAATAATATTTTTTTCTTTCTTTTTGTGAATTTATATATTTTGACAAACTTGTTCCTGCTGACTCTGCCCATTATCTGAACATCGCAGCTGTCTGGACAACATATACTGTATAATCTGCATGAAGATGATCTGAGGCTTTTTTTTTGCCATTGGGTGTCCTGGTTGCCCTGCTTAGGTCATGACATGCAGCACCATCTCGTGACGAGACAGTCTTCTTGGCTTCCTACCAACGCCCTGCAGACTGAGGCCATGTGTCTGCCCGCTTGTCTGTGAATAACTGCTTCTCAGTCTCTTTGCCTGTACTCTGCCTTTTTACTCTTTTTCCGTCATCTGCTGCCTGTCTCTCACATCTTACACTCGGAACGTTGATTCTGTTTGGCCTCTTTCTCCTTTGCAAACATACGCCCTCTTCTCTTTCTCGACTGCCTTTCTGAATCTTTTTGTTTGTCTCCCGTCCTTTCCACTAGGCTTTTGCTCCTTAACAACCCTCTTTTTCTTTTCTTTCTCGCCCTTCATAACACCCTGCAGCCAGTATGATTAGTCGTCCTGATGCGCTTCCACTGTCTCATGAATGAGGGCAAGCGGATGCTGACCAATCATTCATCATAACACCAAAGGATATAATGCTAACTGGCTGTTCAACTCGCTGCTCTCAGAACAAGACACAAATTCACTTCAGTTTTTTTCACTCAACACTGCAAAATTCCCACTCAGGGCTTTGTCAGCCGAAGACAACTGCCAAAAAAAGAATATTTCTGCACATCATTTACTTCATAAACTGGCTGACATTTATTCACTCAATAATTCAACAGTACCACTAGCCAGAGTGAGTCAGTAGCTTCAGAGAATTGGTTTAAACTACTTATTCATACAGTCTCTAATGAACGCACTCTGAACCTGTGGTTTTTTTACAACTCCCAAGAAAACCCAAAGTCTGGAATTTGTCTTACTAGATGTAAAATCATGTTTAATACTGTTTGTTCAGTTGACGTGCATCTGTGGCTAAAACAGTCATAAATAATTTCCCATTCTGCGGCCTACAAGAATAAGTTATTCAAACTAAAATACAAGACATCTCCACATGTCGAAAAATGCATAAAACATAACTGTCATGACCTTGTGCTAGTGACAGAAGCAGTGGGTTTTTTATGAAATGACTTCATCCTTGACAGTGAAAAAGGGAAGGAGAGGAGTGGACAGAAATTATGGCAAGGCTCAAATAATGTACACGTGCAACAGCTTCTGAATAGACTCGATATAAGCGTGTTTAAGAGAAAGGAAAAAGGGAATGAATGCAGAAGAGCTGTATTATTGAAATAGTGTCTAACTTTAACTGCTCTAGAGCCCCTGGTATCCAAAGCCTCTGTGTGGGCTAATAGTGTCCCTCATGGATGCCTAACCCTCCCATCATGTAAGTCTGAGGGATTAAAGGAGCTAAAGCCCCCCTCACCCTCCCATTAACCACTTTGGACCAGGAAGCACTGACTGGAGGCAGTACAACTGTCTTGTTAAAAAAAAAAAAAACACTACACAATGCACACGCACAGATGAAACATTTAAAGACACAGACACATCCACAAAAGACAAACCAGTACACTTTGTACTTCTTCTCAGTTCAGTGACATCCCAAACTTTTCATCATCACACTCACCTTCCGATCATAGTAGAGTGCTGCTGCACAGCGGCCTCCAGGAGGCGCTCTAGGATGGTCCACTCTCCCATTATTGGAGTTTGGAGGCATCCACTGATGTGTAGGAAATCAGAACCGCTTTATCAGCGAATGCTGGTGTTAACCTCAGTTTTTTTCTGGCTCTCCAAGTCCACTTGTTGGGTTTATTGAGGTAGGGAGCAGTGTCAGGTGGAAAACTGAAACTGGAGAGCAGCTGGTTTCAAGTGGGATGCCTTGAAGAAGCCCAGGTTGTGTCCTCCTTCCTTTTTTATGCCTGTAATTCTTTCAGTTCATCTCCTAAACACTCACACATATAAAACCTACACCTCTAAATGCACCTGAGTTGTTCACACTTAAGCTTGTCTGTGTTCCAGCTGCCTGCACACCCACTCTTAGTACGTGAATCTTGGTCCATACACTTGCTCAAGTGAGTGTATTTTATCACCTTTCTTCCTCCCTCTTGGCTTGTTCCTCTCCTCTAGGTGTGCATGACCCTGTTTACCTCCTGAACAGCTGGTCAGTACTTCAAATATGTTCTCACTGACACACACTCTCTCACACACACACCTGGGCTAACACACACCAGTGCTCATCTGGCTCCTAAATGTGCTGTTCTGCTCTCAAGAAACACTTTCTGTCCTTTTTACTCAATTGCAAGAAGCAGCTGTACTTTGTGCAAACAGACATCCATCATCCTTGCGCTAACACTCCGCCCTCACACGCTTACTCTTTGACAGCATCTTGTAGTACTCTGGTTGGGCTCAGGTCCATACACTCATGTGAGCCTGAGTAACCAGGTAATTGTGTCTCTGCTCACTCTCCTTCCTTCCATCTTCTTCATTTCTTCCTCTCTTTCTCTTCTCTTCCAGCAATTTTTGTCGAAGAAGCCCTCTCCTTTTCCCTTTGCTCTGTTCCCTCTAGCTCCTGCCTGGTTTGGTTCAGGAAGCGCTGGACAGAAGCGTTACACTCCTCCACTGTCTGCTTCTCTCTGCACTAGACGCTGTGCGAGTGTGGAAGGTTTCTCCAGTCCTCCTCGTCTTCGATGCCTCCTCTGTTTCGGTTTCTCTCAGTGCGTGGTACAAGAGGCAGCCTTCCTTTCTTCTCCTCCCTTCATCTTGTTATTTTCCTTCCCACTTGGTTTCTCTCTCCGTTTGCGCCCTCCACCTGCCTCCGTCTCTCTCTCTCTCTGAGCCAGTAGGCAGCCAGACCAAGCGTGTGTCTAGAGGATTAGAGAGGGGAATCATCTCTGCTCCTCCCCCTTCTCTCTCCCTCTCACTCACTCTCCATCACTCTGTTTATCCACCCCCCCCTCCTCCTCCTCATCTCTTACTGCTCCACCACCACACAAACCATTTTCCACTACTCTCCCTGTCATCACATACCCCTTTGTGATTTTTTTTTTGGCTTCCATTTATGTTTTTTGCTATCAGCTTCCGTCTCTCACATGTGTGCAAATGGCAAGGATGATCTTTGCTGTTTACACATGCATACACTCACCCTTTCAGACAGACAGACAGAGAGAGAGAGAGAGAGA
>JAPTYQ010000006.1:10317105-10331613 GCA_029814465.1 Ostorhinchus cyanosoma
CCCGACACACTCCCTCTTCAACAAGGGCTCGCTGAACGGAGCTGGTCGCTCTTCCGGTACTGGTGTCTGTTACTCGCGATTTATTTACCCAGCACTACTTGTAATGAGTAGAAATGTTTTTAAAATAAACAAACAACTGACGCTTAGCCTGGCGGGGGGGTAGGCAAAGCCTGGCGGGGCGCCAGGCTTATAATGCACTGGGGGAAACCCTGGATACAGTATCTGATTGATGTACTCCAAGTTCCGTAAGTATTGGAACAGTAACACAAGTTTTGTAGTTTTGCCTCTGTACACCGACACAGTGGCTTTGAAATGGTTTAATAAAAATATTCTGTTAACCATTTAGGAATCACAACCATTTGTTTTACCATGTCCCTCCATTTTTGGAGACCCAAAAGTAATTGGGTAAACTAAGGTCATTAAACATATGAAGCTTGTTTTTAATACTTGGATAAAAATCCTTTGAAGTCAGTGACTGAAGTCTGGAAACCATGGATGTCACCAAACACTGTTTCCTTCTGAAGCTGTTTTGCCAGACTTTTATGACAGACATCTTCAGTTGCTGCTTGTTTGTGGGTCTTTCTGCCGTCATGTTTAATTTTCAGCAACTGGAAAGCATTCTTTACTAGGTTTCTTTATCATCAAAAGCTTGAGTCGCTTCACCAGTATGTTTTGGGTCATTACACACCTACAATCCTATTGGTTTTGCAGCATTTGGCTGAATCTGAGTACAGTGAATAACACTGCATATTTCACAATTCATCCCATCACTTCTATCAACAACAATTAACAACAGTGCCCCAGTTCCACAAGCAGCCATACATGCCTGTGTTGTATGTTGGACACATGATGTGGCATGAGCTTCTTTCCTTCACCATACTGTTTTAACCTTGATTCTGTACAAATTAATCTTAGCTGAAACTAAGGCAGAGTCTTTCACCAGAACTGGGTAGGTGTTTTCAGATGTCTTCTATCAAGTTCTAAACTGGTCTTCCTGTTAAGTGCTACCAGTGATTTGCACCTTGTTGTTAACCATCTACATTTACATTAATAACAGTGTCTTTTGATTGCAGACTTTGATTATGACACACCTACTTCCTCCTACTTCCTGTCCTCGACTTGGGTAGATGTTGTAAAAGTGTCTTTCTTCACGAACAAAGGAATGCTAAGATCATCCACTTTATTGGTCTTCCATCATCTGGTGTTGCTGACCTCATCAGTATTCTTTTTCAAGAATGTACCAGATTGTTGATTTTTTTTTTTTTTTTAACACCTAAAGTTTTCACTCTCTTTCTGATGTAGATTTCTTTCTTCTTTTTTTTTTAAGCAAAATGACAGCCTCCTTCACTTGCATTGACAACTCTCTGGACCTCCAAATTCAACATTTGGAATCAATTACATGGAATAAGCAGGGAACCCGACATACCTGGACATGAAGCTGCTCATCAGCCAGATGTCTAATTACATCTGAAAATGGAGGGACTTTATTTAAAATGGTTGCAATTCCTAAACAACAATATTTTTGCTTAAGATCCACTGGGAGTGGAGTGAAGAGGATATGACTTCTGTCTGATGGAAAACTAACAAAGTAAACACAGTGAGTTGAATTGAGTCAACCAAGAAATTCAAAAGTGTCCTTTGTATGTCCTCAGATCCCAGGAGGCTGTTCACATAACAGCCTCCTGAGCTCCTCTATGTTAGTCTTCACATTTCCAAGAAGGAAATACTGGGAGCGCAAGGATGAGATCATCACTGGACACAGGGCTTAAACATTAAGGAAAGTGAAACTAGGCTTCAATATATTAATGTCAATTCCTCACTGTATGTTCAGTATGATTCTAGTGGCATCTCTAGAAGAGGACTAATACATAAAGGCTTCTATAAATACTCACTCTTTAGGAGGAGGTATAAGGGAATCATGCTGAAGTATCAGATCTATCCTCAGAGGACGGGATGCTTTGCCTTTCCTCTTCTTCCCTTCAGCTGGTTCTGGTGCTTCACAAGAGAAAGAAAGAATTAACTTCACTGAAGCACAGACATAACAGATAGAAAAAATGTCTCAATATCACTAAGATGAGAAATACATTGAAGCAATTTGATGAAGATTTTGCTTAATGAAAAATGCAGGGGAAAAAAGCCAACAACACTAAATCAAGACTAGGCCTCCTATCTACTTTCCCTGGAGACATTTCCTCTTAAACAAATCAGATGTGATTTTAGTTACAAGGGTGATAATGTTTTGTCTTCACTTCATGTACAAAAAAAAATAAAATAAAAAATACACCATCAACCACGACTCGGGGAAAAAATGCATATCACAAGAGACTCTACAAACATTTTTTTTTAATCACCCCCCACATACCTGAAAAAAAAAGTTTTAAAAAGACAGGAATCCCTGTATTTTAGTTGCACATGACTCCAAGAAATGTTTTAGTTACATATTTACATATTGGTACAATTCTTTCTAGTTGTGTACATGATCTCAGGACATGTTTGTTTACTGGTTGGCACAGTACAATCATATATTTACCTTTCTGTTCAACTTTTTCTGGTCGTCCAGCATCCAAAAAGAACAAACTCTCATCTGTCTTTTCTGAGAGTAGGCCCCTGGAATTCAAAGGAAGAAGAGACTGACAAAGTTGGACTTCATGTTTTCTTTTTCAATGTTTGAGACTTGTGGCCGTAAACCTGATTATTTAACCTACTGTTAGATTTATATTCACCAACCATTTCTTTTTAAGAGCATTGTTCCAACGTTTGTAGCAACATAAAGCAGGCTAAAACACAGTTGAAAAGTGACGGCAGTAACTGATTTCAGTAAATTATCATCCAATATTAAGGGTACTCAAACACCATTGAAATGCATCATATAATTTTACAACGAAAAAAAGAAGAAAATCACTGTAGGCCAGACATCAACAAACATGACTGACGAACCCGAGCTAAACTATCCATAAACAAAGACGAAGGATTTTCTTGTCACAGAAGTCTGGTGGTTAAAAGCACCAAAACACATAAAATGTCCTGCAACAAAATCATCGTTATCTTAACAGAATTTTAGTTTCAGTAACATTAGCATCAAACTGCTTCACGTTTGGTCCACTTACCCTGTCGTCCTCTCCTGAAGTCTGACGTCCTCCAGAAAGTCCTCTACATCATTTATGTCGCTGTATTTATTCCAGTTCTTTTTCCTATTCTTGTTTACACGTTTTCTACGGGTACTAACTGGGTCCGACGGGGACTTTATAGATAAAAAACCTGGTTGAGAAGCCACCACGCGTTTCAACCTCCTGGCCGCCGCCATGTTGAGGAAACAGAAGAGAGTTACGTTCTTCTTCTTCTTCTGTTGTAGGTCGTGCTCTGGGTAGAGAGGCAGTGCCACCTACAGGACGAATAATGTAAGAACTGGAAAGCTGTCAATAAATAAAAGTTTGAACTTATTAATCACTGCATCATCTATGGCTATTCTTTCCTAACGTATTCTTCTTTAAAATGTGTATGTGAGGTTTAACTTGTATTTACGTACATATGACAGAATAGAACCATAATCGTATTAAATACTAAATTAACATTTTTTAAAAGTAAAAAAATATATAATAAAAAAGATTAAAGTGATAATAAATTTAAGTCCGAAAAGCGGAATGTGAATCTTATTTAATTTTTTCTGTCTTGGCTAATAGGTTACTTCCAGCTGAATTATTTCAAAATGACACACATTAAGAACTAAAAGGAAGGAACACAAACTATGAAAAGTGTCCAAAATTGGGTTTAAATAAAACTTGTTGCGTGACATTATAGATAAATTTGTTCACTCGATTATCATGTTGCTGCCTGTATGTAGTATGTTTGTCCCAAATGCATTATGGGTAACGTGTCTCCTATCGCACTCCTATGTTCTTTTTCCTTTTTTTTCCTCCCTTCATTTTATTGCGAGAACAACGCTTTAGAGAGTCAAGAATAAATTCCTATTTTTTAGCTGCAATCGTTGAGTAAAATTTCAAAGGTAAGTAACACTACTTTAATAAAACTTCACTTTATCGTTTGATGATATGTTATTTCTCGAATGAATGTGTTTTTGAGTTTATTTTCGGTGAAAAATACAACGCAGAGCAGTCGAGCTATTATCTGCCTGCTCGGGGAGTGAGGGACCTAAAAAGCACTTGTGATCTGCTCGTTTTTTACTCGGAAATGCGCCTAAAGTGAGGTGCCATCTGACAAAACATTATTCATCAAGCGATCCTTTGACATGTTTAGTGTCGACTTCAAAAAGTATATTCCGCTTTCATGCCGTAGTTTTTGTTATTGTCGCTCGTTTTTATCATCACCCTCTTCGTTTGCTACAGCGATTTTTTTCCTTCCCGTTTACATTCTCGTAACCAGCAGCCAGCCATCATCTTTAGGTGTGTTACTTTGCCGTTTGCGGTCAGCCTGCAGGGGCGGGGTTGGTTTGTTTTCTTTTAAAATAGCTCATTCTGAATAAAAAACTAAAGGCTCGTGAGCATCCGGGAGAACCGCTCCGCAGAATCGAACAAACCCACGTTCGCTGCGTAAGGGGCGGGGCCACTCGCGTGACTTTCTCATTATGATTGGTAGTCAAGTCCACAACATCCCGCCTCAAATGATTGTATGCGGGAATTGATTGGCTAAAACAAGAAAGAGGTCCACAACGATTGGATGCCAAAGCTGTTCTTCTTTTGTTTCAACTATTGCATAAGCTACCTTGAAAATGCTTTGGAAAATGTTTGCGCGCTGATGATTTGTTATCTAGGCCACTCAGAGCAAACCTATCTGTCATGTTGACGTAATGTCTCAAATCGTCATGCGTTCAATTGGAAATCCCCATCTCACTTCACTTCCAGGATAGTACACACAACACGAGTCTGTGCATGGTTTCTTTGCATTCTATTTCTTTATGCTTTCAATAAATTATGCAGAATATTGAAAACTACCTTTACCTATAAAATACATTAAGTGAATTTGAATTAAATAAAGCAAACTATTTTCATGCAGGTGATCTGTAGCAGCCATGGCCCGTACTAAGCAGACTGCCCGAAAGTCCACTGGAGGCAAGGCTCCACGTAAGCAGCTGGCCACAAAGGCTGCCCGCAAGAGTGCCCCTTCCACTGGTGGTGTAAAGAAGCCCCATCGTTACAGGTGACAGTTCACCTTACTTGTTGGAAGATGTAGAAAAAATAACACACACTTGAACTTAGATGCATCACTGAATTCTCCTCCAACCCTTTGTACTGTTAGTTACATAATAAGAAATCATGAAATGTTAAGTTGATTTACTGAATGTGAGGAAAAATGGGTGGAGAATAGTTGGACAAGCGTAAAACTACCATGTTCTTCGCCAACATAAAATTTTGTGTGTTATTTTTTTTTAAAAAAAGTTTTGTCTCCCTTCTAAAGGCCAGGTACTGTGGCTCTGCGTGAGATTCGTCGTTATCAGAAGTCCACTGAGCTGCTGATTCGCAAGCTGCCCTTCCAGCGTCTGGTCAGAGAAATCGCCCAGGACTTCAAGACTGATCTGCGTTTCCAGAGCGCTGCCATTGGAGCTCTTCAGGTCAGCAGCATCATTTTTATGTATTAAAAAAAGATTAATCTAAATCTTTGTTTGGTTCTAAATTCTCAAACATGTTTACTCTCTGCAGGAGGCTAGTGAGGCCTACCTGGTGGGTCTGTTTGAGGACACCAACTTGTGCGCCATCCATGCCAAGCGTGTCACCATCATGCCCAAAGACATCCAGCTGGCACGTCGTATCCGTGGAGAGCGCGCTTAAAATGCTTCTGATTTATTATGTTCTATCCTGTTATCCCTTGACCACTCTTTCGATCCCTTCCTTCCTCTGTACTTAGTAGTTTGGTTTAAGGTTCAATATATATATCATATGATTGTGATAACCGTAAATGTGTGATCATGTCTTCTTTGGTGCTACTAGTAGCAGAATTATCTTAGAGATATCTTCATGTATGTTTGAAAATTTAAATCACAGCTACACTCCTCACATTTAAATAGTTAGCTCACAGGAATGCCTTGTTATCTTTATTAATAGGGTGTTTTTGCAAGCCAAGAATAGTGTGTGATCTAATTTGCAAATAGAAAATAGCATTAAGGTTGAGACATTTTCATCTTCAACGGACACATACATTGATATAATGGGTCTTTTGCGTTTTTCCCCCTTTTTTTATATAGAAATTTGATGTAGAAGTAGTAATTTCTTTTTTTTTTTTTTCTTTTTTTTTTTTTTACAATAATGGTGTATTTCTACTGTTCAGTGTATCAAAAAGTTTGATTCTGGTCGTCATTTAGAAACGTCATTGTGCTATGATGACACTGCATGGTTTGACAGCGGCATATATGTAGCAGACCTTTGTTGATCATATTTTAATTTTCAGCCACAATTATGTCCAGGTAATGTTATGACTTTTTGTTCCTCTCTCAGGTTGTTATGATAACCTTTTTTTCTACTGTGTTTTTGATTTATGTTTTCAGTCATTTTTAAAAGCAGAATATTTGTACTCTGAAATTCACATACAAACATAATAAACAGATTCTTGTGGTTAAACTATGGGATTTGAGGGTTGTTGAGTTCACTGTCTACATTGAAACAGTGTTAGTGGCAGGACTTGAACACCAGCCAATTACTCTTCTACAGTTTTGACTGAGAAGTGTATCTACTCATACATTTATTTCACGATTATATTTACAATACCTTATTAATAAACCTTGTCACACAGTATAGTATCTAAATTTGCCTCCACATAAACAAGTCACATTTGCTCTATTTGCTACAAAAAAGGGAAAAGAGCCATTACATTTACTATATTTTTTATATTCCGTGAAAATTACATGTGTTTAAAGACGTAAAATGAGTTTTGATCAATGTCCATGATGCAGGTGGGAAAATGAGCTGAAAGTAAGATTAAAATGTTGATGAACTCTTAAATCTTTTGCAACAAGATTCCATTTATTAAGCTTTCTTAGACGCCAGTGAAAAACTGCGCAGTCCAACTAACTTTTCAACCACTTTCGTTTTTCTCTCCAAATGGTCACGTCGCGATTGAATACAGACAAAATAAAAAAAAACAGCAGGGCATGTACTGCTGTGTAATATGAACCACATTGTCGATCAAATTAGCCTAAAACACAGTTAAAGTAACTCTACTCAAAGTGTTGACTTGCGTGTCAAACGGACTAAACAAACTACAAATGTTGTGAACACTGTTGCATTGTGGGACAGATGATTGACGCGGCGGCCATTTTCCCGCTGGACGCTGCTTCCCATTGTGGATACGAAGAAGAAAATACAGACAAGCGAAACGTTTCTCAAGACTTGAACCCACACTTTTCCTCTAGGTAAGCCTCTCCAAACACGTTTCTCTGTCTGTCAATAAACTTTGTGTTTTCAAGTTGTAAAAATGTTTTTTTATGTACAACTAACAGCGAAAAGCTTTCTTTTTGTCGGGTGAGAAAATAACAAACACGGCTGTCGAAACGACGGTGAAATGCAGTCTTTTCCGCGGCCGTTGAGATGAGGGGAAATTCTGTTTCAAATTATGCGCCGGTTCAGCTCGGTTCTACGCAGCCGTTAGGGACCGTACGACTTGCCTGTGCCCATCTATGAGTTCCTTGAAATGTCTTCTATATTGTTTACTCATTTTCCGGCACGCTGCGATAGCGGTTGTTTCTAAATTTTAAGTTGTTTACGTGCTACTCCTGTGCTCTTCTGCCCTGGGTCTTTATCCCGTTTGCGCATCAAACCGCCGCCATCATCAGAGCGGGGTAGGCGGTCCTAGCAACAGTGGAAGCCAGCTGTAAAGCCCGGCCATTTTTCAGATTCTACAAGCTGATTGGTTCAGAAGCAATATTTATAGAAACTAATTTGTCTACTAACCAATAGGATCGGTGTTAAAGTTTGATTGATGTTTTTCAGGCTGATGACCAGAGAAACGTTTTGTGTATGACTACTTATCTTAAAAGTTTACTCAAATGAAGTTCCTTACCAATGAAAAATAAGGAAAACGTATAAAGAAAACCTTATTCTTTTTATGTTTAGATTAACTTTTTAGTGAGTGCCTACAATAACCCATATCACATATCACGATGATATCAAATCAACGAAATGAAAATGTGAAACATGTGCTTCATATTCTCTCCTACCAAGTGTATAATTGATGTAATCAAAGTATTTACAATGCGTTACAGAGATATACAACTTATACTTTGGGCTATAACTCATCAGACCAATGTCACAAATTTTGACATTGTGTTTCTAGATTATAATCAGGGTCTGTACAGGTGCTTGAAATCCTTGAAAATGCTTGAATTTCAGTGTTGTTTTGAAGGCCTGAAAAATGCTTGGATTTTAGTTTAAGTGCCTGAAAGTGTTAGCAATTATAACTCTGTGAATTGATTTATTTATTTACTTTTAACATTAGCAATGCCAGGTTAGGTGGCAAGCCAAAGCTACTTACAGAGAGGTGATATATTTTGAAAAATAAAACTTTTTGTTAAAGAAGAAGATTAGTGTGTGCTCTCAGGTTGACTCCAGGTACATTTTAATCGTAATATTTGTCTCGGTGTAACTGTGTCTGAAGAACGCCAAGTGTATTCCCTTTTTATTTGGATAAAACTTTGTGTTCTCCTTTAATTTCTAAACTTTTTGCTACTATGAAAGATAATTTTAGATGTTTATAGCATAATACAATGTCCATCATTGTGATAAAGTGAAAAAAGTAATCATGAGTATATATTTTCCTGCAGATATATATTTTACCCCAGTGATACAGTGCTGTACTGAAAAAAATTACCCTTAAAAGTGCTTGAATTTGACCTTGAAAAATGTGTGCAAACCCTGTATAATATACAACAATATTTAAAAACTTTTTACAGGTAATTCGTAGGAGCCATGGCCCGTACCAAGCAGACTGCCCGTAAATCTACTGGAGGTAAAGCTCCACGTAAGCAGCTGGCCACAAAGGCTGCTCGCAAGAGTGCCCCTTCCACTGGTGGTGTGAAGAAGCCCCATCGTTACAGGTGAGACCGGGAAAACTAACTCCCAGTCACCTAGTACACTACTGTCAAATAAAAGTTCCATAACAAGTGATTATTGTCAATATAGTAGGTTTCATGCTTTGTGTGCTTCAGGTTTAATGTCTTAAGTATACAGAAGACATTCTAGAACCAAACTGTCCCCACCTAGCTTTTTTTTTTTAAATGCATTGTGAAGGCCAGGTACTGTGGCTCTGCGTGAGATCCGTCGTTATCAGAAATCTACTGAGCTGCTGATCCGCAAGCTGCCTTTCCAGCGCCTGGTCAGAGAAATCGCCCAGGACTTCAAGACCGATCTGCGTTTCCAGAGCGCTGCCATTGGAGCTCTGCAGGTCAGCAGCATCATTTTTATGTATTAAAAAAATATTAATTTAAAACTTTGTTTGTTTCCAAATTCTGAAACATGTTTACTCTCTGCAGGAGGCTAGTGAGGCCTACCTGGTGGGTCTGTTTGAGGACACTAACTTGTGCGCCATCCATGCCAAGCGTGTCACCATCATGCCCAAAGACATCCAGCTGGCGCGTCGTATCCGTGGAGAGCGTGCTTAAATGCTGTCTTCCCCTCTTGGTCTTTTTCCTTCTCACCTCTACCTGCCCTCCCTTCACCGGTCTGTCATCTCCCTTTCCCTCTGCTCCTCACTTGTCCCCCTCCCCCTCTCCCTGTGTTAGTAGTGTGTAGAGGAAAACTGATTATATTATGAATAAAGTGTATAGTCGTGTTTTCTTAGTGCTCTTGGCAGCATATTCTAGGGTACTCTCTTTTTGTGCATGTACCAACTCTTGGTGATGAGATCTCCTCATGTGCACACATCTCATTTGCACTGTTTCTAATCTGACTGGGGGAGGGAGGGGATGTCGGAGAATAGATGTGGAGAAAATCATGGATGAACAAAGCAAATGTGGAAGGGACAGACAGGAGGAGATGATGGGTTTTAGTCTGCTGGGGGGCATTTGTGTCTTCTCTGCAGCAGGGTGCTAGAAGAACTTCCCTAATCCTCTTCTCTTGGGACCTGTCCTCTGCTGGAGAAGAGTTGACAGTGTTTGTCTTTTCTCACTAAAGTGGAGGCTGGTATTCTGTCCCTGTTTGTGTCTGCATGAACTCTGATCACCTCCTCAAATTGTATACAGTCCATCAGCATCTTTGGTAAGGTTAATTTCTGATAACCATATTGATCATTGCCGTCATTTGTTATGTTTTGTTTTTCAAATAACCATCACACGTGGGATTTTTTTCACTGCAAACTGTTTGTGAATTTCACTGAGATGGGGGGATGAATCAGATTAAAACACAAAGAACAAAAACAAAAAGCAGAAATATTTTTTTGTACTGAAATGTGACGCTACTGAGTGGTTTTGGCACCAAAGTTTGATCCTCTTGTAGATGCTCTTTTCCTAACTGACAAAAAAAAGTTTTACCTCACCTGTTTTTGTGGTGTTTGAATTGGTTTCAACTAATTATTTAAACCAAAGTTTGAGCTCAAGTACGGTGTCAGAAATAATTTTTGTAGCAATGGCATATTTTTTAATAAAGAACCTTTTTATAGTAAAGGTTCCTCAAGGTTTGTAATGTACTCCAAAACCCAAAGTACTCAAAGTGTGAACCTAATTTTTTAAAACAAAATAACTGATTAAAATGTGAAGATGTATCATTAATCAGTGTTACATGACAGTAATAATGGTCATGTTTTCTGTATACGTCCCCCCCTTTGCTTCTTTTTCTCTCCAGATCTGTTGATCATCTGTATACCGTTTCTCAGGTTGACTCGTCACCCTTTTAACTTAATTTTTATTTTTGCTCAATTTGATTTTTCTTTTTTTTTTTTTTTTTTTTTTTTGAAATGTTATTAAGGATGATGTTTCAATTAAGCAATGTTTGTAATTTCCAGATTTGTCATATAAGGTGGTAATAAATGGATGTTACACACACACACACCTGTCTTTGTGGTATTCTATTCAAAATCATTTACAAGTAGAAAAGTTTTACATGTCAAAATCTTTTGCGATGCAAAAAGTTTTACTTGCAAGTTTGCAAGTTCAACTGAATATGATGGGTGGGACCTACACGAACAGAAGGGGTGGATTTCTATTGGTTACTTGCTTCAGATTGACAGTGTGGCTGGTCCTTGTATGGCGTCAAGATGAAGCCAGATAACATTGTACACTTACATGAAGTATTGTAAGCAAAAGTGAAGTTTTATAAACTAAAAATAAATGAATAAGGAATTAAAACAAAGAAGGAATTTGAACAGGTTGTAGAAATCCACTCAATTTTTGCCAAAATGAATATAAAGATAACTTTGCAGCACCTGGAGGGCTCAAATTCAAAGTTTTGAACTATCGGGGTCCAAATGCACACATAAATACCAAAGACTGATTGTGGGTTTAACAACAATTTGACCCCTTTAACTGGGTTTCTTGCTTTAGTAATAATGGTATTCACGCTCAATATGACAAATGTCTGAAGAAACAGACTGGACATTAAGGCCTCATTATGACCTCTTCACCACTAGATGGCAGTAAAACACCATATTTAGTGGGTGCATCAGCTCGAATGGCTCCTAATTGTAATAAAATGTGTTTTATTTAGGTGTAAATTAGAACCCCATTAATTTTCCTTTAATATCCCTGTGCACCTAAATTAATGAGAATATGTTATTACTCTACATTTCTCAACAGTTGTGATTTCATTTTGAAGAGTAATTCTGTAATTATAATTTTCTTTTCTGACAACTAAATTCCATTTTACAGCAGTTCCTTTGTCCAACTTTCTGTTTTTGTTGTATGCTTATTTGTGTGTCTGTGTCTCCCACATGTAAACACACCCACAGACGTGCGACTCTGGCATCACAATTAATATCCCTTTCTGGGTTGACATCATTTCCTTCATCAGTGTTTCATTTCATCCTTCTACTTCCTTGATTAAAAGGGATGAAGCCATGCCCTCAGCCATATTCATTACAATGAAACACACACACACACACACACACACACACACTCACCCATGTTATTGTGGCCTCGGTTATACTCATTACAATGAGGCACACATAGACAAACAAACATCTAATGAAACACCAGCCTTTAATCCTGTTGTTTTGGATGGGCCTCACAGCAGCAGACACACACAAACATACATGTACACACACATGGCAGCAGTCGCCTCAGCGCCTCAGCCCAGTTCAGCATTTCACAGATCATAGATCAGGTTGGCAATTCATAGAATCACAAGTGATGTCAATGATTCAGTCAAATTCAAAGTATAGTTCTAAAACTGCTACAAGAAGACAGTTCCAGACCTAAACCTCCCTGAAAACATCTGGAATGTGGTGACGTGGACATTAGATGATAGACAAATAAAAATAAAAACAAGCTGAGCTGGCTGTTTGATTGTGTTATAAAATCATCTACAGCAATGTGACAGACTGGTTTAAAAAAAATAAAATCACTAAATATTAATTTCCGAACCCTTTTAAGTTAAAACAATAGCAAAATCTTAATCAGTGATTGTGAACTCATTTTCTTCTGAACAATTTTTTTATTGTTTTGAACAATTATTTTCCATTTACAATTGCTCAAAATAATTATATTTTCATTTTGAATTGGATGATAATGTAGTCAGTAGCCATGTTCATTGTACTCTAAACCAGACTGGGCATTGTAGGGCCCCTGGGCCACATCCGGCTCTCATGCTGTCCCTTTCTGCTCAATGACAAATCTAGGATTTAAAGTAAATATATACATTTGCAATACATCTGTGATGCTTTTCTAGTGAAGACTATTGCTATTGTTCACAAATGAAGTATGCTTTTGCAAAATATCAACAGTGAGAGTTAACGTTTATCTCTATAAAATACTAGATTCTGTTAAAAAGACTGATTCCGGATGTAGAGCTTTAAATCAGACATGGACTTATATGTATTTACTCACTGAAGTCAAAGGTAAAGCTTTATGCTGAGTTTTTGGAGTATAGATCACTGTGTTAAATTTATTATTTGAATTGCTACTAGAGGAATAAACACATGTGTTAAACATTTATCACTTTGTCAATTTAGTAAAAAAAAAAAAAAAAAACATCATTGACAATGTGACTGAGGACTAACAAAAACAGTTATAACAATGTATAATATAATGTACATAATTCTTATTGATGTGGCCCCTCCAAAACAGTCCCAACTTATTATGTGCCACCACCACCCCCTCACAGTAAATTATAAATCAATGATGTGTTAATTTTTCTAGAGCTAAACACAACATGGACATTAGATTTAATGATATTCATATGAATTAAATTGTGTTACAGACAACATTTAAAATAAAAAGCCTTGAAAATTTCCTCTTGAATAAAATGTATAAGCTGTATATATTTTCGTTTAGCCATGTCTGTGTTGGTGTGAAGCTGGGTATCAATCCTAATCAGATTGGTCAATGTGTTTGTTGTTTGTGGATGTTATGTGTTCCAGAGCTGTGTCTTTCATTTAAGTGTTCTAATAGATTACAAGGGCATTTTTCTGATCAAATGTTAGTTAAGACGATTTACACTAATTCCTTACTACCTTATGAAAATGGTTCAGTGATTATAATATATATGAGTCATCACAACGTCTATTGTCTTCCATGGGTTCACACAAAGATAATTATACAATTATTTGGATTGTTTCCTTCTTTGGATTAAAAGACAAAAAAACAACTAAACCTAATCTATCTGCAGGATTACATGGCAGAATATCAAAAGAATGGTCTCTTTCAGGATTTGGACCTCAGTACTGTGAGAAAAACCCTGGCATGTGGACCATATGAGTTGGGCTTTTGTTGTTCTGCAGAGGCCTGAATAATGATGAATTAGAAGACTGGATTATGTTGCATTGATTGGTCAAACTGGAAATGTCTTGTTCACCAAGACATTCACTGGTCATGTAGCCTATGTATACAGCTACATGTCCATTAAAAGTAAAGTGTGTTTTTACATTAGTGGCATGTCATGACAGTCTGACCACTCATACATCATACCGCTGAGCGTGTAATGGACCCACTATGTCCATGCATCTAAAGAGGTATATGCATTTATTTTTTTAATTGCTAGTCCTTTTACATATGAGTTCAAGTGTGTATTTGTATGTGTGTACACTCATCTCTGAGTTCACCTTCCCCAAGGTCTGTATATTGGTGCTCCATCTGTGGCACTCAGGGGATTACAGCCAATCTGTCTGTCTGCCGCTCAAAGTGCTGACCGTCAGACCAGCACCAGATTAACACAGTGCTGGGATTGGTAGAGGGAGGGATGGAGGCTGGTGCTGGTGGGGGTGTGGAGGGGGGCAGCATGATGGGTGAGGGTGGTGAGGAGATTGGGGTGGAGGGTTATTGAGGAAGAGAGACAGGGTGATGTATGTATGTATGTATGTATGTGTGTGTGTGTGTGTATGTATGTATATGTGTGTGTGTGTGTATGTATGTATGTG
>JAPTYQ010000006.1:10369417-10383183 GCA_029814465.1 Ostorhinchus cyanosoma
ATAAATGACCATGGAGGGAAGTTTTTACAGTAGGTCAAACTTAGGCCTGTAGGTTCATAGCACAGTTAATTTAATACATGAACCTGTTAAGTAACTGGAGTTGAAATTATGATGTGAATTTGATTGAAAGACGTCAAATAGAGAAAGAGGAAAAACTCTAAAATTACCAATTTTTTCAATCTTGTTCCAGACTTTATGATGTCCAGATATTGTGTAGCTACAGATTGTGTTTTTGTTCCAATGTTATAGTATTTAAATAGTTATAACTTTATAACTAATTCATGTAGGCAGTGGTACATGCAGTACTCAGACTGAAATACACTAGTCTGTAAGTAAAATGCCTCCAGAATAAAAGTAGTAAAACTTTACCAATTTTGACTCACTGATAAAGAAAAAATGTGTCAAAATGCTGATTGGCTGTAGTTTCCAAGATATAGACTTGGATGTAAATTCAGGGAATTAATGAAAGAATGGGTTTTATCTCAAAGTAACAAAGACCTACCTCAGAACACTGTCTACACATTAGATTCTGTTTGCACACACATCCCGCCTTTTATTTGTATTTATACACATCAGTAATAACCTTTGACCAGGAACAATGACATACTGAGTCCCGGTTACACGTTATCTATCAAGAATAAATCCTATTGTCACGATCATTTCATGAGAAAAGTAAAAAAAATAAAAAAATAAAAAGTATTCCATTCCAACCTTATGAGCCACAGCGCACATTGAAAACATCCACTAACCAACAATTTGTCGTGTTTTCTAATTCATCTTCTTAAAGTAAAAAGGCAGATCATTTCTAAACACTTGTAGCTCCGTGATACTGCAGAAAAAGTCTCACCAACTTGGTAGAGGCGGCCCTCCGGTGAAAATATGGTGATGTGTCGGTCGAAACCTGCGTTGGAGCCTCGGGACATCTTTGGACCTCAGATGAACTGCGTTGTGCGTAAAAGGGTCAAAAACTCACAGCAGCAGATGGAATAATCGACAGCTATTTCACTTCTGTATCAGTTTAGGGGAAACAACATGTCTGTGCGGATCCTTAACGATATGAACAATAATGGTGGTACTTCCCTCATAGATTTGCCTTTTACTTTCTCTTTCAGTTCTTGCTCCGTGTGGTGCGCATTGGAACAGCATCTCAGTGTTTTATTGGATGAAAACTGTTAAGGAAGTCAAGTGACTCTACCAGTCTGACTGGCCTGTGTCCCGTGGGCGAGGACTCTTTTGAGTCTGGAGCATATCTGAAAAGACACACGGGTTTTTAAAGTCGTGTCAGCTGAATCCTCAGTGGGAGGACCCAGACGCCCCCCCACCCTCCGGCTCCCTCCTCTGTCCCTGGGACAGTGGCCCCCAGACTCACTGTCACTATGTCAGGGCGCAGGGTCGGCTTCTACCTCAGCCTCAAGAAGCGCAGGAGAATGAACCTGGACGCTTTTGCCAAGTTATGTGCGTAAGTTGAAATGGATTTTTAAAGATTCGTGTATTTGGTGACTGTTTTTTTGTGTTAGTGTTGAAATGTGTGAAGTTTAATAACAGGTTTGTCTGGTGTAGATGGTGTAATTAGATCACCAGTAGTGAACATCTGACAAAAAGACTATTGTAAGTCCTTCATTGTCACGAATGGAGGCACTTTAAAACTGTTCCTTTTCATTCCTTTTGGTCATCTTTGTATTGTACTGTGAATCAAATAAAATGTGGATTATTTTCCTACAGGGACCACGGTCTGCAAGTAGTCGAGGTAAGAAGTGTTTTTCCTAAAATCCTTATGTTTGTTCTGATTACATATAATATTAAAACATGTCAAATTAGGAAAACTAACACTCTAACTGTAAGAGTAAGTCATACAGATTGAAATGTCTGCACACATACCATAATAAGTAAGGGTTGTTCATAGTAGGTATGCATGTATGGTAAGTAGTGTGTACAGATAAAATGTGACCCACCACCAGCAGCAGACACACACCTAGAGCACTTGTCATTTGCAGGTGCCCATACCTTTTGCCATCCATGTCATGAACACCTGCAGCCTCCTACAGGAGGGGCTGCAGGCTGTATTTCCTGTACAGTTATCCAACCATGGTTGGATAACTGTACAGGAAATACACACATTCACAGAGTGGAAAGGAATTTTAAAACTTCTACTTTTTTCCTCACTTTGTCCTTAGAGATAGGCACAAACATGAGCAATGATTTCTCTATTATCATTAATATCTCAAGGACCACATACAGAAACCATTAGACTCAAACTGGGTAAATATGGTCTGTACCAGATTTCAACCTAATTTCCATGTCCAGTCCCGGTGGCAGACAAGCAAGAAACAAACAAGATTAGGACGGTACAAAAGAGATTAAAAAGTTGTGCATTGCAACATACAGTCACATAAAGTGCATACTCACACAGATTATGCAGGAGTTCATAACATAAAGCACATACACTCCAGTCCAAGTATTACACAGGCCTTGGTTTCTGAGATCTGACAAGATAGGGTGTGTTCGTCCTAAAGTCCAAGTATTAATGTTACTGCGCAGACAAAATAAACACAATCATTAAACAAAATCTGTCTGGTTTTTATGTTGACATTTTATTTTCCATTTATGACCATAAGTATAATCTTTCAAGAGCTACTGCAGTTTAATGCTGTTATTTTAATTGTATTTTATTTTCTGATTGTACATGTCCGATAAGAATCACTGATCACATTAGGATTATTTACACTGCAGTACATAAACCTGTGTTTTTCAAGCTATAACTGTTAAAAATACCAAACATGAGAAAGGATAGCTAAAATTTTGCCTTGTAATTACAAAGAGTACACACAATTTAAAAAAAAAAGAAAAAAAATATATATATATGCCTGTAGTTAAATCTGTGGGAATTATTAGGGATTGAATGTAATTTACAGAGTGACACTGTAAAACTATCCAGTGAGTTGTTAATGGTGGTGACAAAGACATGGGAGTAAAATATACCTTAAGTTTGAATTAATCTTTTGGCTAGAATGCATCAAATGCCAAAACGTCTTGATATCGTAATTTATTTCAACTTCCAAGAAATGGCATAAAAAGAGGGTTTTCTTTTCTGCAGATTGACCTTGCTCAGTCTTTGGCACTTCAGGGACCATTCGATGTCATTGTCCACAAGCTTTCGGATGTGATTGTCGAGGCCGAGCACGACAACCAATCACAGCAGCTGCTTTCCAACTTCCAGGTGAGGCTGCTTTGAACAAATACAGAGTAAAAATGTGCATTATGATAAGCCAGTAACGTTTATATGCTCTGTATTGGCTCAAATTATGGTCATTAAGGATTTGTTGGAATCTGTGATGTTCATAAGTAATTCCAAAGTTTGTAGTTGGAAATCTTGTGTAAATCTGTAATCTACTGATAGAAAGTGGTTATTTTTCTTTCTTTTGCATTGCAGAGTTATGTGTCAGCCCATCCCAGTACAGTTATTGTGGACCCCCTTCCTGCTATGACCCAGCTACTAGACCGCTTTGCCTCTTATCGGATCATGAGCAAGCTGCACAACTCCCTTCGAGGTTAACTTCAACTCCAAATTTTAAAAACCTAGTGCTTCCTTTTCTATTCTCTTTGACACCTCCTCTTGTAATTGACAGACTGGCGTATCTGTAGTCCTCCATACCTGGAGATCCATAGCGACAGTGACCTATCATCCATCCAAGAGGCTGTGAGGAACCAGGACCTCAGTTTCCCCCTCAGTCAGTCCATTTTCTGTCCCTTGAAAATACTTCTGCACTGATTTAGTGTTTTTCTGACTCATATCTGTGTAATGTTATGTGTACTTATTAAGCAGGTTTTTCAGGTATTGTTCAGCATTAACGTTAGATAGCACTAAGGCCAGTAGAGGGCGCTAATACACTATTGTAGTCTGGTCTGCTCAATCCATGAAGAAGAATGAAAAAACAGCATGTATTGTATTCAGGTACAGTCACTACCCAGATTGTTCTGCCTCAAATTTGGGAACATTTCTGCTTGATCATTAATGTTTGTCATATTGTATCAACAAATAACAGTTTAAACCTATAATTAGACATCTCTCACCCACCTTTTAAACTCAATAAATGCTGATTTCCCAGCGTGAGAATGATCTGCACAGACTGATCCAAGCATTTCTCAGTGATTGTCACAGTGGTCACTTTCCTTTTGCTGATCAGTGAAGTCTGAATGAACCAACAAACACTCTTTTCTCTTGACCTTAGTTTGTAAAACCAGAGTGGCACATGGCTCACTTTCCCATGAAGTAAGTAGTTTGTAATTTCCAGTTAAATATATGTCTGTGACTATGAACGTTCTTGTTGTATAAGACTTCTTTCAATGTCTGGGCTTTGTCTGTATGTTCTAGATGTCTCTGATCTTCAGTGTAGGGAACCTGGCGGACATTCATCCTCCATGTGTTCTCCAGAGCTTTGTCAACCATGGAGCTGTTCTGCACAAGGTGTTTGTCATAGGAGACAAACACTTCTGCGTAGAGCGGCCGTCACTGAAGAACTTCCCCTCAGGACCCTGTGGTCAGTCTCCAGTGACAGAAACACACATAAAATGTCCTTTCCTGTCATTACTTTCATTCTCTATCCTGTCTTGTACTTTTTCCTCATCTGCCTGGTCTGTTTTTATCTTGCGGATTACTTTTCTTTCAGTTTCTTTTCTACCTTTATGCCAACGCTTCCATCTCAGAGGTATTTAGCTGTAGCCTTTTGTCCAACCACCTTCAGACATGTTCTTTGGTTCTTTTTATCCTCTATATACACTTTACTTTTGGTTTCCCTCTGCCTTCAGACAGGAAGACCATTTTCTTCAACAGTCACCAGGTGTCCAAGCCAGAGTCTAGCTCTGACCTCACAGCTGTGAGTATGATGTAGAAACCTGCTATAACAACAGTATTGAAGCTACTTTCCATGTGTTACTCTAAGTGCGGGATCATTTGTTTTATGTGAATGTTTCTTTCTTAGGTTTTAAGGCCAAGACAAGAGCATTATTGTTTTGAAAGGCCACCAAATGGGGTATTTACAAGTGTCTTCCTCTAATTTTCCAAATGGTGACATATGTCTAACACTCTTCAAATAATCAGATGAGCAAAAGTTTGTCCTTCAACTGTTAGTTGTAGAAAAGAACATTCTTGTGATCACTGACAATTTAAGGACAGAACTGTGCTTATAGTAAATGCATAGATTTCCTGAAAAATGCTGCTCAACCTCTAAATTTATTATACTTAATGAAAATTAAAACTAAACCTAGTGGTAAAAAAAAAATATTATAATTTACCGGATCAAAAATAAAAATGTCAGTTCATAAACAAAATGACAAATAATACACCATGAACCCACATCCTCAAATGCAGGTAAAATTGGGTTAGTTTTTCCCACTGTGGAAGTTTTGAGGATTTACAATGGAAACAGCACAAGAGGAGTTTGTTCAGAAGGTGGTAGCAATCCAACAGGTGGTCCAAAAAGACAACAAAAGAGCAAGAAGAAGCAGAAGGAGAAGGAGAAGGACAGTAATGTACCCTGATCCACCATAAAATTCTGACCACTGACAGGGAAAGTGAAAGTAATTTGGATTATTTCATTCCAATGGGATCTGTCAGAGGGTGGGATATATTAGGCAGTAAATAAAAATAGATCCCTCAAAGTTCATGTGTCAGAAACATCAAAATGGGCAGGAGTAGGGATCCAAAGAGCTTTGACAAGGGAGAAATGTTGACGGTCAAATGACTGAGCATTTCCAAATCCTGTTGTTCATTCCAGGGTAAAGTGGTTAGAACTGACCAAAAGTAGAACAAAAGAACAACATCCACATCTCAACCTATCCAGTATCTATGGGAGCAGAACTTTATTACCACACGTCTAATGTTATGTTGGTCTCATTTTTTCCACAAAACAGCTCTGACCTGAGGTCTAACTCCACCAGACATTAGTATCAGATCCCAGAAGTCCTGGAAGTAGAGAGGTGGACCTACGTGGAGCAGATTTATTTGTCCAACACCTCCCACAGATGCTCATTTGTCCAGAGATTGGCATGTCGTTCCTTAGTCCATTTTTGGTCAGTACTAACCGCTGCAGACCAGGAACACCCAGCACCCCAGTCACTATTACAATATGGACCTGGACAAAGTCACTCAAGTTTATTACACTGATCATTTTGTTGCTTCCGACACATCAGCTTCAAGGACTGAATGTTCATCTGCTGCATAATGTGTACGATTCTGTGAAAGGTATCATTGTAATGAAATAATCCATATTATCACCAGTTCTCCTGTCAGTGGTCAGATTGTTATGGCTGATAGGCTCCAGTACCTGAAATGTTAAATCTAAACACCAAAACCAAATATGAACTTACCCAGAACTACTTTTCTGACATGGAAATGAAATGACACCCTTCCTTAACATCCCTAAACTTCACTGAAATCAAAAGATAACCCTCAAGGCAAAACAAAAAAAGGACATTTGATATCAATAGGACCTCTATCTTCACCAGCTGGATGAGAAGATGCCCTGCCTGCCTCCTCCCAGCTCTGAGGCCATGGCTGCCCTGGTCAGAGAGCTCAGACTTCAGCTGGGCATGGCTCTGTTCGGCGTCGACATCATCGTCAACATCCGCACACACACCCTCACTGTCATCGACATCAACATCTTCCCAGGTAGAGCAGATGAACATGGCAGTGCACAGACACACAAACACACACCAGTGCTCTCATACGTTCTCTCTTTTCTGTCAGGATATGAGGGAGTGCCTCAGTTTTTCTCCTCCCTGCTCAGTCACATCCAGTCAGTGTTGGACCAACCATCTTCTACTGACCTTCAGAACACCAACTCACTGACTACAGGAGGCCCTTCTACTACAGCAACCACCCTTTGATGACCTTTGGGAAATTGTGTAGTGTTTTATTTGCTTCCCAGGGAAAACATGACGCTCTGACACAAGTATATTTGAGACTAAAATGCTCATCAGCTGCTTTTAACTTTAGTAATATGAATCTTTGTATTTGTACCAGCTCCTAAAGTGACCTGGAACTGTATCCCTGCACATCATTTAGTGCTGTTCTGAGAGTCAGGAAGCCACACAGACAAAGCAGAAAGGTTTGATACACTTTCTGTTTATTGATTGACAGGTAGCATAGAAGATACAGCAGGCACAAAATACAGCACTCTGATTGGCCAGTAATATTACAAATGGTATTTTTGTCAACATTTTTTCCTGTTTGAAATATCCTCTATGCCCTTATGTCACCCCCCTCCCCCCCTCTCTATCAGACATTAAGTACATCTTTCTTGCTGGTTTGTAAGATTCATTTAGTGGAAACATTTTGCACTTCTCTATAAAACAAACTACAGTACATTCAGTAATTTCAGGTATTCTCAAGTGAACAAACATCTCATCTTTGGGATAGACAGTAAAGAGCTCGTCAGTGTTGACTGACACAAGTTGACCGGCTATTTTGCCAGTGTTAATACATAAATGTAAATCTTGGCTGTGTAGAAAGAGAGGTTGTATTTGACATATGGATTATATCTGATGCACTTTGATTACATATTAAAATACATGAAATAAATCAGTATTTGGCTAATTATTGCATTCATGTGTGCTGTAGTCTATATTGTGTTATTGCAATTAACGTGGGTGTCCAGTGGTTAAACCCTGTTAATCCTGGACCAAGTGCACATCCAGCCAGTGTCCTCTTGGGGGCGCTGTTGCCTCATATTTCCAATGACCTTGGCTTACAGACTATGATATTTAATATATACACAAAAGACATGAGAACAACAGCAATGATGTAACACTATTGATTTATCAACATTATTGTCAGCTGTTACCAAAAGACAACAAATGGCTTTAGTGTCTCCATCTTCCCTCGACTCCTCCTTGGCTTGTTAAGATAAGAGTGCAAAGCTGGCTGAGAACCTGAAGTGACACTTGTAGACCTTATAAGCTCTAAGTACATCATGTCTCCGCACACCAGATACCTAACATCAAAGATAACGTATCTGCGTGCAGCACTTCAGCACTAACCTCTGTGTTTTGTTGTGGTTTTTTTTGTGTGTGTGTGTGTCACCCTGGTTCGCCTCAAACAGTCTGGTTTTAACAGTGCATGAGCCAAATGAAACACAATCCTTGTTTCTATTTCATCATCAAAGAAACGTGAAGAAATCATGACTTACTCCTGTGTAGAAATATCAGTATACAAGTTAACAGTCAGAACAGCAGGAACAGCTTACACACTTATTGCACAAAATATACTGTATAATGAAATACACAGATTACTTAGAACAGGGGACTTATTTTCCCATCAAGATCACACCATCAAGGATGATACTTTTAGAGAAAAGAAGCACTGATTGCTGCTTCAGACATTTCATAGATGACTACGGTGTGTGTGTGTGTGTGTGTGTGTGTGTGTGTGTGTGAGTGTGGTTGGCAATTTGCTGTCAAAAATAACATTGAAATTAAAGTGCTGAATGCTTTGCATCCTTTACAACTGTAGTAAATTCTCCTGTCAGTGTACAAACAGCATTTACAGGTAGTGAAACATGACATGAGTGATGGGGTGTTTCTCTAGAAAATAGCCTCAAAATGACCTCTTATTTCCTCAGCTCTACACAAGATTGGAGGAAAAAATAACAGTCCTTTACAGACATTCTACGAAAACCAAAAAGAAAAAAAATAGGAATCGCTATGTACAGTTTTTAAAGACATTTCTATGAGTGCTGGACAGGTTTGGAAGGCTGTTACTGGACATTCTGTGAGATGAATGAGTGAATGTGAATGTAACATAGGGTTCAGTCTGCAATGTGTGTGCGTGCGTGTGTGTGCATGTGTGTGTGTGTGTGTGTGTGTGTGTGTGTGTGTGTGTATGTATGTGTGCGTGCGTGTGTATTTGTATGCGTGTCTTATCCTCGGCGGAGCTCCCTCAGCTCTGCAGCAACTTTTCGCAGCTCTGCTTCTATCTCCAGCAGCTCCTGGAAGAAAATAAAAATAAACACATGACGCAGAAAAACAGGAAAACACCCACAGAAAATCAGGAGCTGTTTTTGACTCAATCTCACCTCCCCTTCATCCTCTTCAGCGTCACGCTCGTCATCCTCCCCCTCCTCCTCCTCCTCCTGCCCCTCTTCATCTTCCCTGACATATTCGTCCTCATCTTCCTCATCCCTGTCGTTGTCATCCTCCTCTTCCTCATCCTTGTACCTCTCCCGCTCAAACTGCCTGGTGGCTTCGTCGCTGGCTTTCTCCATCTCTCTCTTCTGCTGCGGCTCCTTCACTTCTACCTCCACCTCCTCCCTCTTCTTCACTTCATTCTCAGCCTTCTCGTCATTTGCTCCGTCGCCCTCTTTCTTGTCCTCTTTTGCTCTCTCCTCCACCTCCTTGTTGTCCTCCTTCCTACTCCGCTCCTCCTGCTCCTCCTCCTGTACCCGTTTCATCTTCTTGACGAGCTCATCCAGTTCCTCCTGCTTCTCTTTCATTTCTCTCTCCTGCTCTGTTTTGCTTTTGCTGTCTTGCTCTTTCTGCAGTTCCTTCAGCTCCTTCTCCACCTTCTCCTTCTCCACCATCAGCTCCACCTCATTCTTCCTCCTCTCCTCCAGCCTCTGCTTCTCCAAGTCTTCCTCTGTCTCCTCCCCCTTCTCTTTCTCTTCTTCTTCATTCTTCTTCTTCTCCTCCTCCTCCTCCTGCTTGACTGTGGAGCCTTTCTGGGTCTCCCTCTCCTTCACCGCCTCATAGCGCTTCTTCTTCAGCTCTTTCAGCAGTTCTTTGAGCTCCTCATCGTTCTTCTCCTGGCTTTTCTTACTGATCTCTTCTGCCAGCAGCTCCTCAAGCTCTTTAGCTCTTGCCTCTTCATCATCCCTCCCTTTACCATCGATTCTCGGTTCCTCCATCATCTTCTTCTTGGTGTTGTCTTCCTCATCTCTCTCCTCCATGTTGTCTTCCTCACCTCTGTCCTCCATGTCATCATCCTTCTCTTCTGCCTCTTCTTTAAGGTCAGTCTCTTCATCATCATCATCATCATCCTCCTCCTCCTCATCTTCATCCCCTTGGTCAAAGTCGCTTTCATCATCAGTGAGGTTGTACTCCCTCTCTCTCTCGTCGTCTCTCTCTCGTTCCCTCTCTGAAACAGACAGATTGCCGAGTTGCAGATGCATTAGCATGTGTGTGATTTACAGTGAAGACATCTCTTGGGTTGTGAAAAGTACTGTACAAAGTTTAAAAATGTATGAATGTGTGTAAATGCAAATAAGTGCATACCATCATGAGCCAGATTCTGAAGCTCCCTGAGAAGACCCTGATGTCTCTGCACTTCATCCAGTTCCTCTGCAAAAATAATGAGGTACAGTTAGCAACACTTCAACTAAAAAAACCCAACAAAGACTCTGAACCAAATACCATAATTTACTGCAAATGTACAGATAGCAGGGAATACTTTATCAGGACAGAACACCTAAAGAGAGTTTACAGCTTATTATCTGAGGATCAATGATTCAGTAGTTTCCCTTTTTCTGTAGATGAATTGTCACGTATACACTGATCAGCCATAACATAGTGATCAAAGGTGAGGTGGTAATAATGTTGAATATATCATTACAATAGTATCTTCAGTATGTGGGATACATTAGGCAGTACATGAACACTCAAACTTCAAAGTTGATGTGAAGCAGCAAAATGAAAAAGAGCAACAATGTAAGAGACTTCATCAGTTTCCAAATGTCTGAATCAGATCATCTCCAAAACTATCGGTATTCCTGGGTGTTCCTGGTCTGCAGTGGTTAATGCACACAAAAAGTACTCTAAGGTCAAGGTCAAGTTTATTCATATAACACATTTAACGCATAAAGACCCAGTGTGACTTTTCTTCTCCGTTTAACCTTTTCTAAGTGATTTATCACCATTTATTATAATATTATCCTCTGTATTTTACATTTTTTCCAGTGAAAATGATCTATTTTACTCTATTTAATTCACTGGTCATGTTGATGTTTATAAAAGCTCAGAGTAAATTCAAAGTCAATTGTATCAAAACAGAAAAAAATTCAGAAAAAGTGACTTTTTCAGTTGAATCTATCATTAACTGAACATGCACCCAGCGTCTCCATCCACTGTCATTGATCCAACTCCATGGGTTTTACTAGTGAATAAGTGTTATAGAAGATGAAGGTGTTTCCACGTTCACTACAGAGCCTCTGAACGTCCAAATGGGTCATATCTGATGACCATGAAAAGATGACAAACTGCATTTTACACCAATTATTTACATGTATTGGTAGGATTAGTGAATCAACAGTTTAGATGAGTAGATAGTTTTGGTCGACGGTGGCTGTTTGGTCTTTATGGGTTAAAACAATGCAAGCTGCTGTACAAAGATATAAGTAAAATACATGATATAGTAAACTAATAAGAGTAAGAATAAAATATCCAAAGGATAACCAGATTTCTTCCCACTCAAGCATCTGAGAGAACATTATTAATATGCCTACTATTGTGTAGGTCCCCCTTTTTACAGGTTTGCTCTGAGGCCTGGACTCCACCCGACCTCTGACAGCGTTCTGTAGTATCTGTAAAGACCCTTTGTGATGTGGGGCCTTTACAGACTGGATTTGTTTGTGAAAAACATCCCACAGATGCTAATTTGGATGAGATCCGGTTGTTTTTCCTCAAACCACTTTACGATAGGTACCACCCACTACAGACTGAAAACAGCCAACAAGCCCTGCAGTTTAGATGTTCTAACCCAGTAATTCAGCCATCACTGTTTGGCCTTTGTAAGAACCTTACACTGCCTATTTTGCAGCATCTAACACATCAGCAATGAGGACTAAAAAAATCACTTACTGTCTAATATGTCCCTCCTACTGAAAATGAATATGTAATGAACTTCTGAACAACATTATGGCTGATCATTGTATATGTGTAGATGACCTATTTAATCACTCACTTTTTCTAGACTATTATGCATGAATTGTGAGACAAATGTCAGTGTGGCATTGTGCTGAAATTGAAATGTTGCTTTAAATTACATATTAAATATTGAACAGAATCCACTGAAATGTTAAAAAAAAAACCAGTGAGTTACATTTACAGTAAGTTTAATTGAATATGAAAACAAACTGGCAGATTGATTCTTGACATAATCCATAGTTGTAGATCATAGATCACTCAGTCACCTGCTAGTTGTGGGACACACTCATCCGTTGACCTGTCTCCATTTAGCGTCTCCTGAATAATACATTCAACCTAAAGATACAATAGAAAAAAGATACATAATCAGTTGTTTGGTAACTAAAGACAAGGGATAATGACTGACAGAGGAAGATCAACAGTCCTGGCTTCTGACCTTGGCATCATTTAGGGGTGAGGTCACTGGCCGGCATCCCACTGTGACACAAAACAGGATTGGGAGAGGAAGACAATGACATGAGTTGTAAGGAAAAGGTACGAAATTAAGCCTTGTGTGGTGTTAGTATTTTAGTTCCTCAGCCAGTGTTCATTTCAAAACAACACAAACAATTTCATGTTAAAATACTCAAAAGACGTTTACTCCATCATCCAAACTACAAGTCATATGAACAGCAAACATGGTTAACATTTGCCCTTTACTTTTGATAAATCACATTTATGAATTAATGTGCAACAATTTTTTTAGTAAAATGTAATATTAAAAAAATTGAGTCAATCAAGTGGAGTGGGTGGAAAAAAAACACATTTACAAATGAAGCAAGATGTTCCACAACTAAACACATCAAACCCCTGTTATGTAATATAAATGCATAGGGTGGGTGTACAGTATGCACTCATTGATAATGTGTTTTGATTTATGTTCTTCACAGAAAAAGAGCCAAAGCCAATGAATTTCAGGTTGAAAAAATTATGAATTGTTTCATTTTTCTTTAATAAAAACTGAAAACAGGTCCCACAGACCCGAACACCATCCAAGGGTTAATAAATTTAGCTTTTCTGCACCAGGGAAACGTGTTACCAAAATACAGACTGGAGCAAAACATGTGAACTAGTTTGTTATCTCCGGAACGACTTGTCCTTCTCGATCTGTTTAGAGCTGTTCCCTCATTAAGGTAAGCACAGTGACTTTGGTAAAGCGATGCAGCAAAGAAGCTTAACTCTAACTGTCTCCCTCTCTCGCTCTCTCTCTCTCTCCAGGATGCAGATATTCCCAAAGGCTTTAGCTCACAGGTAGTTTCTCACCCGAGCTAAATCAGTCTCCAATCCCTGCCTGCCAGTCATTACAGGCACACAACACAGGGCCATCCGAGTCTTTCTCACACTGTCAACCTAAGAAGGTCCTAAATGTCAGCACAGATCATAATCCACGCTCAGTCTACAGTCTGTGACCTTTTCTTCTCTGTTGTTATTTGTTGGGTGCAAGGATGAGATATGGTGCTGCTCAATTCCTGCACCTTCATTTGGTGTGAAACTGAATGTCAACATGTACTATTTTGGTTAATTTACACCGTTTTTTTCCCCCCTGTTTCCTGTCAGTGATGCAATAGAAAGTGAATACAAACAGAATTAAATAGGATGAATTATTTAATATGTTTGGCATTTAACAGTGTCAGTGTGTGAATAATTAATAGTATCATCATTCAAGTAAAACTTAATTTTTCACATGGTTCTTTAACATTAACAGTTTCTATTTCAAGAAGGTCAACTGAGGCCCCCTCACTCATAGATAGATAGATAGATAGATAGATAGATAGATAGATAGATAGATAGATAGATAGATAGATAGATAGATA
>JAPTYQ010000006.1:10391909-10407877 GCA_029814465.1 Ostorhinchus cyanosoma
GTTTTTACGCCCCCACCTGAAGGGGAGGCAAGGGGTTTGGTTTCTTTGGTTGTCAACACTCTAGCAGCAAAACTATTGGTTGAATTCATACCAAATTGCGTTTATAGATTGCCAGTGACCCAGAATAGATGTGATTACATTTTGGGAAAAATAGGTCACCTTTTTTCTTCTCCCATTTACTTATAATGGGGGAAATTTCAAATGTCTATAAAAACATCCATTTTGTTTCAATTTCCTTCAAACTTGGCACATACAGTACATAGAGGCAATTGATATGCTGACATCAGCACAGGCATAAACATGATGACATCAGCTGGATCGATGCCAAAGTAAGCTACAATACTTGCGAGGTTTGTTGTGCCTGGCACCACTTGTTCACCGATTCTTGGAGTGACTTTCCAGAAATTACATAAATATTTTTTGTGATTAATAGTGAATGCAACTCATGGAAAATGAAAAATGACATGGCACATCTTCATTCATGTTTAATAGAAATAACTTGATAATCACATTATATTTACATAATTACACATTAATTTTTTACTACTTTTTACTCTCATGAACACCAAAAATATTCACTTTGCTTATGTGGCTCTCTCCTCTCAGTCCAAAAGACTACAAATACTGATAAACCTGACTTTGTTTCTTGCTGTTATGGAAATTGAAAACACTTTTTCAAGCTTCTGTGTCATGACACAGGTTAGAGCAGTAGAGTCCATGTTGTAATTACAGTTGTCAGTCACATAGTCACGTATCCCCCTCCCCACCTGTCAGAAAACACCTGTATTTAAAGCCTGCATCATTTTTTTATAGCCTGAAAATACAGGCAAGGAGTAGCAGCAGACGTTTTGTGTCATTTCAGACTAATTGAATTCTAACACACAGAAAGGTAACTGTAAAAAAAACTAAAACTAACTAAACTAAAAAAATAAGAATCCCTGCAGCTTTATTTTCATGTTTTATGCAGCACTATTCACACACACTATTGTATACAAATGGATACCTCTGTTTTCTATGTAAATAGAGTTTATATGTATTATGTTTTTACATGTTTTATTACATTTTGTGTCTATCTAGAGACAACAGCTGCTGGTAAAAAAAAAATCCTTGCATGCGTTTAAGTGCTTTGAGAATAAAGCTAATTCCAATTCTTTTGTTTCCACCGGTCATAAAAATCTTGGCCTAAAACAAGTTCAACTGAAGCTGAACATCATGACTTACATCAAGGTCGACTCTATAGCGCTTTCATATCACCCAGAAGTCAAACAATCTGAAAAACCTGCCGTCTTCAACAAGCAACAAACGAAGTCATCCTCACCTCTGCCTGATGAGACCCAGCTCCTCCCCCAGCTCCACATGGCCCCTGGGCTTGAAGTCAAACTCTGCAGCAGAGACGTGAGAGCACAGGCTGCTGTAAGTAGTTTTACACTCATCTCACAGGAGGGAAACGCTTAAGGAATAGTCAAGTATCAGTTCTCTGATACAAGGCTTTAGATCAATAACAGTGTAAACAGAACAGACCTGGTTTCTGTCCTACCAACTCCACCACCCTCGCCTGGCTCTCATCTCCAATTGGCTGAAACAAAAAGGAGAAATGTAAGGATGTTTTAATCTACACTTTCTTCAGTCTATGTTGCTCATAAAAAGTTTCCCAGGCTGCTAAAAACTAAATGTGGTGTGTGTGCATATGCTTACCACATCAGGGTGTGTGTTGTTGGGCAGTTTGAGTGCTCGTGTGTAGTGTTCATGCTCCAGTTGCCCCTCTTTGGGATAAAGCTCAGTGAGTCTGTTGCGGATCTCTCGACCCGTCTGCCGAGCCTGATTGTACTCTGGAAGCTGAGTGATTGATGAAAAGTAAGGATCAGAACCAGCCACAATGTGATTTATCAACAGAGTAACTGATTCAAGAAGAACGTACCAAAACATGAGAGGCCTTGATATAACAAAATATGACTTACATTAGTGAGGGCTTTCTTATCATTCTTGATCTGCAAGAAAAAAAAAAGATAGATAATTTATAATTTGTGATGAAATGAACTATGGACAAGGAAATGGGATTTAATAAGTCGATATTTCACCCCACTCCTTTTTAAATATGTAATCTGATTTTGATAGGTAATGTTATTTTATGCATGTCCATTTCACTTCATTTACATGTTCAAAATAAAAATGTATTCATATTTAATGTCACATTTACATCTATCTTATGATTTGTATCTATACATACATAAAAGCTGACAGACAGGATGGAAAAATCTGAGGGGGGAAGTTGCTTTTTCAAGGAACACACCATACTGTATTTCAGCTGGGAGTATTCATATTGTCAATGTGTAGATGCATCATTTCACCTTTACTGACCACTAGCTCTTTGACTTTTTCACCAATGAGTTGCTTCTGCTTCTCCAGATCAGAGATTTCTGTTCGCACTGCTTGTAGCTGCTGCCACACACACACCTAAAATGTTCAAGAGGAAAAAGGTCAGTGTTTAGCTGTACTATTGTTTGTGTAATGATGATAGCCGGTATGTCTATTGAAAACATTTCATGTGGTTTTAAGGTGTTTAAAACCATTCAGTCCTCTATATATTTATATTGTGTTTCAGTGTAGACAGAGGTTGCAATAATTTGAGCAAAAGTACAAAGACAACAATGTGAAACTCCACTCTTTGTAAAAGCTGAGTGAGTAGACATTATCAGGAAAATGACCTCAAGTATGAATATTAAAGCCATTACGCGATAAAATAAGACAAGACAAGATAAGACTATTGCTCCCACAGTGTCTGTGTCTAAGTATTATATGGTGTTTTCAATTCATTATATTGCATTTTACTGCATTTGTGCAGGAGCTCAGCTGAGCTACTACAGTTTTGTTATTACCCCTCAAGGGGTATTGTATTCATTTTGTTATCCGTCTGTCCATTCAATGACATAATCACATTATCTGAAGAATCCGTTGAGATATCGTCACCAAATTTATACTGTGGATGTATCTTGGCGTGGAGCAGACGCCTATTGAAAATGGGTGACGTTGACCTACTTTTTCCAAGGTCAAATGGCTTTCTGCAGCTATAATATCTGAGTGCTTGTAATTATTAATATGTAATAAGCAAAGTTTTACACAAAGACAATCTAATCTAAATAATAGGGCAGTAACTTTCAACAGAATCTTACAATATATTTGGCCTAAAAGACATTAAAAACATGTTTTATTCTACAGCAATGTGTCATATTCTAAAAGATCATATGTTTGTAAGTGTTACATTTTCAGCTTTCAGCCAAAAGGATTTGTTAGCGTGTTCTGCAGGTGGAAGCTCCAAGAATTAGTCTGTATTCTTTTCGGTCTCATTTTTGTACATTTATTGAATTGACTTGATCTGATCATAAACAAAGCATAACTCAGCTGCGAAACCACATGGGCCACAAACAAAGCATCAGTCAGCTAAGGGCCATCCAGCTATTTTTAAAGTTTTAGTTTACTTTAAGAGAGTGTAAAACTTCCTTGAGATAAAAAATTGAGTTTATTTTCTCAGCAAATTAATCTGTCTTTATTTAATTAAAAAATAAATAGTCCCTAACTACATATGGTCCCTTTTATTTCCATTTATTTTATCGTGTTGATATGTGTGCAACTACAAAATGGTATTTCACAGAACTCTACCGAACATGTAAAGTTGTTGAGCACACAGTTGCTGAAATAAATATTATGAAATTTTTTTTATCTAATTGCCAATAAAGAAAAAAATTAAGGAAAAAAGGACAATATACATCTGAGGCATAAAAAAGAAAGAAAAAGGCAGATATTCCTTAATCGCAATGGAAATTCTCACAAAATCTCAATGATCTCAAACACTAACGGACTGAATGTGTACCTGTAAAAACACTTACTATCTTCCTGACATCGTCCCCTTGCAGCTCGCCCTTCCTACTCTCCACATTTGCTATGACTTTGTCAATCTTCTCACACACTGTTGTCATGTCCAGCTCCGGTTTCTCGCTATAACCTTCACGGACATGTTCATACAAACTGCTGCGGGACTCATGCGCCAAACGGTTCGAGATGACAACACTCGTGGCCGGCCGAGAGCAGCGTGTGGCTACCGGCTTGAATGCTATCAAGGCAGAGCCCCCGAGTCGAACAACCATGCCGAAGGAGGTCGCCATGTTTGTCTTGTGGTCGGCGCTGCGTTCATGGTCGATGGAAATTTGCAAAGATGTCATGGAATACTGCATTTACTCAAAGTAAAGGATCGCTTATTTAAAACCTATGCGTAAATTCAAATCCGTTTTTCGTAAATACATTGTAAATATAAGGAAAATTACCTGTGATAAATGTATGTTTTGCTTGGGTGCTAAAATATATTTTAGTCGTGAAATTTTACTTCGTTTTTTTCAGTAATCGCTCATTATCTCAGCCTAAACTGAAAGTGTTACATACATCACCGTTCTATATCAGTTAAAATGATCGGATGTAAGTATTTAAACCGTGTCACAGCTTCAAAACTGTGTTCATTAGAATCTTACAACGTTTTTCTTTTTTTTTAATGACGTCCTTTTATTATCGTGAAGATTTATATGCTTAATGATTACAGATTGTATTTTACAAGAGCAATTTCCGACAACAGTTTGATAAATGATTAGAATATATACGTATAATGAAACCTATTTTAATATAACGAAAACATATTAGTGTAATATACGACAAGGGTAATTTACCATTTTATTTTTTGGTCTGAACTATGGAATGATGCTGTTAACAGTAAAATTTCGTATTACAGTGAATGCAGCATCAATGCGGAAATGAGTATTTCGAAAACCTACATTTAAAAAAATATTGAAAGCACGAAATTTTAACCATGTCAATGCTATTATGATACTTGTAGTACAAATGGAAAAAGTTAAAGATATTTTATTATATTTTTCTAATGATACCAAAAGCGATTCGGCCCCAAACAATCGTCATGGGTCAAAGGTCATCCAATCAGACGGGCGGAAGTTTAAGGCTGCGGTAATCCGGTTCGACATGACAAGTGCGGCCGACTGAACCTGGACCTAAAGTCAGTCCTTATCTTCTATCCCGAAGCCTTCAGAAACTGTGGTCTGCACTGTCTCGCTGCGGAGCTGAATGTGTAGGCTTAATGCCATGGTAGACTGATATGTGTTAAGACGAGAAGCGTTTCTACCGGAGGAAGACTGCTCCTTTGTAAGCTAGTTTGGTCCGTCAGTTAGTGGTGATGTTGTGCGCGGGGCTGCACGAGCAGTGAGTAGCCTGACGCGTGTGCACCGGAGGCCGAACAAGCCTCGTCGCTGAGCCCGGAGGACACTGATATCCCGGCAAGAACCAGGGGAGCCTCTGGAAGCGTCTTGTAGGAAGCGGAAAACTTGCACTCAGTGCCGCTGGAAAGTGAGCCACTAATTCCTGTTAAAAGTGACCCAAACAGCCTTCACGGTGGAAACCAGAAGAAGAGCGAAGGTAATAACATGTTACCGATAGCACAGCTGTGCTGCAACACCATCCTTTATGTGTTTTGATGAAGTCATGAATATTCCTCCAACGTAGGTAAAAGGTGAAGTGACATGGTTGTAAACCTTCAGCTAAATGCACGAGGCTCTGAAAAGTTTCGTAAATATTTAAAGGGATAACTGCAGGTCCTTCCATAGTCCTCACCTCAGTTTTATCATTATTAGGCCCTAAAAGACATGCTATTCCTCAAAAACCTGCACACATATCTTATTTCCCACAAACATCTGATCACAATTTATATTTTTCAACGTGAATCAAACTTTTCTGCATTAAAATCCTCATTTCTGACCGTACAATGTTCTAAACTCTATTCTCAACCTACTACTGTATTTTTCCTCTATTTCAACAAAATTGTTGATAGGGTGTTGAGTAACTTATTTCACAACCACAAATCCTAACATAAAACTTCCAAAAGCTGCTCTAGCTATATTTAATTTCAGTGCTTGAATAAGGAAAGATCATTTCATCTTAGTCTTAATATGTGTTAGGCTGCCATTTTCACATTTTATCCTGTTTATTTTATCCAACTTTTTATATCTGTGTAAATTAATGTCAGGCTCATACGTGTTAGTCCAAATTCCCCTGTTTTCTCTAAAGCATACAGCAATATAATCAGCAACACAAGTTCTAACCTTCAGAGAATGTGATAGATTGAGCTTGGTTGTGATACTGGTGCAGAGAAGTAGTTAAAGACACTGTCAAATTAAACCATGGATTTCCCCCTAGGTTTTCAAAGGATTTAGGTGCTGTCTGGGATCTGGGGTATGCGGAAGGAAATGATTGTAGCTTAAAACGCAACTTGCAGGTTATTTTTTTCCCCCAGGATTTATGCATTAATTTGAATGGAAACGCATAATAATGATCTGATATTTTGTTAAGTTCCAAAGAATAAATTCAATTCAGAGTAAGAAGTCTCAGTTTTCAGCTGTGCTATTAAAAACTATGTTTGCATCAAAATTACATCACAAATGTGACTCATCTGTAGTAGTGCAGTCTATATGTAAGACTAAACGAACAGGACTGTAAACCACCCTGAACTTTAGAAATATACTTTCAGTTGATAAAATATTGCAGCATTTTAGAGCATTATTAAAAACACTCGTCTTCTGTTACAGTACCTGTAATTCATACCGCAGCTTTCTGCTCTTGGTCCAAATCAAGAGATCAAATATAAAATAGACAAACCGGACATTGTTTAAGTGAAGCTTCTTTTCCAAGCTTCTGGAGTAGGGCAGTAGAGTCCTGACTGGGTTTCCTCTAACAGATTTTGATCACCAATTGTAATAATAGCCCTTAATACCGTCCACATAACATAGTATGGAGTTACTATGTGAGTTACTCTCTGTTGGTGAATCTAAATAATTTGGCCAGTGACAGACAATCACTCCTCATTTTGTAATATGTGACAGAAACATTTTAACTGTGAAAAGAGCTTTAGCTAAATATTCTCACTTGTTCTTTGCACATCATAACTCATTTTTCTCCTTATTACCAGTACTTCTCCTCAATAGTGTCTGACCCCTCTGATGGAGCAGCTCAACATAATAAAGCTACCATCCTTCATAATTGTATGATTTTATATTTTCAGCCTCACTGTCATCAAAATCAGAATTAGCTTGGGTGAATCCTCCATTTTGCTGTTAACTCGACACATACAAAAATTCCTCCAAATGCCAAGTGTTTTTCATAAATGTTTTAGAATCCAGTTCCTAGACCACTTTCCTGTACATAAAAGATCTGTTAATCTACATGTTGCACTCTAACTCCTTCTCTTTGTCTTGTTTAAAGCAGTATTTGTACATGTAGCATCTTCCTCTGTGTTGTAATACATCGTTTTGTATTGATCCTCTTGTGAGAAACCACATCTTGATTAGCATGAGAACCCATATGTTTCCAGTATCTCAGTTAATTTGTGTAACAAAGTGTTTAGCTTCAATACAATGTAATGGGCCTGTGTAAATGCAGTCAGTGACGGGGGTCTTCCACATGCTTCCCATTGGGCAAATTACTTCCCTGTATTGATCCTTTTAATTTGATCAGGTTAACTCAGCTCAGTCCATACCTCTTATTTCAACCAGCCACAATCTCAACCTAAAAGATTTTCATTTTAGATTTTAATTTAAATGTACATTTACCTAAAATTAAAAGTTGGGCTTATTGATAAATAAAATTTACAAGCTACTAGGCATCTAGCTGGAAAAACAGCACTTGTTTCAAATAGATAAGTGTTATCTGGCTCATATGTGTACACGCCTGTGTCACAGATAAGTTATCAAACTAATGCGCTCTGTTTGTTTACTCAAGATGCATATTCATGTGGTTGTTTTCTTTTAGATGAATGCTGTGCGCGGGGGCACAGTCACCTGGCGTCCCCAACCATGGCAGGATGGGGACGGGGGAGGAGGGGAACCTCTGTCAGACAGCGACTCGGAGGAAGAAGACTTTCCTGATGATAGTACCACACCGCTGGGGAACTACATTACACATGGTGAGGCAAATAATGAAGGAGGAGAATGGAGGTCACAAGATGTGCTTCCACTGCAGGGACCAGGGTCTAAATTTAGTTTCAGGGATATTTATTCCACCCAAAAAAGTCCCTGCTCTGAATTGTACTTTCTGATATCTAAGGACCTTTGGGGTAGGGCATGAAGTACTTTACATTTCTAGCGCATCAGCACTCAGATAATTTTATTTATTATGTCACATTTCCATTAGAGGAAACTTTTTAGTTTCAAGCCTAAAACTTTGAGGTAGATATCCACTTGTCCTGGGGGTTTTCATGATCTCACCAAAAGATGTGATTTATCTGATTCCTATCCAGCCCTGGTCTCCCCTGTTTTCCTTTTCTTATCCTATTCTTCCTGTTTTGTTAAAAGATTACTCATCCTTTTCTCTCTTCTTTTTTCTTTTCTTTCTTCTTTTGTTTGTTTTTTAGGACTGAAACAGCTCCTAGATGCTCAGCAGTTGTGTGATGTTACACTACTTGTTGAGGGAAAGAAGTTTATGTGCCACAGGTATGTCTGTCTCCAAAGGAATATCATATTAAATCTATTTAAATTAGATATATGTTGTAAAACAGAAGTTAATAATCCTATTCCCTCCTCTCTTTCTACTTATTCTACTCACTTAAGAGTCCTGTTAGCAGCTGTAAGCCCATATTTCCGGGCCATGTTCACCAGCCCTCTGGTAGAGTCTCGTCTCACTGAAATTCGACTAGAGGAAGTGACGCCGTCTGTCATGGAGACTGTCATCCAGTTTGTCTACACTGGTGAGGCTGGGCTCTCTCTGGACACAGCAGAGGATCTGTTTGTGGCTGCCAACCGGCTCCAAGTCATGCCCCTTCAAGACTTGTGCTCCAGGTAAATCATTTGCACATGGCACACTGTCATGGTTTTGATGATCAATAGTCAGTAAATACTAGTATCCTGTTTGCCCGATTACTGAGTGCTGTTTGACCATTTAGTAATGTTTCTGGAATGTTTTCCCCATGAACTGACTGATACTGATGTCCTGAAGGCTGATTACCAGACCTGAATTGGCTAGCATTCTTTAAGCTTTCTCTGATCTGCTGCCATCTAATTCATTCTTTCAATACTCATTATTGAAGCAGTCTTCACATTTCGTCTATTTTTGCTGCAATGTACTCATTCATTTTTTTTTTCTTTTTCCTGGTTTCCCCGTCTGTAACCTCCTCAGGTTCCTTTTTGAGCACCTTTCGGTGGATAACTGCTTGGGGATGTACTCCCTTGCTCGCTCTCACCATGACCAGCTGCTGCTTCGTGCCTCTCTAAGGCTGGTGGCCCAGCACTTCCCTCGGGTGGCTCGGCAGAAAGACTTCCTCCTGCTTGACCATGGAACTTTAGGTAGCCTCTTGAGCTCTGATCGCCTGGGGGTGGACTCCGAGGCAGAGGTATATGATGCAGCACGCCGCTGGGCAGAGCATCAACCCTTGGATCGCTACTCTCACATGCCAGCACTGCTTCATCACTTGCGACCAGGGTTGTTATCACAGGAAGAGAGTCGAAGACTGAGCCAGGAGTTGGGACCTGCTGCAGCTGGTGAGGGCCTGGGGGGACCTCTGAGACCACGGGAGGGCATGTTTGAGAAGAAGATCGTGTGTGTGGACCTGACACCTCGGGAAGATGAAAATTTAGCTTCAAGAGACTACACAGTGGACTGCTTTGACCCTCGGACAGGGAAGTGGGAGAAGTTAGCAGCTCTAGGTTCACTGGTCAGCCCTGGCTGTACAGCAGTGGGTGACAGGCTGTTTGTAGCAGGTGGGATCCTGCGCACAGGCTCGGTTTCTGCAGCTGTGCACGAATATGATGCTGTGTTGGACCGCTGGATAGAGCGCCCTTCCATGATCCAGCCACGCGCTATGCTTGGCCTGCTGGGTTGTGCAGACTCACTCTATGCCTTGGGTGGTAGTAACCGCTCAGCCCTTCTGGACTCCAGTGAGATTCTGGATCTGTCAACACTCCAGTGGTCTCCTGGGCCCCGGCTGCCGCTCCCTCTGCGTGCCTTTGCCTGCGCTGCGCTACGAGGACGACTCTACCTTCTCGGTGGAACCACACTTGAACAGAACCGGGCTGTGGTCCACTCAGGAGTGCTTATTTATCACACTCTGACAGATTGTTGGACGCGTGTGGCACTGGATTCTGGTGCCACCTGCCTTGCTGGTGGGGTAGCAGTGCGAGGAGGAGTTTGTGCCATTGGAGGATACATGAGGGATACCACTAAATTCCTTGATGGAAACTACACTAATTTGGAGACTTTAGACGCCACTGGACGTGTATTATTTTTCAGAGAGGGCAGGGGGTCTGGGGTGGAGAGGGAGGTGACTGGAGGCGGGGTAATGGTCACTGCCGAGCAGCGAGGAGGTGCAGGAGGTGGAAGTGACCGAGCTCCAAGCCCTGTGGTGTTTCCTGGACTACCTCGGCGAATAGCAGCAGGAGGCGTGGCCAGGTGGAAAAGGAGGATTTATGTGCTGGGAGGGGAAAATGGCTCGCGCTTCTATGACAGTGTGTATTGTTGGAAGCCTGGCTGGCGCAGCTGGGTCCAGAGACGTGAGAAACTCCCTGGAGACACGGGAGGAGTGAGCCAGTTTGGGTGCACCACTCTTAAGTTCCCTAAGAAACACATCCTGTCCAGACTAAGATTAGCCAAAGAAAACTGCAAGAAGGCTGGTGACTAGCTGAACAGAGTGACACAGAGATGAGCTCCAGGTTGAATTGGACATAGTTCCTCCTTGACCTCATGAAGTGTTGGTGTCTGAAATAAAGTTACAAGAAAAAGAACAGGTCTTTAATATACTTGATGCAAACAAGTATAGGGAAGATTGAGCCAAAAATGGGTCAAATCAGGCAACAAATACCTGAATGTAACCTCATCTACTGTTTGTCAAAGCAGTAAAGAAAGAATATGATGTAATTGTTTTGAAATGGGCAACGCTAATTTCAGTTTTCATTCTGATGCTATTTAGTTCTAGTATCTTTGGTTATTGTAAATGCTGTGAATCTTTCAGGGGCGTCAAGTTTAGACATAATGATATTGGCACATGTTCAACCACATTATTTACCAAAACTTAACTCAAACTATTTTTATTAAAAACTGTGACATGTGGAAAACATTCAAGCCACATGAGCAGCTGTTTTACTTGGTTTTGTCAGTCAAGACAGAAATTTTCTGCAGCCATAAAACTTTTGAATGTATTTAGTGTGGACCTGTGTAGATGAACTGATCACATTAACACTTCACCTAATCTAATTTATTGAAATTAATTCTTTAGGTTTTTTTTTAGTTTAACAATAACTGCAGAGAACATAACATACACACAGCTACATCTGCATCCAACTAAGTATGATATGATGATTAATGGACTTATACAGTTTAGATACTGTGAATCAACTGTGAATTGACCAAAATATGTCACATAAAGACTTGACTTTTGTTGTAGCAAAAGATTTTTTTTTTGTCTGCCTCCTGAATGAATATTGCGTGACCCTTTTAAAGGTTTCTGAATCACTCAGTCTTTTAAGTAATGCAGTGACTCAGTCTCCCTCAGGAACAGAGTGGTGGATCTTCCTCAGTTTCCCCAGAAGTAGTACATGTTTACCACCTTTAGTAGGAATAGAAACTCCCCTGTGGGACAGGTGATAGTGATGCAGCATTCCAGAGTCCTGGGAGGTTGAATATATGTCACTTGGAGTTAACTACATCCCACCTCAAAGTATTCCAGGTGATCCATGTTGAACATAAAAAACAAACATGGAGATCTTGGATCTAAAGCTCTTATTTGTATTGTTACTGAAGAGGCATTTTAACTGTTAACAGCACTGTGTTCTCCTATATTCAAACAAGATGGAAGAAGCAAAATGATGGATGAGTTTTTGGGGTTTTTTTTCATTGCGAACTTGCACACTGCACTGCCACAATGTAGTTTGCAGTGAAGTGGCCCCACTTTGCAACAAGAACCTCCGCTTTCGACAGGCGTTCCATCGCATTTTACTAAGGTGGACGTCAGAAACTTCCCATCTCCCTGAACTCTGGAATGCAGCATTAATACCTGATTATTACTCTGTCCAGCTCTGGCACAACAATAGAACAAAGTGTAGGTGTTACTATGTGAGACGGGGGAACATCACCCAGCTTTGCTGTAATCATGGTTAGTCTCATCTCAGTGGAACTGTCTTATACAAACACACAACAGGTTATTGATGCTTGTGATCTGATAGTGTAAGAGTTTAGACACCTTGAATATAATTATGAGGCTGCACAACTAAAATGCAGAAAACTCATGCATCAACTTACACAGAGAAATATTTATTTGATAGATTTTTAAACTTTATTTCAGATGTACGTTCATGAGTCAAGCACAGCGACAGTTCTTCAGTTAGTACAGAAAATTTTAGTTAAGAGCTGTGAGCTTGATTTTTAATTTGTAGAAAACATTCCCGCCACACTGTGTTTAGTTCCCTACTACATGTTCTGACATTTCACCCTGAAGCAGATTCTTTTTTCATGTCCTTTGCTTTGTGTGCTTACAGCTTGTATGAATTGTGAAAAGTAATTGTGTACGCATGCACGTTTCCCACGCTGAGACGTAAATCTTTTCAACACAAGCTCTTTGCACACATACATGCCCTCGTACTGTACTGTATGTTCATTCAGAGAAGCAAAGCTGCCCTCATCTGTACAATCTTTTGAACTTTGGCAACTGAATAGAAAGTGGATGATTTGAAGAAAGCAATGCTATGAAATGATTAAAGGACTATTTGTTATATTTCTTCCACTGGTGACTTCATTACGGCAGCATGGATGTCTGAAATACTCGACAAAGCAGTGATTGAGAGCTAAATCTTTGGTTTCAGGTAGAGCTTTAATAATTACTCAATAACTCCATCGCAATAATAATAATAATTTGCATATCATTTTAGAATTGGTTCATCAGGCTTTTCAGTATCTTTTTAAACAAACACTTTCATTTGTTCTCAAATTTTGTGCTTTTGTTGTTTAGTTCTGAAGTCAGTGAAACATCTTTTGGTTTTGGAAACTGAAAATGGCTCACTGTAGGTGCGCTGTAGAATAGATTTAATAACAAGACAGCGTTATCAGTCTAGTTTATGGTTTAGTAGTTTTACAGTTGTAGTTGGCGGAAGATCTTTTGCTCTGATAGAACTCCTCTCAACAGGAATGACTGAGTTATAGCTCAAAAAGATTTTTTAAATTTTTTTTTTTTAAGTTTGATTTATTTGTTCCAGGTATATTCAATAATTTCTCAATTTGATAATAATTGAGATCTATTTTTAATTTCTTTTTTTTATATTTAAGATTCAACAGTGATGTCAAAGATGAGTTCAGATTTTTTTCCCCCAGGGAGGATAATCTTTTGATATGTGCTTTTTCCTGCTCAGAACTATATTATACTGGCTTTTAAAAACTTACTCTCAGATGACCTCTACTGTAGACATTGTTTTCTTCAGGTTATTTTTTTATTTTATTTTTTTCAACTTCTTTTGTATCACTGATTGAGAATATAACATTAGACCTGCAGGAAGACTATAAATCAAATGCTTTGTCACAAATGGGTTTAAAAATAATTTGGATAAACATTAAATATGTGGAATATTTAAAATAATGAACTTATTAAGTTTGACCATGTCTCAGAGAATCAATTACTTAGGAACTCAAATCTGGATTACTTGTGTCACACAGAAACTTGGATGAATGCCACAACTCCTCTTACAATCCCTGGATCCAAAGTATAGACAAGACCGAGGGAAAGGAAAAGGGGCGGGGTCTTGATCTACATTAAAGACAGCATTGACAGGTATCAAATAGACACGTCAGATCCAAATCTGGAACGTGTCAGAGTCACAATAAGACAGTCTCCTCAAATGTCATTCCTTATACTTGCTGTGTATCTGCCACCAAATGCAAAAAATAACTTATTCTGGCTTGACCAAAATCTTAAACAAATATGAAAGAAAGGAGATACTGCTAATGAGTGATTTTAATATTACCTGACTCAATAAAGCACAGGGAAAAAAGCTAAAAGATATTACAATCTCCATACAAATGACACAAATAATAAAGTAGTGGTGCCAGGCACAACAAAGCCCGCCCCTTGCAAACGTTTTACCTGATTTGCCCAATCGCTTATCATTGTGAAAACACATTTTTGGTGACCTTGACCTTGACCTTTGACTTACATTCACCAAAATTTAATGGGATCAATTCTGGACCACCTTGCACCTTTCCTGAAAATTTCATGGTAAAGAAAGAAAGTAGTTTTTGCATAAAGTTGCTAACAATCAAAGAAACAAACACAATCAGACAAACAAAAAAACAAAACAAAAACAATACCCTTGCCTCCACTTTGTGGGGCGGGGTAATAAACTAACAAATTCCCAAACTTTGATTGACCTAATCTTTAGTAATAAACCAGAAAGGGAAACCAAAACACAATTTGATAACAGGCTTGTCTTTATTTCATTTTAGTAGCTAGAAAATTTAAGGTATAGAGATCAACAACAAACAAAAAATTCATCCAAATTTTCCTCATATTCCGAAGAAAAATCTAGTCCTCAAGAATGATTTAAATGAAATAAACTCAAAGTTCAAAATTGATAAAACCTGTGACCAATCATGCTGTTAGAGCAATTATGGCAGATATCGCAAAATATACACAATTAAAACTAAGAAAATCAAATAAAAAAGAGGTTGCCATGATTTAACAGCTCTCTTTGGGACCTCATGAAACAAAAAGATATGGCCCTCAAAAAATTCCTTAAGTTAGGGCTAACTACACACCTATAGACATTTGAGAAATAAAGTTACTATGCAAGTTCAAAAAGCAAAGGCAAACTTTTTTCTCAATATAATGAAAGATGCAAAACAGTAAACTCATATGGAGGAGCATGGACAAGGATATGGGAAAGGATAAAAACAAGATGCAGTGACTTAAAACTTAAAATAAATGATGTTATCCAAAACAATAATACTGATCTGTCAATACATTTTAATAATTATTTTTTAAAATCTGTGTTACAATTGGCAAAGACTTTTTCTAAACCCAACTGTGTTTATGAATTTCACTGTGATGCTCCTGCTCTCAAATTATGTAATATAGATGAAGGAAATATTTCTAAAATCATATCCAATCTTAATAATAGTAAAGCTAAAGATACATTTGGCATTGATACCGCTTTTTTGAAAGAACACCAAGAAACTTTAACTCCAGTATTAACAAAAATCATAAATCGATCAATAAATGAGAATACCTTTCCCATGGTTTTGAAAACAGCTAAAGGTAAAAGGCCTGTGTACAAATCAAGTGATAAGCTCCAGGTCACAAACTACAGGCCCATTCGTATCCTCCCAACCATCACTAAAGTCTGTGAGAAAGCTGTAGCAGAGCAGCTTGTGGACTATCTTGACTCCACTTTCAGTTTGGCTTAAGGAAAGAATACTCGACTGAAACGGCAAGATGCTACCTTTTAGAAAAGATCAAATCCTGCCTGGAGGAGTAGTGGGGGCCGTCTTTCTTGACCTGCGAAAGGCTTTGACACAGTCAACCATGAGTTACTTTTAAATAAATTAACACAATTTTCTTTTAATACAAATGTGCAAAACTGGATGAAGTCCTAACCTCAGTGACAGACAGCAGTGTGTAACTGTAAACAAGTCAACATCTCCCGTAAAAGCATGCAGCATGGGTATACCGCAGGGCTGTATCAGTGGAATGCGACAGTGGAACACATTATCAATGGAGCGACTAACAATTACAAACTATCACACATTCTCCCTCATGGTGAAAAAAACAGTTATTCTCTAACCAAGCCTGTAGCCACAATATAATATAATGTAAACATGTTTAGAGTGTGTGTGACTCACTGCAGCAGGACGAATAAGAGTGAATGGTTGGATGGGAATGAAATTTCTATATA
>JAPTYQ010000006.1:10418427-10445298 GCA_029814465.1 Ostorhinchus cyanosoma
AATGAATGAATGAATGAATGAATGAATGAAAAACTGAAGTTAAACAAAAATCTAAGTAACACTAGCCAATTCCTTAACATAAAAGTAGAAATAAAACTATAGACTCTTAAAACTAAACTGAAATCAACAACTAAACTGAAAGATTGAATAAATATAAAATTACTTTAAATATCTAGTTCACTCTGGCTTCTGTTCCCTCTCTGTTCCTTTTCTTGCACCCTTCTCGCTCTCTGCACAGGTTTGCGAGGTTTGATGCTTGCAGTGATGCTGGCTGCTCTCATGTCCTCTCTGGCCTCCATCTTTAACAGCAGTAGCACTCTGTTCACTATGGATATCTGGACTCGCATTCGACCACAGGCCACAGAGCGCGAGCTCATCATTGTGGGCAGGTAAATACATGTGGTGTTGATGTTGCTTTATGCACAGATTAATGGACTGTACTTAGTCTGGGATCAGTTAAAACCACTGATCAAACAGCACTTAATCAAGTCAGCAACAGAGAATAAACTGTTTGGGAAACACATTCGCTCCAGTTTTGTTTGTTTTTTTAATGTTCCATTCTCATGCTGCAAATTTGAGGTTTTTTTTCTTGATTGATAGTTGTTGGTCATTCTATGTACCTGACTTCCTTGTAATAATGTTTTCCCTAGCTATGAACAGTACTGTAGTATATAGATGTCACACCTCATCACATCATCATCTTTGAAATTACAGAAGAAAAAGTACTTTGCACCCGATAAGGATTTTACAACCTAGTATTTGTTGCTGCACCTTGCATGCCGTTTCTTAAAACACAGTCATTTCCTGATCTTTCCAGAAGACGTGACCTATCTACATCAAATGATCTACACACTCACATCGCCAACCTTTTTATGTATGTTTTCTCCTCAGAGTTTGGGTACTTTGCATCGTGGCCGTCAGCATTTGTTGGATTCCAATTGTCCAGGCAGCACAGAGTGGTCAGCTGTTTGATTACATCCAGTCAGTTTCTAGCTATCTGGCTCCCCCGATTGCCTCTGTCTTCCTCCTGGCTGTGTTTATTAAGAGGGTTAATGAATCGGTGAGAGTGCATGTTGATATTTTACCTCATATTAAGACTGTTGATGCTTTTTATTATTTGTAGAGGAAGTCAGTCTGAACTTCCCCATCAAAAGCACTTCTGACTCTAACTCTGACAAACTAATCTGTCTCACAACTTCATATAATGATACAGTTGGTGGAATCTGGTTTAACACTACATTACACACATTACACCACAACAGAGCATCTCACTGTTCCTCTGCTCTTACCCCAGGGTGCATTCTGGGGTCTGATGGGAGGTCTCATGATGGGTTTGTGCCGGATGCTGCCAGAGTTCTGGTTTGGGACCGGCAGTTGTATTTTCCCCTCTAACTGTCCTTTCCTGGTGTGTGGCATCCATTACCTGCACTTTGCCATCATACTCTTCTTCTGTACGTCGGTGCTGGTGCTGTTGGTCAGCTACTGCACTGAGCCCATAGACGACCAACATGTGAGTCAGTTCTTATGTTAAGAGTCAATTCAAAGTACTTAACCACTTTTGTACTCCTATTTCATACTGCTACTGCATCTAAGAGGAAAACACTTTTTAGTCTACTACATTTTTCTGACACCTTTAATTACTTCTCACATTTTAGTATTGTGGTTTTGAGTGTCAGCTCCGCTACAAATACATGATGATCTTACAGAATATGATGCAATTACGTTGATGAAAGTACATAATAGTATAGAGCGTAGTTAAAATGAGCTCAACCCTAAACATCTCCAGCAGTAGAATGTTGCATTAACCCATAAAGACCCAAACAGCCACCAGCGACCAAAACATCTACTGATCTTAAATATTTAATACCTGTTGATCCATTAATCTTAACAATTCATGTGAATAATTTAGGTAAAATGCAGTTTGTCATCTTTTCATGGTCATCAGATATGACCCATTTGGATATTCAGAGGCTCCATAGTGAATAGGGAAACACTGTCATCTTCTACAACATTGATTCACCAGTAAAGCTCATGGAGTTTGTTAAATAACATTTGATGGAGTCACTTGTTTTTACATTCAGTTCATGATATATTTGCTGAAAAAGTTTTCTTTGTTTTTGATGTAATAATCCGCAACTTTAATCTGAGCTTTAATGAACATCTACATGATCAATAAATGACAGAAAATACAGAGAATCACATGATGATGAATGGTGATTTATCATTTCAAAAATGTTAAATAGAGAGAAAAATTCATTTGGGAACTGCCACAAAAGTAGCACTGGGTTTTTATGGGTTAAACTCATAAAATAAGGTTTAGAATGCCTAACTTGTACATTTCCTGCAGCGTGGGATCAGTACTTTAACCCATAAAGACCCAAACATCCATCATTGACTAAAAACATCTACCGATATAAACTGATCCACTAATCCTTGCAAAACATGTAAATAATTGGTGTAAAATACAGATATTCATCTTTTCATAGTGATCAGATATGACCCATTTGGACGTTCAGAGGCTCTGTAGCAACTGTGGAAACACTGTCATCTTCTACAACATTATTCCACTGTAAAACCCATGGAGTTGGATCAATGAAGGTGGATGGGCACACTTGGTTTAAGTTCAGTTAATGATGTATTTCACTGAAAGTCACTTTTACTTCAGTTTTCTCTGTTTTGATATAATAATCTTTGACTTTTATTAACATCTACATGATCAATGAATTAACCATAGGAAAATAAATTATTTTCACAAAAAACCCCCCACAAAATTCAGGGGATATTATAATAAATGGTGATAAATCACTTAGAAAAGGTTAAAAAGAGAGAAAAATTCATTTGGTAACTGCCACAAAAATCACATTGTGTCCTTATGGATTAAATAAAGTACTGATACCACACTTGTATCCAAATCCATTTCTGTCTGTCCTTCTAGCTCCATCGTCTGGTGTTCAGCCTCCGTCATTCCAAAGAGGAGCGGAAGGATTTAAACATAGATCATGAGGAGGAAGTGAAGAGAACCCAAAAAAGTGCTGAAAAAAGGTCAGGGAAGAGTAATAATAATGACGCAGGTAAGAAAGAACAGAATGCACAAATATGAATAAAGAGAGTAAGCACACATTAGCAGAATGCACCAAATCCTCTCTCTGTATCTGTCTCAGTGGCTGAGGAGGTTAGAGAAAAGTCTGGGATCTGTGCTCTGATTGGTCAGTTATGCAGTGGAGGAAGCAGCTCCCAGACAGCTGAGCAGGAAACACCAGAGGCACCAGAACATCAGCCTGACATCACTGAAGACCCTCTGTGGAAGTATGTGGTGGATGCTAATGCTCTGATCATGATGGCTGTGGCCGTGTTCATGTGGGGTTTCTACGCCTGACAGAGTGGTGCTGTCATGACATGAAAGTGGATCTGTTTCAGTGACTCTAATTACACACAAAAGAAAGTCAGTTTAGAAAGGATTAGAGGATACAACAGTGTTGCCACCTGTTGGCAAGTACCTATCATTACACTAAGTCATCAGATGGTTTCCCAAAAAACAGCAATATTATGTAATACTGGCAACACTCTGGTCTTTCTATATACCTCAATAGTCTGGTCTCCTTCAATGCATTTGTCCAGTTTCATAGATAAAATAAAATAAACCATCAAAGTACTAATATATCAAGTTAGAATGCCATTACTGTATACAGTTACATGCTGATTCAATTACAAGTCAATCGACTCCCACTTCATGCTTTGAAATTAAGGTGTGTGAAGAAGAGATGATATACTGTTAGATACCATCCTCCAGTTGTGTGAAACTAACTCAATAAAAGGCTACACCAAGAGATTTTCCTCCAAGTGTTTTGAGTTTCAACTGGACATAGACCAGCACACACAACTGTCATTCAGTACTAAAGCATTTTACATACATTTGTTGTTCTCTTAAAGTTTTTCATTTCCTTGTTGCTGGTCATTTAAGATTAATAGTTACAGCTTTTTAAAAATAAAAGTGGCTCAGTTTCTGTCTTTTGTATTTTTGACCGTATTGTGCTGACAGGATGGGAGTAGTTTTTACTAACAATGCGCACAAATTACACATTAAGCTATAAATACATTGTATTGCACACAACACAAAACCAGGCAGTGCTTCCAGTTTCCAGTTTTAATCATCACTTCTGTTTTTATTTAAGCAGATATTTCCCATTAGCATTGTACATGTCTGGAACCTACAGAGTTCTCCCATGATGACCCACAATCTCTTCGCCTCCATGCAGAGTTTCAGCATCATTCATCCTATCGATTCTTTAATGTCCAGTCTGTCAGTTTGCAGGGGTAGGGAAGGTGTAAAAGCAGAAGAGGGGTGGAGCAAAAGAGGGTTTTTTCCAGAGAATAAGTAGTCGGAGTCGTCACCAGGCACTGTTCATCTTTCGCTCCCGCACAGAGTTATGGGTGGATCCAGTAAAGCTGGGTGGTTTCTTTCATCTAGCCACTTACAGGGTCCTGTGCAACTCTCTCTGCGAGGTATCAGACACCTCAATGTCCTGCTGGGAGGGTAGGAGGTAGGGGGCTTTTAAGGCTGGAAGCTGGTGTAGATGGTTTGTATCTGTAATCATTTGTTTCACCCGCTTCGAATCATGAATGACAGCTTTGGCAAACACTGCCCTCTGCCGAATCTGAGGACGGAGGGGAGGAGGAGAGGAAGAGAACTGGGGTCGTAAACAAAGATGGAGCATTCAAATGATACATCTTTGTAGGCTGAGTAAGGGGACAGACTGATAACGGGAGAACAGACCTCAACAATAAAAGCAAATACAACAGCAAACATTCTCTGACACACCCAATAAAGCAACCAAACGAAAAAAAAAATTATAATCTAAATGGCAAACAAGCAAGTCAATCAAACCATACAAAGTGACATCAGGCCTTTCCAAAGTGACATCAGGTTTCTCTTTTTAAATCCCATTAAATCCCACTGGTTTTTGTTCTTAATCAGTGAAGTCCATCTCCCATAGTTATCTGTAAACCAGAAAGTACATGGTGGCTCCTCTTTATGGCTGGTCAGCAAGGTTAGGGTCCACTCTGAAATGATGACAAGGGCAGGTCTCAGTGTGTGGTGAGACTCTGCCTGTCATTCACCAACAGTATGGCTATTTCAGAATAAACATCAGTGACACAGGCAATGATTTCAGCAGCATTATCAGGGGACTGATCAACATAGTACAACATTACAGCACATTCAGAGAAATAGAAACGCATGGTGCAGGACGGGTACAAATGGAAATCTTGTACAACGGTAAATCAAGTTTGCTTTATACAATCACATTACTGTAGCATTGCTGAACATTCTATCACTTTAAAGTTTTACATCTGTTGGACTCAGTACAGCTCATTCCTTAAAGCACCATTGTACAGCTAACATGAAAGTTTGTGAAAACACAGAACATAGAATAATATTGGGAACAATAAGCAGGCTCCTGGGCATTACATTTCTATGCGTCACTTTATGAATGCTAATTGTAATAAAATACACTGCAAAGTTTTCACATGAATTACCTAACAACCATGTATGGAGTTAGACAAAACCCGAATGAGTTAGAGGCAGAAAGTGGGCTGACTGACAGCAGCAGGAGGGGACCCCAACCCTGGTACACAAACTTTTTAAAGGTGCCACTCTGGAGCACAGTGGGTGGTGAGAGGGACTCTTGAGGGCTTTAAAAAAAAAAAAAAAAAAAGGCAAGGAGAGTGAAGCACCTCTCTTCCTTCTTTACCTCTCAACCTCCCTCTACTGAGGACAAATATGAGAAAGGAGTGCTGAACAAAGAAAAGTCCTAGAGTGCTGATTCCTCCATGTAAATCTCTCACTTTCTCCTGTTCATCTTCAAATGAGCAGAAGAAAGGAGTGGTAATGCTGGAGGAGATGAGTATGTGTGAGGCGGACTCTTTCCTTTCTACCTAGCTTCCTCTCTCCTATCCTCCCTCTTGGTACGGATGGGCTGAGAGCCATCAGCAGGCTGCTGGACCCAGTTATTATCATGGAGCCCGACACGGCACCCTGGTGTGTCCTTGTCTGTACGCCGGCAGCACATCCAGTAAGAGCGTCCATAAGGCAGGTCATGGTGGTAAGGTTTTGGGTGCCAGCGGCAAAGGGAAACATCCCCTCGCTCATATTGCCGCTTACACTGCTTACAGGGATCATCCCTATACAGAGGATCTTGATTCCAGCGTGAATCCACTGCCCGCACCCCATATGTTTCAATCAGCACCTTGAAGTAATGGCAGGTGCACTTGAGAGCCGCCAGTGAGCGTGTTGGCAAATAGCTGAAGATGTTGACCATGATGTGGTCCGGAAGCAGCAGCATGTACTGGCGCGGTTCAAGGAGACGCTGAATCTGAAAACGGATCTCAAGGAAATCATGAGATACGTGGCGATATAAGCGACACAGCGAAGGGTCTGAGCAGTCCTCCCCAACACTTGCCAAAGGGGAGTCTGGTCGTGCTGCCCGCTCCCCTGAACTCACTGGCACCCCCGCCCCAGGGCCATTGTTATTGGCACAGTCCAAAGAGCACATTCCTGACCCACTCCCAGTGCCTGTTCCTTTGACATCCTCCTCTGAGCCCCGAGGGGGTTGAAGGAAGAAAAGTTGTCCAGGAGGGGGATCATCCGATGATAGATCAGTGGAGCCGCCTACACTGCCACTACCTCCTCCTCCCGTGGGCATAGCAAAACACACAGTTTCTTCTTGCACATTCTCAGTACTGTCCTTACCATAAAATACACATTGGTCCACAGCACCTGTGACCACCACTTCCACATGGAACCCAGTCACTCGCTCCCTCCCCACACCCGCAGCTTTCTTTTCCCCAGATGGAAGCTCCTGGGCTGGGTCTGGACTTCCACAGGCCTGCCTGTCTGAGTGATGATGGTCTCCATCTGATTTAGGGGCAGCAGTGGTGGCAGCAAGGAGAAGGCTGCTGGGATCACGTGAGGAGGGGCTGACAAGCTGGTAGAGGTCACAGGTGATTTTCTCTTTGGCCCTGGCCGCAGACTGGCTGCCCCCACCACCACAGCTCATAAACATACAGCGGGACCTGCCAGCTGGCTCCAACTGAGACCGTGGGTCAAGGTTAGATACCCGGAAAGCTATCCTCACCTCACCGTGACTGTGACTTGGGGGTGGAGGGGGAGTAACAATACCCGACTCCCCTCCTCTCCTACGCTCTCTTTCTTGGTCTTTATTTGAAGAGTCTATGTCATTTCCAGGACCAGAGGTCAAATGGAGCCGATTTTCCAGGTTCTGGGACTCAAAGTGTGCAATGGCCTGTGCAACTCTACATGATTCCTGCTGCTCCTCCAGTTCCTGGTCTGTCTGAATAGGAGATGATTCCTGCGCTGATTCTTTGGAGGGTTGGCCATTTGAACTGTCAGACACAAACACCACAGGAGTGGGGTCCGACACTGTACCTCGGAGCAGAGTATGCTGGTGAGGGGTGTGAGTGGTAGTAGTGGGGTGGTGGTGGTGTTGGTTACCATGAACAGCCACAATTCCTTGCAAGGCCATGGCTGTTCTTTGCTCAACCAAGGCAACCATTTCCGCCACCGACAGCAGGTCTGTCTCACTGACCCCTCCCAGTGGTGGCTCATCAGTGCTGTTTGGGGCATTGAGTGCCAAGGAGGACTCGTGGCTGAGGTGTGGTTCTGAGGCTTGGGAGCGTGTTGGAGGGTCATAGGATGAACAACGCCTTCGTCTTTTGGCTTTACTGCAGTCAGTTGCCCAGTTACCTTTCACCTACAGATAGAGACGACATTAAAAAAATTACTAAATAAATACAGACTGTTTAGAAAACTTGAGGGCTGCTCAATATTAGAGAAGACTGAAATTGGAATAACTTTTTTCTGCGATAGAGGAATTTTCATCACAATTACTTGTAAAAAATTAATCATTTTAAAATGACAGAGGGAATTTTATAGGGGAGAGCATCTGCATGGAAAATTTAAATAATCATAAAAAGCTGAAAAATTACTTTTTTCTACACTTGTTTCCAATGGACAAAAGCAGGTGAGTGCTAACACTACTCCTCTTATATGATATTTGCAGGTGAAGTCACATTGTGAAATACACTGGCTAACCTATGTTAAATAAGTTGTGAGTGCCTGTGGAAATACAGTATTTTTACATTTAACATTAAGGTGGAAATGATATATATTAAAGTAGTAGTTACTCTCAAATCACACAAAATGTTCAATTATGAAGCTTGTATAGCATGTGATGCAACTGAAAAATAAAAGAATCATCAAGCAGTACAGATTCAAAACAAGATCAGATTGCATCAATATATTAAGTCATTGAGCTACAGATGACTGACAATAATATTCTTTGCTAATTAGATCATTTGCTGAAGTAACAGAACAAAATGTGTTAAAGTTGGGTAAATGTTTCATTATTACAGTGTTAAAAACAAAGTAGACAATGGTAGATGGCCACACTTTGGACAATAAGTGAAGAGAAACACTGATGTCAACAAAACCCATGATATATCAGGCAGCCCCAGAAATCATTAATGAACGGTAGACAAATGCAGCTCCTCACCTTCATGGCACTGGGTCTGGGCTGACCTGCTCCACTAAACTGGTGTGCGACAAAGAAGGCAATCTTCTCCTTGGTGTTTCCTGGTTTAATTACATACCAGGTGTCTAAGAGCACACGGCCATCCTCCATCTGGGACCCAGAAGAAGGGGGTGAGGGAGGAGCTGAGGAGGGCTGAGGTGTTGGGCTTTGTGTCAGGGAGCTGGACACAAGCTCAGGTTCAGGTGGAGTGTTCTCCAAGCCAACATCCTCCTCTTCTCCATTTTCTTCCTGCACCCCCACAATCATCCCTCCATCTTCAGAAGCGCCATCCACCGTCCTTCTGGCACTTGGGGAGGGCTCTGCCTTGCAGAGGGAGGGGGACCCTGCCCCTCCACCCCCTCCACCACTGCTGCCTGAGCCTGGGCTCCTAGCTTTGTTTTGGGAGTAAGTGCCAAAGGGACGTGGGCACCAAAGACGGATATGGGAGAAGGTGTCACGGTCCATCAGGATGCGGACCACCGAAGCATATTGGCATCTATGCTGGCCAGCAGGGGTCTCTCATTGTCAGCTCCCTGTCCCAGTGCCAACCTGATGGGCACTGTCTGCCACCAAGCTCAACAGCGACACTGGACATACAACCTGCATCAAAAAAGGAGAAGAGAAGAAGGATGCAGTTATGTTAACAACTGCAAACAATACAAATAGTTCATATCTCTAGAGTAACAATGTTCAACAGTGCCAGGATCAATTTAGACCTCAATTGGTCATTGATTACAATGAGCATGTATTAAATAGTTGCCTCAGGGTTCAAGCTAGAAAAACTGTTGTCAGGCTACAGCTGTCTGACAGCAAGAGAAGTACTTTATCATCATTCAACTATCAGAAGTAACCACAACTAGCCTGCCTCCTACTTTAGCTAAATTCTATTAGCAATTACATTGCTACTGTGCACCAAGATCATCCCCCCATTTCAGACCCTCTAAATGAAATTAAATGGATTCCATTTCAGGTTTGGTGTCTGCGACTGGCAGATGAAAGGGATGAAAGATGGAACACAAAAGCTCCAAATGTACTCTCCCTCTCTCCCCCTGTTCTTCTCCTGCATCTCGGTGCTTCAAAGAGGACTTGTTTAATAGGAGGCAACACAGGGAGGAGCAAGCAGGCATATGCTGGACCTATTTTTAGAAAACAGCAGGAGGGGGTGGGGTAGTAGTGAAAGTGCAGTAGCTGTCCTCCCTATCCTCACCCCTTTCTCTCTGCCAAATAGCCTATGCTACAGGCTAGGAGGGAAAGCCTTTAGTCTACCCAGGGTGCTTTGCTTTTGCGGCTGTGCCAGCTGTAGGGGCTGCCAGGAACGTGCTGACGTGCTTAAGGAAAGGAACAAGTGGCAACAGAGCACGAGCCATGGAACAGTTACATCTCATCATGTGGAGCTGCAATGTTTGAGGTTACTCTTAACACTGTTTAAATTGTATCATATCCTCCTGAGACCCAGGAAAGTAAAAGTTTTGCCTCTTTTTTTAACACATTAAATAACTGTCTTGAGTGGTGACAGCATAATTCAACAGTTTTTTCAGATACCTCATTTATTTATTTTTATAAATTCTTGTCCCCTAAAGAGGGACACAAAAGCATTGCTGGGTCTCAAGAGGATGAGAAACTGGCCATAATTTTAGTCAGCAATTACGTTTGCTTTGGACCAATAACATAGGATTTTAGTCAGTTTGTTATGTAATACAATTTAAACTTCGTGATAATTGAAACCTTCACCTGGCAAAATGAAAAAGCTGTGCAACTCACTTATGGTTCCTAGGAAGATCCAATAGAGGTCTTTATTACTATAGCTCTTTTTTCTTTTATTGTACCTAAAAATTGTCTCAATTTGACATTTTGTACATGATATAACTTTGTATTATCACAATACTAACAACGCATCGCATATGTAAACTATGAAAAACAAATGGAAGCTTATATAAAAGAAGAATAGTTGTTTTTCAAAGTAAAACAAATAAATGCTAGGACTTCAGAGCTGAAAATTCAAATTTGAAATATTTAGAAATTATTTAAAATTCATAGTAAGGTTATGGCACATAAATACTAATATTTAGGACCATTGTTCACTTTCATTTCTTCTTTTGACAGTGTAAAATTTTCTACATGGTACCACAAAGTAAGTGCTCTCCAGTGCTATTTGTTAGTATGGGCAACATTTAACTCACTCCATAGAACCTATATTATGTTGCATTGCTACATCTCTACAGATGGCTATAGAATAAAGACAACCTACAGGAAGTCCACACACTTGCAGAATTTTAAAATCCTGCCTTGCTCATAATGAAAATGAAAATCTCTTCAAACAACATTGTTGCATGAGAATTGTCTAAAACAGTTTAATTGACAAAATGTCAGAACATATTGATTTCAATTGAGTTTCACCAACACAGTAAGATGCTTACTTCTGCTGAACAACTACTTTACTTTTACTTAATTCTAAAGGCTTTTAAACAGGCCAGTGTTGTGCTTGTCTTTCTGACACCACTGAATGGGTGGTGCTTTCTACATTTGGACTAATGGGATAGCTGGGAAAGGTGCAAAAAGCAAACACCACCCACACAGTGTGGTGAACCATTTCAAAAACCTCCTCTATAATCACACAGCAATAACTCTGCTAAGAGCAGTCAGATTACACTGTTGTGAAAGGAAAAAAAGCTTCTGAATTTTTTTTATCCGTTTCTCTAAATGACCCCCTATGACTCCCTCCCTCCCTCCCTCTCTCTCTCTCTCTCTCTCTCCCTCTCGCATCACTTTTCATTCTCTGAGTCCTTTCCATCAACTGTTCTTTTTATCCTCCCTCTGATCATGCAATCCACTTCTCATAGCAAACAGGATGGCATAATAAGGGGAGTCGGAAGAGAGTCAAACTACCTCCTATAATGCTCCAGTGTAACTACCTTATTCTGGCATATTCCACAATTATTAGCTCACATCTGATTACAAAAATAAGGGCACTGTGTAGCTGTATTTGCTCTTCTCTACTAACATTTAGTACAGTTCTTGATCTTAAGAGTCCAATTGTGCAATGCAACCAACATTTGGTGCGGAGTAGACTGACACATCCACATGTTCACCTGACAACAAACATATTTAAAGTTTATTGTGAATACTTAACACTATGTCAGATTAAGTGGCATTCAAAAGAAGTGAACAGATTTTCTACAAACATAATATTGCCATCTACACAGCATCTTGAGTTGCTCTGTGCATGAGAGCATCCTACTTTTGAAAAGCCTTGAATTCCCCACATATCGAGAGCCATGTTGTTTTTTCACTTCTCATTAGCCAACATTATTCCTTAACAGTTCATCTTTACCCTAAGCTACTTTTACTTTTTGCTCTTAATTTGAAACAGTGCCTGCAAATGAAGGCTTGGGTTTGGTTTTAAGCTTTCTGCATCCATCTAATCCTTCAAATCCTGTCCTAGCACAGAGGCAGTCAGCAAAAGCACAACACTACAATACTGTGACTACTAGGCACTAGCTGTTATTAGGAAATTATCGAAGAAATTATTTTGTGACAATACAAACTGAAGTAAGATAAAAATACAGAGCACAAGTCATTAGATAGGGCATTTTAGATGACTGCACCGTAGAGAAGATCTGGTCAAAAACAATAGTTTCTAAACTTAAATATGTTTTTGTTTATCCACAAAACCTCTATGCCAAGAATCCTCTGATCTACAAGACAGAGTGGCAACCATTTCAAAAGCATGTACCTTATTTCTGAGATTAAAGAGTGACAATCTCAACTATTCTCAAAACAGAGATACTACTAACAAGGAACTGATTTGCTAACACGTCTTTTTTAGTTGTTTCCATGATAAAACAATAATAATTTAAAAAAAAAAACAACAACTTAAAACTTAAATTGTACTGGATTGGACCATTTGCCTATACAAATCAAGAGCTACATGCAGTCTCACAGAATGCTGGTTTCATTGCAATAGGTGCCAGCAGCTCAAAACACATGGAGTCCCACATTGCCTTTAAATGCAAATAAAAGATTTAATATAGGATTGGCAAATTACATACACTAAGAATTAAAATTGCACTTTATTATAACTTCAGATACAAAAAGCCTGTCTACTCTAAAGATGAATAAAATCGAATTGGTAAATCTGAAAATAACTCTACTTTATGCTCTCCTGCTTTCATTTTACAGGACTACCAACTAGTTGGACTCAAGCTGACAAAGTATCATACACAAGAATGCCAAAACGCCTTTAGCTCAATCTCAGTATCTCTGTATCTGTGTCTGAAAGGACAATGGAACAGAAGTGCTGCCAGCTTTGCTATACATCAGAAGGATACAACAAAGTGCAGCACTACTCCATCCAGGAGGCTTTTCAACACCAAAGTAGCCTTTCTTTCGGGACACCTAGGTGGGAAAGTAACCTATGTGGTGTTTATACGGGGTTTTACGTTTTACTACCTGCATGTCTGTGCTCTAACACGGTCACAAGTTAGACTTTGATGCAAGCATGATACTACAATCAAAGACCACTGTGTCAACATAGTGCATCATCCCATTACCTATCTTAAAAGCCCCACGTCTTGTCTGATAATAACAACACGGTATCAACAGTACTCTTTGTATGCGAGTTACTTCACGCTCGAGAAAATAATCATTTTAAAAGGAGATAACATGAACTTAGGTCGCTGCTGTACCGAAAACAGACCCCATCTTTAAACTCATCATCTCAGCTCCTCTGGCTCACAACATTACGCTTTCTTCACTCCACAATTAGCTGTGCACTGCCAGGCGTGTTATTCTTCAGAAATGCTCATCCGAAATACCAAAGCTAAGCCCAATACACAAAAATGTTACAATGTTTAATGTCAAAAACCAAGGCCAACAGGTCATCCTATCTTTTCCCCATTCCTAGTAACTTTATTACCCTACAATAAACACTGAAGTTAAACCAACCTTTCCGGTGACAACCTTCGAAAATGCTGTAAATTTGAGAAAATTAACATAACAATATGACCAGAATTATTATTGTCTTTCAATGTAGCCATCACCTTATAATGTTTCCCTGTTAAAGCGAGAACTAGCTAGTTACCCAACTAGCAAACAATTAGCTCACATAACGTCGTAGTTAACCAAGTGGGACGGAGTGTATTTTCAATCTATTAATATGTCACATAAGCAGACTCACATCGACTTCCACTTACTTTGTTATCATGTCAAGTTAATTATGGCGTTGTTAACGGGGAATAAATACCGACGTTGTTAGCTAAAGAGGTTGCTAACTGGATAGCATAACTTACCTGCCTAAGAACATGACAGCTTTTGCTAGCGAGCTAACAAGGTAAAAAAGCAAGAAAGCAAACAACACTGTTTTGAAAACCTTCTTACCTTGTACGTGTTTATCTCCACAGATAACCTCCGTAAATTGTGAACTATCGATGACAAGTTTCTAATTGTTGTATTTCCTTGTGCCTAAACCAGTTTGTCAAGCGAAATGCAGGTGACACGAGTTAACTATCCGTGTCCACGTAGCTAAGCTAGCTCACTCGCTTGCTAGCGTCGACATTAGCCAGCAGCTACTTTCTATGATCAACCTTGTTTAGTGGAGGCTGCTATCGAGGATTGTGTGGCTGTCAGTTTTCTGAATACACTCTACCTGACAGTACGCCTTGTTAGGACTCGTAGCAGCCCCCCTCACTCTATCTATTTAGAAGTGACACAAGCTTTTACGGTATGTTCTCGGGGATACCAAAATAATCAGTGTCAAAACGGCAGGAGGAGGAAGGCCATCTTGTTGACAAGCAGCTGCATAAGGCCCGCAGCCAATAGCGATGCAGAGTCGGTGGTGTGCCCATATATGGCGTCCACACGGCTCCCTCCCTCTACTGCCCCATCGCTCCCCAAACTCAACCCACTGGACTGCACTGTACCACTGCCAAAGGTCACTGTGTCAGGCAGGTGGGAATCGGTCTTAAATTATCAAAGTCAGAGCCATAGTGTGGAGAATGGTACATCAACAGGACAGCATCGACCATTACCAACACGATCTACGGTAGAAATGCCCGATTAATGGTAGAGAAACAAAACAAAAAGAGCATGTAGTAACTTGAGGCCTACGTCATAAACGATACAAGCAGAGGTGAAAAGAAGGCTGCAGCATCAGTAATAAGATAAGAGAGATTCATGTCAAGATTTTACACAATATATATACCAACAAATGCTTATCTTTCTAAATTTAGATAGATAAATGTACCTTTTGTAATAATGAACCTGAAACTTTAATGCATTTATTTTTTCTATGCAACAATTCTATTACCCTCTGGTCTAAATTGGATGGATATAGTTAGCGTAAAATCAAATATTACTTAGTGATTGATTGCAGATCTGTGATTATGGGCTTTGTTCAAAATGAGAGCAGTGTTGAATATACTGTCAACTTGTTCATATTATTTAGTAAATTTCATATTCATAAATGTAGAATGTCGAAGATGTCCCCCAATATACATGGACTCCTGGCTGAGACTGAACAATATATTTGTAGCATTAGGCTTATAGATTCCCCTCAAATGTCATAAAACAGTGAATTTATATGATTTTTTCCCCAGTGAATTAGTATGAATCCCTTTGAATGTAAAATTTATTTATTTAATTTTGGTGTTATGTGTTGATATTGTTGTTGGTTCCTGTGGCCTTGTCGATTGTATGTTTGGTCTTTGTTATATGTTATCTTTGAAATAAAGGCAAAATATGCACAGTTAACCAAATCAGAGTGCATGTGCAAATATGTAATTGCAAAAAATGGGTGTAATTTAAAGATTCATTGAATAGAGTGTAGGGTTATCTAATGGTAGAAATGAAAAGAATTATGTATGAGGATGTAACTCTGTAGGTCATCTCATTATAGTTCATGGTAATGTTTCTGTGGAACTTTATATTTTTCATGCAAGTTTGCATTTTGGGTTAAAAGAACACATTTCAAAATGATTAATCTATAAATTTGAAATAAATTTTAAGTGCCTAAGTGTGATGCTTTTGTTTCTAGATGATAGTTTTGCGTTTCTTTACAGTTTATCAAAACCACATATCCCTAAGTGACTATTTTGAATGTTTAGAATAAACTAAAAGACTGTTCCTTTCCTGGGTTGAGAAAATTCACCCCTTTTTCATCTTAAATTTCTTTTTGGGCTACAAAGCTATAGAATGCATCTTCTTGTAGGTTTTATGAGAACACATATGCTTCTCATAACACAGCAGTGCTAGAAACATAAGATGGCCAGAATGTCATGCATTGTACAGCTTTTAAATTAACTCAACCTCAAACATAGATGGAAATAAAATGCTGCAGTAATATTAATTAAACACAGACATTGACCATTTTCCTACAAAATCACCACTCTTAATTCTATAAGTACATTTTTATAATATTACTCGTATGCATTCCTAAGGGTGTGAATACACAACTTTTGCTTTTACTGGAGTGTAGCAATATGACTCTTTGTTCTGCATTGAAGCACATGTATTCTAGTGTTGCAATACTAGGCTTGTGTACAGAGCAGAAAAAAAACATGGATATGTAAGCATCATTTTTATATTTGCAAATTTGAACCATTACCCATATTAACACTGAATGTAAACATTCACATATAGTTATATGATGGAGGAATAAAGTATTCATATAATGTTAACGCCAAACATTTTTATTTTTTTGATACACGTGTAGTCACACCCATAGATGTACATATCTTGTTCAGTCTGCATAAGATAATTCTTTTATTTTACACCCTCCTGATATTGATCAGGAAATAACTCACCACGAACCATGAGGTTTCAGCAGCTTCACACAACAACTTTTCATTATTATTGTTAAATTACTGAAATTTTAATGAATACTCCGGAAACCTGTATAATGTATTTTCATCTTGAATAAGGATACTCCAAAAAATCTCGCCATATTTGATGGTGCTTATACTGTAGAAATGTATGCTACAAAAAAGTATATTAATGTTAGTGTATTTAGGAGGAATGACAGCATTTTAACAGGTTTTATTTTATATATGATGTTTTTGAAATAGCATCACTGCCACATTAATGTAAATTCGTAGATCTTTAATGATGGCTTTATGAAGCTATAGATCTTTGAAAATTCTAGGCCTTTTTTTATTGTGACAATGGCCTTTTTCATTGAATCCAAAGTAGTTTTAAAGAGAAGATTCTCTTTGACCTCCTGAGACCCAGGAAAGTTCAAGCTTTGGCTTTTTTAATGAAATAATGGCCTACATTCGAAACATCATGATTCAACAGTTTTTTCTGGATGCATTTTTTTCAATTTTTTGATCAAATGTCATTGGTGGTGGACAGTTTAGTTTTTTGTTTTTTGGGGGGAGGTTTGTATAAAGCTGTGAAACTTTTGTCCTCATGCGAGGACAGAAAACCCATACCTGGGTCTGAAGAGGTTAAGAAGTGAGATAACTGCCCTAAACAATAGGAACACAATCCTCAGATTTATCACAAAGTTTCAAGATCACAAGCACAGTTTGAGATAAGTGGTGTTCATGGGACAGCAGTTGTTTGAGAATCCATAATCACAAAAAAATTAAAGAAAATACTCTAAGTACTTGTGCTTAGTGTGTATAATCAATGGACCACACGTACTGAACTTGATAAACTGGTAAAGTACAAGTACTGAAAATTACAAATGCTCAAAATTTGTGTTTAAGAAGATAATTTGAGGAAAAGTAGGTTGTTTCATTACATTCCACCACTGCCTTTAATTTTGGCAGTTTTCAATGTGAGGACTACACAGACATGACGAAGTTATGCATATCTTGTTATGATAAATAGTAAAATAATAAATTGTACTGTGTGTACTGTGCCGTACAACATGTGCTTCTGAGCGTTTTCTAAAAACGATAACGCCTCCTAGTTCCCATTGGTTATGGCTCCACTTTAGCCCTCCCTATGCTCTTTAAATTGCTCTAAAGAAAAAACTGTATACGTCAATCATTCTGTATTCTGCATTTCTATTGGTTGAAAATATACACCCTTCTCCTCTTCCTTCCTTTTCGTTTGTGATTGGAGCTCCTCCTTGTCGTCAACTTCCGGGTGCTGAAGCGTTGCAAAACAGATTGTACTGGACAGTCAATGAAGAGGACAGTCCATAAAGAACTCCTGACCAACACAGCTTTCGCACAAGTGAGTCATTTCATCTAATAATTCTTGAGTATTACATTTAGGCATGTCTTTCTGTGTGAAAACTCAACCTTGTTAGTGGCCAGACAAAGCTATCGTACGATTTTAAGCTAGGTGAATAGATGATGACGTTACACAACAAGGTTAACCTGAACTGTCATAGTAGAGCTAGCTAATAAGCTTGTTACTATCGTTGTGAGTTTGTTATTAGTATAAGTCACTCCATTGAATCTCTTGTAAATCTGTAGCTGTTGTCAATGTAGGTGATCATTGCGTTATTTCTGGAGGCGACACGTGCTCATGAGAAAATCCAATGTCTTGATCATTTAACCCTCCAAGGTTAGCCAGTATAACAGACAAATGAGTATTTTTTTTAATGATAATGGTCTTAAACCAGATCTATCACAGGACATGCAGCCTTACAGATTAACTTACTCTATGACTATCTGGCGTGACTCTACCCTCAATCATAGACTTTTACTGTCATATAATTCCTTATAAAGTGACTCATTCCTTGCCCCCCTGTCTCCACCCCTTTGTGTGAAGTGATGCTGTCAGAAGTCCTTCAGGTCCTCCGTGGAGCTGGCAAGGTGGGGTCTGCTCTGCTCACCACCCAGGGAGAACAGCTCAGATTGATGGCCTGCAACTCCTCCCTGGGAGCTGGAGTTAAAGTTGCACAGGATGTTGTAGAGGGACTGGTGGGAACTGTTATGGGAGGCAGCAGTTCGGTGAGGAGTATTCTTAAGTCACTACTGTCTGGATATGTTGTGGTATGCAGACTGTTAACTGTACAGGTAACAACTTGTTTGCTGAACTCTTAAATGTGAATCGTTCCCTACCAACTCAAAAAAGACCTGTCATTAAAACAGTGTAGTGTAGTAAAAGTGATCTTTACTGTTTGTTCCTTTTTTTTAATGTTCACTACAAATTTCACCCAATCAAGTGAAAAGTAAACTACTGATGAGGGTTATTCAGGAGTATGCATACCAGTTTAGCTCAGAGGGTCACAATCAAGTAAATTGAATTTTGGGGGGTTTCAAGATGCTATGAACTTATGAGAAGTTTTCCCATTTTATTTTTCTTTCAAGAAAATTCATGACCTGACCAAGGAAAAGTTCCAAATTCTGGGCTTGGCATGACCCATGTCTGATTGGCTTTTTACTTTCTGTGTGCCTTTTTTTAAAGTTAAAACAAGTAGTGACAAACAATGTAAGGAAACATAAAGTCTTATTTTTGTGCCTCTTTCACATGTGGACTTGGACCACAACTTTCATATCATACTATGGGTTTTAGTAAACCATATCAAGAATGTGATGCAAGAGAATATAATGCCATAATGAATTTCCATGCTGATATTCTACCCTACCCTTTAGATAATGTACTTACTGGATTCATCAAACCAGTAATTCAAGAGTCTATTGATAATATATGTAATGTTGAACTTCACATCTAGTTTTACCATTGGTATATATTTATTATATACTTAAGTAACTGATCCAATTCTGTCTGTAGCAACAGTCAATTAAGGAGGACGTATTTCCGGATGCAGAGGGATGGGACAATATAGACCCAGATGAAGCAGCCAAATGGGCCATGGGCTCTGAGTTTTCAGCTGATGCTAAGGACGACATCCAGACAGAAGCAGGAGCCTCACTGGGTATGGTTCAAATAAATCCTGCCTCTTAACATATATACAGAGTGGGATAGATGCATATTATTATATGTGTTGGAAAGCCTTTGTTTTTTTCAGGCAACACAGTGATATCAATGCTAATAATTTAAACATGTTAAATTGTGAATAGGATGGATATATAAACAAATAGCATTTTATTGCACTAAAGCCTTGCAAAATTTAGTGATGTCTATGTGGAGAAAATGGAGCCAGCTTTAAAATTTCTCAATCTTTCCTCGTTGTCCCACCCAAAAAGTACTAATACTTTAAAAAAGTTAGGAACCACCTTTTACCAGTTTGTATTTGGCCTTTGTGTAACAGTATTACATTTGTGTGTGTGTGTGTTTTTTTTAATACATTAAGATAAAAAGTTAAATATCAGATCTTAGGTTTTTTTTTTTCTTTTTTTTAGGTATTCTTTCACATGGGGCACTATGATTGTCTGTGTTGAATTATACATATCGTATTTTTTCTTAAATGTAGGAGCTAATCCTTCCACAGGAGCTGCTCCGGCAGGGGCAGGCTGGCCTGGACAGAGCGCTCGCTTCCTCCACACAAGCCATTTCCTAAACCGGTACTACTCCCAGACCAGGTCGGTCCATGACTCAGTAGTGGCCAGACTCTCACCAGAGGACATTAAGAAAGCCAGGGAGGCCAAACAGGCCCTGGTCAAACCTGTCAGACAAAAGGTTTGTTGAGTAACAAATGTTCTATATGCAGTACATAATGTGTGTATGACTGAAACACACAGGGTGAATTATATATTTTGGGGTTTTTGTCATCTAGTTATTATCAATTTAGTACCCAAATATAGCTTATCATTAAGTTATAAGGGTTTTAACCTCAGATTATATAAAGGGAAAAGAAAGTTCTAAAGTTTTAAGGCTAGGTATAGTCAACTTCTTTATCACGTGTAATTGAATCTCTCACGAAAATGTCTTACGTAGTTCTTAAGGTTTCTTATTTTCTGACAACAATGGGTATGAAAAGATGTTTTTACCTCTCAACATGTTTCGGCTGTCATTTGCAGCCTTCCTCAGGAGCATCAGCTGATCTCTTTGGCTGAAACATGTCGAGAGGTAAAAACATCTTTTCATACCCATTGTTGTCTGAAAATAAGAAATCTTAAGAACTACGTTTTATACAAGAAGACAAAATGAATTTGATGGATATAAAAATGTCTTGTTGCCTCATAACTAACTTTAAAAAATAATGCATAGATTTTGTTTCTTATCTGGTGATTGGTTGTGTGTCAGTTACTGATTAATAGTAGTACTAGTAGAGCATGTTATTGCATTAACCACTGCCAGTTTTCCAGGACCTTATTTTGAGTAGACACATGTTATGTAATGACATACCACATACGTTTGCCTTTATGATATAACTCAAGGTTATTCTGTCTGTGAGTTTATGTTCTGTGGGTCTCTATAGCACAAGACGTATTAAGCAATGAGTAATAGTGGCTTAAGAAAGAAACTAAACTAAATGCATATGGTCTGAAATCTTTATGTTCTTATTTTTTTCACTCAGCTGAGTGATCGTGCCCGAGAGAGAAAGGTACCTGCCACAAGAATCAGCAGGCTAGTTAATTTTGGGGGTAAGACAGTTGTACTTTGTCCCATTTTTCCCTATTCTGTGCATAGCAATTTTTAGAAAGATTTCCATTAATAATATTCATATATAGTTAAAGAATCTCTTTTGGTGCTCCTCAGGTTGTAAGACAGCTAACTAACCTACAGCAGGAAAAAGACAAACCCTTACAATATTAAGTTGTAAAATGATTATAAAACAACCAAGCTTATAGCCTGCTGGCTAAAAGTCACTTGTCCTCTTGTCTCTTCTGCAGGACTGGCAGTGGGTCTGGGGATTGGTGCCATTGCAGAAGTGGCAAAGCAGTCACTAGGAGCCAAACAGAAAGGAGGTACAGATATTCTTGTCTTGCTCTTCTTCTACTGTGTCCTGCCGTCCTGTCCTCATCCTGTAAAGCTGCTCGTGGTTCAGTGCACACTTGGCAGATCCAGCAGACAGATGGACAGCTGGTCAGCCCTAGAGAAAATTGTAATGTGTCGTCACCTGTCGGCAACTGGGCCGACTTCAAATCACACCCGCTAACAAGACACTTAATTGCGGCTTTAAAACATGTTAAATGAACAGAGTCTGTGTTTTAAGCACTCCAGTCTGTGAGTGGTTAGTTCAACCCCTGGGCGTTATTATTTACTATGTGCTGCTGTTTGAAGATAATTCAGTCTCCCTGTTGTACAATCATTTATGGTTTTTGTACTTGTAATATGCTGTGTGTCATCCCACTGGTAGTAATCTCTGGCTCTTATTCTCTCTCTTTTGTCTGTTTTGTAGATATGAAGGCCCTGTTAGACTCCCCTTTGCTCTCAGAGGCCAATGCTGAGAGAATAGTCAACACACTATGTAAGGTCCGAGGTGCTGCACTCAAGATAGGGCAGATGCTCAGTATACAAGGTACGTAATGCAGCTACAACAACATTCCAATATCCCACTTGAACACAGAGGATTTCTGGGTAGCTCCTCTGTCTTCTTTTCATTTCAGATAATACTTTCATCAACCCGCAGCTGCAGAAGATTTTTGAGAGAGTCCGACAGAGTGCAGACTTCATGCCCACTTGGCAGATGAATGTAAGTGCTTTTTACTAAAATAAGACAGTTTACCAGAGTTGTAATACAAGCTTTAAATATGGTTTGTTATACGAGAAAACATGTGTAGTTAAATTTGTTTTGAAGTTATGTAACAGCCACTATATGTCTTTACTTATACATAGAAAGTTCTAGATGAGGATCTGGGACCTGGCTGGCGAGAGAAGTTGCTCTCCTTTGAAGACAAACCGTTTGCAGCAGCTTCCATCGGCCAGGTGCATCATGCTGTGTTAAAAGACGGCAGAGAGATTGCAATGAAAATTCAGGTAGGAGGATATTTACAATTTTTTTGATTCAAAAGGGTTTACTGGCATGAATAATAATGAATAAAATAGAAAAAGGAATAAACAATCTGAAAACAAAAGGGAATATCAAGATAGTTACATTCACTTATGTTTGAAACATGTTTTGCATATTGTACAGAGGATTAAGCAGCACGCCGCTCAGAGTAGAATTACTATTATTTTGTCATGTAATTCTTTAAAATTTTTAGATCAATTTTCATGTTGTATTCCTCTCTATTTTCCAACCTCTTTTTATTATTATTATTATTATTATGATTGATTAAATGGCCTCTTATTCCTGCTTATTCACACCAGTACCCAGGAGTGGCAGAGAGCATCCACAGTGACATAAACAACCTGATGTCCGTACTGAAAATAAGCGTGGTCCTGCCAGACGGTAATTACATCAGTTTTCATCCACTTAAAGAAATTGCTCTGTGAAAGACATGACATGAATGAATCCTGTCAAGTTGCTTGGTTTTTAGTTTAACTTTATTAAAGGGAACAAACATCTACTGGAGGTTTGGGTAACTGGACTTCATTCAAAAGACTTTCCAGGATGACTTTTCTTCTTTTTTTCCCCTTTTATTTAAGTTCAGAGGCACAGGTCCACAGTCATTTGGATGCACATACATTGATGTAGCAGTAACAGCTTTGGTCTTTAGGTGGAAAACCTTTAAAGAAATTAAACAACAAAAAAACAAACAGCAATTATTTACCTACAAATGTGCAACTATACAATAATCTTAATATGCAAAAATGCAATAAATACATAGGCATTACATAGAAAAATAGTTATTTAAATATGCAGATAAAATACAGCACAAAAATAGCTTTGAATGAAATTGATTAATTGAAATATATAGTTAACACCTCTGAATACACAATTCAATAGAATGAGTAAGCATAATTACAAAGAAAAAATCCACATAATTGCACTTAATTAACAGTACTTAAACCCAACTGAAACTCACTATTACAACCACAGTCAACAGATATCATTAAATCAAACAACTGGAAAACTGTGCCCAGGCAGTTTACTCTTAACATACAAGATAATATTTACTATAAAACACAAACAAACCAACGCTGAACAAAACCACCCGCCGCTCTACGTCTACAAACAGGCGGCTGTAAGTCTTAAAGCATTAATTACCATTGTGTGCTCTGGTGCGCTCACACACAAACTCAGGCAGGCAGCATACAGTAACGTGAGACTATCGCTAAAATCAAACCAATTGCAGTTCTGATGCAGTACATGAACAAAGCATTATACAGAGTAGTCTCACCGGCTGCCCCTCTGCAGTTTCCGAACATCCGTTGCACAGTACTTGGTGGTTCACATAAGAGCCACGACAGCATCCGCTCTGTGTTTTAATGTCTTGTGGCGCCGTCTCCTTTGGGACACCTGGAGTCTTTCAGGACGGCGCACGTAGTGGCACATAGCACTAATGTGAATGCGGTCCTGATTGCACCAACCTGAGAAGTGACCTCTGAATCTCACACACCTTTTTTCTTCCATGTGTTTTCCCACAGTGGATTTAAATCAGTTTGACTTTGCAAATACTATGCTTAAAATTGTAAAATTCCATGTGATATTTGGTTATAATTTTTTCATGTACTAGCATTTAATAGGTATATGATACATGATTTAAGTACATACACACACTTATACTTGCTCTTTTAAGACCTAACACTGAATGCCATGTAAAAGAAACCTACACTTAGCTTTTTTTTTTTTTTTATTTCAGGGCATTTGAGTTTCTTAGGTCATTTACTGTCAAATATCTAGCTGTTTAGAGTAGACCAAAGACTTCCTGTACCTGTCTTTGTTGCCTGCATTTCTGTAGTATTTTCAAAATGCACTTAGACCATTAGATGGTGCTGTAGTTGCAGGTCAAACTGCAGCTGGTGAGCATGCCGTCACCATTTGTGCTTGATACATCACCAGTTTTTTTCTTGTCACGGCCAGTTGGGTGCACTTTGTGCCTGAGAGTTAGTTTTAAACAATAACATGCTAAAGATGAGGCACAGTCCAAACAATATGAGAGTATAATTCACCTCCACAGGGTCAGTGTTTGCAGAATGGAGCCCATGTTTAGGAGTTATTATTGCTGTAAATATTTTAGAATCAGAAGTGTGCTCTTATAAGCATATCCAATGATGTTTGTTAAGATGTTATTTTAATAACATGGTTTTAATGCATAATGAATTCTGTGTTTTAATGGCACACCCATGACTTAATGTCACATATAAAGTGAGATTTTGCTAAATGTGTTTATTTGTAAGAACTGTACGTGTGTGTTAGACGATGACAGAGTCCATGTGTTTTCTTTGGTTTCCCTGGGCTGAGTTTTGTTCTATTTATTTTTCCACAGGTCTGTTTGCAGACAGCAGTTTAGAGGTTCTTCAGAGAGAGCTTGCATGGGAGTGTGACTATAAGAGGGAAGCAGAGTGTGCCAAGAAGTTCAGGTAGGTTTATGTGGTGAATTCAACCATAACTCCTCCTCCACAGAGGGCCGCTGGCAAGTCGTTACACACCATTTAACTGCATAGAATAGAAACCACTTCAGGTTGGCCATTGAAATTCAGAGGTGATACTCTATAATTAGATGGAAGTTCCCTCAGTGATTCTCTCTGCTACACTCTGCATTTATACTGCTTTTATACCACATATAACTCTCATGATTTCAACTGTAATGTCTTGAGTTTAATTTCTTTTTACATCTGTATTGCAAAGCTATTACTCCTATTTATAGTTACATTAATATAATTTATATCTGTGATCATTATGATTGTAAATGACACAATGTTGGAAATGGGGTTTGTAATACAGGTACAAAAAGAGATAAAGCAATTGCACATATGTTTAGACTCTATTACAGCATTTTAGTAGCTGAATATTCAGATTATTTCAATGCAAACAACAGCAGATTGTTGTATTTAATCATTGTAGATTATCATTTTTCCACAATGGACTTTATGTTTTCTGTATCACAATATTATGGAAGTGTTTGTTTATCGGATGGTGTTTGGCCCTGCAGGTCTCTGCTTGAGGGTGACGAGTTTTTTGAAGTCCCTGAGGTGATTGATGAGCTGTCAGGAAAAAGGGTTCTGGCCATGGAGCTGGTACAGGGTGTCCCACTGGACCGCTGTGTAGAATTGGACCAGGAGACAAGGAACCAGGTTAAGAAATGTTTCAGTTGACATAATTAGAGCACAAATTCTTATCAAAGTTTTTTTTTCTTTTTTTGCAATTATCACATACATTGTTACATTGCATAATATACATCTATATTTACTTCTAAGCTATACCAATTTAGGAAAGCAAACATAATTTTTAATGTGGGCTGAAGTACAGCGTGTGTGTGTGGGTGGGCTTAATATTCATGAATTTAGATACAGTATACATTAAATCAAGTCTAAATATAACTCCTTAGGTGGAGAGGACCTTGCATGTAGACTAATATTGCAGTTAACACCACTTCTTTCCCTACTCTCCAGATTGGTTTCAACATCCTCCAGTTGTGTCTCAGGGAGTTGTTTGAATTCAGGTTCATGCAAACGGATCCAAACTGGGCCAACTTCTTCTACAATGCAGACACAAACAAGGTGTGTGTGTGTGTGTGTGTGTGTGTGTGTGTGTGTGTGTGTGTCTGTGTGTGTGTGTGAACAAAACTACATTCTGTTAAATTGCAAATGCATTATCTCATGTGCAGGAAAATAAAATCCTACAATATACTTTTAAGTGTAATCTGTATTCAACTGGTATATAGATCGATGCTAAACATTTCATATTTAACCAAACTGTCTCATCACTGAACTCTTTCACTGCTGTTAGGTTGTTCTTCTGGACTTTGGAGCGTGCAGAAGTTACCCTGAGTCATTCACAGATGACTACATACAGGTATAAGCAATCTGAATAAACTTATGAGCTGCAGTGCAGTGAGTCATACAACATGATTTATGCAACAAGATCACTGTAAATAATTGAGCTCTAGATTCTTTGGCAAAATTTTCTACAGATATATGTTCATGTTGTGCATGTTCTTCTAATTGCTTTTTAAAAGCTAGCCTAATTCATTCAACTACCACATTGTGTGTGTTGTGTGTCAAGGTGGTTCATGCAGCTTCTGTGGGCGATCGAGCCACCGTTCTCTCTAAATCAAAGGATCTGAAGTTCTTGACTGGATTTGAAGCCAAGGTAAGGTATTTCAGTCCCTGCTTACAGTGCTCTGCTCATTCATTTTTGATACGGTTTATCTGTGTTGTCTCCTGTCTTCTCCATTTATGTGCATCTCTTCACCCCATCTAACTCGGTGTGCAAGATGTTGTTCCCCTACAGTCATAGTATATTATCTTACACTCATTTTCAGAGCAGTTTTATTTGAAAAACAGTGTATTTCAAGGAGTGATATTTTGCTTTTTTAAATGGAATTATGCATTTTAAAACATTTCCCTGTGGTCTACATAAACTGTAAAT
>JAPTYQ010000006.1:10455741-10469018 GCA_029814465.1 Ostorhinchus cyanosoma
CACACACACACACACACACACACACACACACACACACACACACACACACACACACACACACACACACGCATACACACTTGGCACATGCCTGCATATATAGGCCTAGTAAATGTATGCAGCTCTATTGTCTGTGGAGCTCCATCTGTTCCATGACATGGCATTCCTCTAACAGCCAGTCATGCTGCTGGGGGTGGTGGTCTGTACCCTCACCCACTGCCTAGAGTGAGACAGAGTCACTTAACAGAAGAGGCACGGGGCTCATGGAGGCTTCCCCAAGAAGCCCAGGTATGGACCAGAACTGGGTTCCATGGGGCATGTTTTTCTGTCCACTATGGTCTATTTTATGGAGTGCGGTGATGATTGTGTGCACGGTCAGTTTACTTGTCACAGGTAGTACTACTCAGTCTGTGGATAAAAGGCTGGAGACCGTCTTCTGTGGATGGCTCTGACACCAAAGTTGAAAAAGTGCTCAGTTAAACTAGACACGTAAAGTTTAGGAGTTTTTTGGGGGGAAATGTAGGATGTTGTGTGAGTATATTGAAACTTGTGATATTATCCAGACTCCTGTTACATCTTTCCTACCACCTGTGATGCCCCCCAGTGTAATGACGAAACAGCTATGGATCGATGGAGCTATTATTGACTTTACCATCTCTCTGGAACCTGTATCATTATTTCTTCAACTGTTATCCAACAAGACAAATAAAAAATGCACCAGTTTGGCTTTCCTTGTTTTGTATCATAACCTGATTCTGCTGAACGGAGATTATTAAGACTTAAATGAAAGTGCGTATCTACAAGTTTTACTTATTTTTAATTCATAAAATACTAGGCCGCTATTTCAGAGACGTCATTTAAATTTAATAAGTGCTCAGAGCTCATTGTAGTTTTTGTTTGAAGATAATGTTAAAAACTTGACTTTCAATTTAACGTGAACTTAGTGGCATTTCAGCAAAACTTTATATCAAATTAGTTTCCTTCCAAATTTCCGCACTAACTTATTCACTTTTACTGCAAATATATTCACTGTTAGTGTCAAATAATACAACCATAAGAAACACTCACAAATGGAATTACAGGAAATTTGGGGTTGCTGGAGTGGATATAAATATGATATATGTGATACTGAAGTCAAGTATTGGTCTAGAGTTATGATATGAGGAGGGATAAAAGTCCACACCTAGAGGCTGCTGTGTATAAATTAGATCTGATGTAGCTAATCACTGCTGCAAGTCAGTCATCACAACTAGAACATAATTACACCACCCCCATCCACTGCACACAGAAATACACACATAAACGGTTACACAAACACACACATGCTCACCATTTCCCCTTAGACCATTTCCCCTCTTTCACCGCTCTGATTGCAGCATTAGTCTTTTGTTGTCCACACACACGCACACACACATACACACATGCACACACGCACACACACAAGGGGGAGGGTTGTCCCAGCTGAGACCACAATGCAGCGGGGATCAAAGGTCATCCAGCTGGCCAATCATGGTGCTGTCTGGTTTGGCTGTTGGCGGAGGAGGGCGTAGCTCCTCTTTGTGCTGGTCAGGGTGGGTCTGCTAAACAAGCGGCTCCACTTCCAGCCTTGGCCCCTGCTACTGCCGGCAGCCACACTGCACTTCCTCAGAGACAGTCACAGCAGCTTCTGGACACTTTATTAATCTGCAGATCAGGGGGTTGTGCAGTTCAGAGGAAGTCCTTTATTGGTTTATGAACTTCTGGTTCACAATGTCTTTTAATCAGATTTATAATGAGAAATGTACAGCACAGAACTGAAGGAGCAAAAGCATAAGAAGTTGTGTAAGTACATATACAACTATGTGGATGTGTATTTACTGCTGTGTTACACAGTGTCTGATGGTATATTAATCACTCGTAAATAATGTATTTGCATATTGTACATGTGTGGGCGCTAATGAATGAAACTACGGTCTGCAGCTAAATCCCTTGAATTGATTACGGAGTTTCACTCCTGGTTCTGGGCTTAATTAAATAAGTAGAAAAAGATAATGAGGTGTACTAGAAATATGGAGAAGAGATGAATGCTGGGAAAAAAAATAGAAAGGGAGTGTTTTAGAATCAGAGTAGGGAGCTGAAGAGGAAATAAAGAAACCAGGAAAGACAGAAGGAGAGCAGGAGAGGATGAGGAAAGTAGGGAAAAATGGAAACTAGAAACTGTTTTCCTGCTGGTCAGTGTTTGTAATCCATAGAAGGCAGAATGTCCTCGTCCCATTTGGTGTGAACATGCCAGTTTGCACTAAACCCCCCACATGGAAGATGTACTTGTCTTCTAACATTTATGTCCGTGGCATCCTCCTCACACTCACTTTCTCGCTCTTTCTCTCGCTCTCCCTTCACTTCCATCACTGCTGTCTGATGCCTAAGTGCCTTCAGTATGTGCTGAGTGGAGTTATCTGATTTCTGCAGGCTAGTTAAATGCAACCACTCCTTTCCCTCCACATATAGTTCCATTATTGCACACGCTAATGGCATGCTCACACTACAAAGACATAGCAGGGAAGGCCTATTGTTTCTGTTTCTGTTTGTGTAAGTCTAGTGTGATGTTATGGTGGCATGTTATGTCGGCATGGATTGATAAATGATCGGTGCAATGGATTTGGATGCCTGTCAAGTGGACACTCATGTGTGACGGCGCCAATTTGTGTTGTTCCATGCATGTGTCTGACCATGCATGTATGCAGAGGGAGGATTGTGTTTATATGAGCATGCCTGTTTCCTTGGAGATCAGCAGTTTATTTCTTTGCTTCAGTGGCATTTTTATTTGCAGATAACAAGAAAACTAGAAGTCAGTCTCTTTCGGAATCCACATTTATTGAGTGGAGTGCTCATTGTAACTAATAACTGTCACTCAGAATTGCAGGGGTTGTATTTTTGTCTCATTGGTTCCTTATTTATATTTTTCAATGATGACCTATTCCAACCCCTTTAGTTGTAGAATCTCAGGTGTAACACCTCATTGAGGGATGTGTGTGTGTGTGTGTGTGTGTGGAAAAACCTAAAATGCATAAAATAAAAACCTCTGAAATGCCTCATTTCCCTCTGTGGGTCTGATTAGATTTATCTCCTTTTCCATGCTTTTACCAACTACTTTGTTTGCTGCTTGTCAATTGTTTTCACATGGTTTACCCCAAATTACACTTAGCGCCTACTGTGAATGTTCACTACTGAGTGTTTTTAATGACATGGCTCCTCCTGCAGTGATAGCACACATGCCGCCGGTGGATTGTTTCTACTAGTGCTAACTCCTCACAGCGAAAGCTTAACACAATCCCACAGTGAGCTTCATTTTAGAATGACAGAATTATCACAAAGAATAATGAAATCTTCTCATCAGTTACCAAACTGACAGGGAAAACATAGGGTTAAAGAAGCATAAGAGGTTCAAATGTAACTGCATGTGGATCACTCATCTCATGTTGTCCACGCACGGATCCGTACCATACAGTCTTTTTCTGATCTGGGTCTGGGTTGCGGGGGGGGCAGCTTCAGCAGAGTAGCCCAGACAGCCCTCTCCCCAGCCACATCCACCTGCTCTGGGGGAATCCCGAGGCGTTCCCAGGCCAGCCCAGAGATATAATCCCTCCAGTGTGTCCTGGGTCAGTCTGCCCCATGCACGGATCCCCCAGTTTAAATATAACTGCATGGGGATCACTCATATTACGTGGTCCACTCATACAAGCACACACGCATGACTGATGCCTTTCACTGACTTACATTGGTAAAACTTCAGTGGGCCCATCACAGAACTTTTGGGGATTCTAGTGATACTGTCACAGATTTGAGGGAGGGAGCAGTGCCTTATACTGCGGGCTGCTCACGAAAACGACATGTCAATTTCTGTTGTCTTTTGTAGTTTTACCCCAAAATCAAAACTGAAAATCGAGTTTTTAGAAGAAAAAAAATCATGCAGCCCTACTTTCAACTTTTCTGGATTAAAAACAAGTTTCTTCTCCATTTTATTTTCACTTAAAGGTAAATGATCCCAGATGACTTGTCAGTTCTGTGGTGCATAAGAGATGAACACTTGACCTTCCTATTCTTGTGTTACTTCCAGTACCTACAGCCTGCTACGGCCACTTTCCCTCCTCTCTTCTGTGTTGATTCAAAGTCTGCACAGTGTGAGCTTTGCTTTCACGGTGTAGAAAACACCCTTTAATATGACGCTGGCTTCTCCGCTGTACTATTTCAGAGTGACGATGGGAGAGAGAGATTGTTTGCGACAGACAGAACCTAAAGTTAAATCCACCAAAGCACAGAGAGCCCTATTCACTGAGCTATGTGAAGAGTGGAGAGAGAGAGAGAGAGGTGGAAGTGACTGAGGCTTGGGTGTCAACACTTAAAGCGTTTTTTGTTTTTTTTTTTTTTACGGTTGACGGTGTACAGTCATGTGGGGTGTGCGTTGTGCAGCTCCACAGGCCTGTCTGAAGCAGAGAAAGAGTGAAGGATGGAGGACAGCTGAAAACAGTCCTGCGCAGACACACGGCATATAAGAATCAAACTTTTAGAGTGTGTGTGTGCAAAACATTGAGGAAGGTTTCAGTTTGTGTGAGTCACTGGAGAAAACAAGTACATTTCTGCTCCATGTTTTAGCTAACATAAACTAAATTTGTCTGTGTTAACAAACATAATTATAGATCAGATTTGAATAGGTCCTTGCGGGGTACAGAGAGGACCCAGGAGGACCCTGCTTTGGCTGATTAAAGAAATAATAATGCAATGGAAATGTTCTCCTAGCAAGGCTTACAACTGCTGTTTAATGCCCTGGTTCCTTAAATAGATTAACAGTTCATTTAAAATTTAAATGGAAGCATCTAAATTATTACTTGCATGGTTTGTTCAGCTAGTTCATGACCTTTACATGTCGCTGGAAGGATAGTGTGTTACAGTATTATCCATGCCGTGACTAGTGATTTTTAGATCAGCAATACTTCAGTCTCCACCATTTACAGTGAATGTGGTTAAACATATTTGTCACGTTTCAATCTGTTGTGTATTTTAAATGACAAATAAAAACTCACCTTCACAGGACAGTCTTTTTTTTTAAGATCTCTGTTTGGTTTTTATTGTTGAGGCTGTCTGTTTTTACCTCTGGTGCCAGACTTAGATTTGGCAATATGGTACTAATTTTGATTAATTCATTGCAAGTCAACAAGTGTACTCAGATCCTTACTTTTGCACATTTTGCTGTTTGTAACTCATCAGTTTCCAGCACTAAATGTTCATTTGCTGCCTAATATATCCAACCGAGTGAAAGGTACCGTTTTAATGAAATAATCAATATTATTACCACATTTCCTGTAAGTGGTCAGAATTTTATGGCTGATTGGTGTGTAATGCATGAGTCAAGTGTTATTAATGTTAGTCATATAAATAAATCTAAATTATGGGTAGTTTAATGGGTGTTTCGGCTGTAGTAATAGTAGTAATAGTAGTAGTAGTAGTAGTGGTAGTAGCGTATTCACTTGCTGCATTTTTATGAGCTTAAATTGACGTAGTATAAAAGTGAAAGCTGATGTCGCACACCACATTCCCAGGAATCATGGCATCACTGTCTTGGCATCAATAATTCAGTCCAGATGCCCGGGAGGGAAAACAATGACTTTTTAATTTTTTGGATCACAGACTCCTAAAGGTTACTCTTGTAAAGATGACTAATAAACCACCTGTAAAAACAGCCGTCTCAGGGAAATAATGGCTCTCATAAGCAGCGTGCGTTATTTTGTGGTTCACCTCATGCTTTGCTTGTAAAAACGTGGAGTGATGCCTCGACGAATGTGCCAGCGAGGCTCCGGTTTATAAAACATTCTCTCTGTGTTTACCGGTACTGTGACTCATGGTTGCTATGACGAGGAGTTCTGACAGCAACGCAGCTGATTAGGAGCATCTGACTCCACATGACTGTTCCCCCTTCATCTCTCTGTCTCTTGTTTTCTCCCTCTGTTCCTTTTTTGTCATTGCATGTGTTTTTTTGTAATTCTACTTCATCTTTTTTGTATTTCCACTCTCCGCATTAATTCCCCTGTTACAATTACACCTCGTCTTTGATTTTATCCTCCTCTGTTGTTATTAGTCTGCATGTTTTCCTCCTCCCCTCACCTCTTGCATCAGTCTCGCACCTCCTCGCCAACCTTCAATACACCTCCTGTAGATTATCTTATCGCATCATTGTCCTTCACCGTAGCCTGTCTTGGATTTTCTTCTGTGCTCCTCTCATGTGGCTGTCTTACGGTGTCGGCCAGCTGCTCTCCAGATGTGGCCTGTACTTCCAGCTGTTGGAACCACGATCGTGAAGAACAGAGGAATGAAATGGAAATGATCCCTCATGAAAAAACCACATGTACAAGTGTAGTAATCCCCACAACACAAAAGTAAATACTATACTTAAATATCAGTAGGCAGGGAGGAGCAACATGAATAAATATCCTGGCACAGTAATACATGTATAAGAAAAGTTACTGATATAAATCCAGAAGGGCAGCCGGTATCACACGACACATTGTAAACCCTTTGCAAACATAGCGGTGCCATGGAAGATAAAAATGCCATTAAGCAGATTAAATATGCGGTTGACGACCACATATTACCTGCAACAGCCATCTGCAGAGAAACTAATTTATGTAAACTACAAGGACGCAGGCATGAAAAGAAAACAAATAGGCTGAATCATGAGCAAGGATGCAATAAATGAGAGGAAAAAGGAGAGAAGGGAAGCAGGAAACATGGAGAGGTTACTTATCACCCAAATGGCACCCTCCATCCCTAAGAAAACTTCCATGTACACTTTACTAAAACTACATTTATTTTACTTATGGTTAAGTTATAGCCTATATAAAGCAAATGGAAAGTAACCAGTAAAATAAAAATTAACTTGCATTCAATCATTTATCAAAATGTTTGTGATTATACTATATAGTCTATTCTTGTGATCATTTGATTAAAAAGCTTAGCATATTTATGGTTTAAAACATTTATTGTGTTGCTTTGCGTTACTTTCACTGTACGGAAATGCTTTTTTTTTTTTTCTTTTTTAAAAAATATGTTTCTGGATTAAATGCGTGTGTATTAAACAAGTAAAATGTCATCAGTCATGTAAATTTTAATAAAAAACACTTCCATAACTTATTCCATTCTTATTATTATTGTAACACACTACCAGTAAAATATGTCTAGATAATGATGGGAATCTTGCTTTTTTATTATTTAAACCAACTGCAGACACCACAAAATTCCTTCTTTGACTCTCATCAATTCCAAATGTCCCAGATGGTTTCTTTAAGAGTTTATTTCTCCGATGTGGAATAACAAACCTAAAGTGTTTGCCACAAAACACATTAAATGTCTGTTAGGAAAAAAAAAGACATTAAAACACAGACAGTATATACAAACTAAACAAAAGAATTTGTTTAAGACTGATTTGTTGCGTGGATGCTGCAAAATGTTCCCATCTGTGACTCTCATCTGTTTCAAAAGTCTCATGATTCCCTTAAGATATTTAGCTTTTTAAAAGCTTTTATATCCCTGACATGGAATAAAAACTTGTATGTCTTGCACAAAAGAAAACGGATTGAAATGTAAAACATGAGAAAACATAAAAACATAAATCTAAGAACAGGGTTTTGGGAAGGGAGAAGTCCCAAAATCAGAGCCATGGAATGTGAGTCTTCCACTGTCGGCTCTCAGGGCAGAAGAATGAAGGTAGAGGCTGAGAGGAGAGAGGTGCTGATGCATTATGGGAGCAATGGACAGAGGGGAGGGAGGGATGAAAGAAGGAGAGGATGGAGGGATAAGATGGGGGTGGGTGTCTTGTTTCACAGGACACAGTGAGCAGCAGTAAAATGTCACAGCCACCATGAAAATAAATGAAACAGCCATATTGGGGATGGAGAATGTTGATAGAGTTAGCATTTAGAGAGGATTGTTCCTGTCACGGCTGCTTAGGGGCTGAGAAGCAAACAGTTTGTGAAAAGGGTAATGGAAAGCAACATTTTGACGCATTGTAGGTCATTACCCGAGAGGCCTATGTACAGCTTATAGGCAACGTTTGACTCGTAGACCTTTTTTCCTTTTATCATAAATCTACCTCTTCTTTCCCTCCCCAATATTTTATAATCTTCCCTGATTTTTCAATTTCCTCTCAGCCTTCACTCGGTAAAAACTCCCTCTGTCTTTTCTATCGCGCTCTTTATCTTTCTCCGTCCTCTCCCTTTGCTCTCTAAACATCCATTTTTTCATATATCTCAGTTACTCCCCTCTCTGTCTTTCTCTCTGGGTCTCGGTCAAGGGAAGTGGCAGTTGCTGCCTGTTGGCCCCCAGAGGAACAGACCTGCCTTTGTCTGTCTGCACTTGTAGGAAGATGAGTAGCCGGTTCACCCAGTAAGCCCAGTAGGGATTCATAGTTCGTCTGTGGTGAGCCAGCCACCCAGAAAGTCTGTAAATCAGCCAGCCATTTAAGCCTGCTAGTCCAGGGTCTGCACCGCCAGCCAGGTATTATGTTAGGCACCCTCGACTATTACGAAGAATGGATGGGAAAGTCCGGTAGAAACGGAGACAGAAAGGCTGCAGACCCTAGTTAAACTTTTTTCCAGGCATCTCCAAAATGTACAATGTTGAAACCAGAACAGAAGCGCTGCCATTCGAAACTACCACACTTACTTGGAGGAATTCCAATGGGAAATTATTACGCCACCGTTTATTACGTCATGCCGTGAACTGAGTGCAACCGCTGAGAGCTGTGATCCTTTATAATGCTACATGACATTATGGCACACGATTACAACCTATTTACATTTTGTTAAATGAAATTCAGCACTAGGTATATTTTCCTTCTTGACTGCAGACATCCAGAATGTATAAATAATATGTGTGATGGAAAAAAAAAAGCCTCTTTAAACCTTGTATTTTCCATCGTAGAGACAACATGGATGACTTCACCAGGTTTTAACAGCAAGCGATGGTTTTGCACTGAGAAAATGAGTAGATGTAAAGGTAAATGAAAGTTTTTTGGACATTTCTGGACATGGTACATATTTGCTTTCTAGAAAAGGAAGATCTATACCAGTCTCATTAATATAAAAAATATGAAACTACAGGCAACAGTTGTTTATGATTCTGCTGTTTGTCAGATGTTTGTTGGTAGCAGCATTGCCTGCTCAGATACAAACAGGTTGGCTAGGGCTGTGCATTGTGACAGTGGTGTTTGGTTACTGTAAATGGTATAGATTTTTAAGGGAATTAAATATAAATGACTACATCTTTTCAATGATATTCCCAAATTTAATGAGCAAACTTAATAAACAGTGAATATATATCCAAAAAGATGCACAGAGTAATAATTCACTGCTAATTGTTTTTATATATCTGCACAAATGCTTATTGTCATAGATCAAGGTTATTCTCTCTACAGTAGCTTCTTTCCCTGACCAGATCCAGACCCTTTTGAGATCAGAAACCAAAAACATCCAGTAACATTGATTTTCTATTACATTTCAAAGCTAAAACTGCTTTACATCATTACGTACAACATGATCCTCCTCATATCTTCTCACATTCTGATTTCACAGCCTGGAGTCCAGTCTGAAACATCTCCTCAGCATGATGATGAAATCTACACTAAACCAGCGTTCTGTTTTTTTTTTTTTTCTATTTGTTTTGTTTAAATGGATGAGGCTCCGGGCCCCTCAGACCTCAACAAGCCTTAACAAGGAGATCAATAGAAAGAATATAGACTGTCCTCCCACAGGCTGTGTCTGCTCTCGCCTCGGATCACAGAGGAATATAGTGGAGATGCCAAGGCAACACCCAGCCAGCCCGGAAATTATTTGATCTAATAGGAACACTATGGTGTGATTAGTGGAGCTCTAGTCCTTCATCTCTCTCCCCGTACAACTGCTTCACGCTCTGTGAAGTCAATATGTCAGGGGAGGTGAGCGTACATTTACCATTCCCTTTCAGCTTTGTCAGTCTGTTTTCAAAGGAAAACGTGAGTGTACTGGTACAATAGTATGGCTAACAGGAAGAGGAGCTGGTGTTGTATCCCCCAGTAAAGGAGAGACAATGTGGCTGTAAGATGTTGTGTGGTGAATAAACGTAAATGGCTGCAGGCCTGGACAACAGTCTGACTCAGTCACGTCCTGGATTGTCCAGTATACCAGATGGCTGCTTGATATGTGCAGGGAAGAACAGGCGAATATAGTCCAGTCCTTCTGCTCCTGTGTGTGTGTGTGTGTGTGTGTGTGTGTGTGTGTGTGTGTGTGTGTGTGTGTTTACATGCTATGTGTCCTATTGCTCATTGTGCTCCACATAGGGCATGTGTTATTGCTCTAGCTCCACATTCCTAAGAGCCAGAGGAAAATCTCAACCCCTTTTAACCTCCTGTCTCAGCTGTAGACCATGCAGCTTTGAAGTCTGTCTTGATTTTTCTTCACATACACACTCACACACCTTTCACATTTCACACAGTTACTTTCCTCACTTGGGTTTTGTTTATTCCCACAATGCATGTACTCCAAGGAAGCAGATGAAAACAGGCTATTGGCTGATGCACTCTAGGAAGGTACACATGCTGATGTGTTGCTCAGAGCTGTATTTGCACAGAGTAGTAGTTTATCTACAAAAGGCACACAAATTAAATGAATGTATTGGCAGAAATGAATTTCGACCAATTTCCGTTTAACAGTATTCTGTAATTAAATTGCAAATGAAATGGACTTGTAGTATGTTACTTTTATGAGAAAAAATCAGAATTAAATTACTGTTACTAATCAAATGTTAAAGATTTGAAAGCGATTAGAATATACTCTTCTCAGTGAGGTTGTATGAAGAATATAATATAAAAGTGATGTAAGCTTATTTCCTTTGAAATTGGAAAACTGCTGTAACTGTACAGTATTGAATGGACTGAAACTAGGAGGAACAGCATATAACAAAATATTTCTTGTGTTTCTCTTTCCTCTCAGTTTGAATAAAAATATTAAATATGATTATTTCACACCACTGTTCTGAGCTTCCATGAGCCTTGAAGAGTCCAGTAATTTGTAATTACTGCTGTCAGTCGTGTATTTAACTACCTACCTGCCAGAAAAGACTTTGTGCACAGCCAAAGTCTGTGTCATGGAAGAAGATTTTGTACAACCCACAGAAATTCATAGACTTCTGTTTCTTCTCAGACCTTTTGCATTACAACACTGTAAGGAACAATAGATTAGTTTGGATTTTTTGCTTAGTGACACAACCCCCCCCCAATAATTAACAAGTACCCATCATACTTCGAAAACTAAACCACCCAATGGTGTCCATCAGCTTGGAAATGAAAAAACAACCCTCTGCTGCTTTTTAACTCTTTTTTGTATTTTCCCATGAGATGTACCATGATGGACAGACCCCCAGTTGCTGGTATCTGCTGCAGCCTGTTTGTTGTACGCCTGTTTATGCATGCTGTCTCAGTCTATATACATGTGTGATGCCTGCTGCAGAACAACTCCAGCAGATTCTTTTTGTTGTTGGTTAGGAGGATTTCTCCACATCCTGTTCTCTTGTAACACCATAATCACTTGATCTTCATATTACCTTTATGATAATGTACTACATCTCCTTGCATGACAGTCCATCTTTGTGTGTTTCAGCCTCAATTAATTTGTGAGCTGAGAGAGAAACTATCCCATACATCCATGTTCCTGTGGAGAGGGGGGGCATTTTTAAGGAAAGAAAATAGCTACATTGCAACAGCATTTAGTAATTTAATAATCAAATTTAATAACGAAACTAGTATTAATTATTGAGTCACGATACAGGATATCGGATACATACAGGAGAGCTCTAAAGCTCTCCTGTACAGAAACTCTACTGGTGGTGGACCCTCTGTAGGAGCCTTTAAAGGCTCCTGCTGTTGTACAGCTAATTTTCCTTTAACCTATCTGCGGAAACTTTCATCCGAGGGGGCAGGACATGAGTCCTCCACAACCTCCACATACAGGTCTTGTTTTTTTTTTACTTTCACTTTTCATGTATATTGAAAGCTGCCTCAAAAACCAAGTTTTTCTGTTCAAAAGTGCACATAATCAGAGTGTTGTTGTCCACATTTTAGTATGTTTATATTCTTGGCACAAGTTCGCAAAATTGCACAAACAAAATTAAAAATGTTCTGGAAGGTTCTTTGGGCTAAACAGTTTTTTTCTTTTAGGGTTATGTTTCACATAAGGAAATTGTTTGGTTGCACTATTCAGAAACTTGCACATTTGTCTCAAAGATCAGTGTAAAGAATCAAGATAAAATTGAGGTTGTGATTTTGTTTTTTTAAAATCGTAATTTGATATTTTTGCCATATCGCCCACCCCTAGCCTGTTACATATTATAATAAGTCTAATGCGACAGTGATGTTTTTTGTATCAAATGTATAGTGTGGCGGCAAGGCCGTGGTGGTGTGCTACCAGTGGAAACACTGCCATATATTATTTATGCATCCATTTCTCCATTATCCTGCAGACTGCAGTCCTCAACACTCAGTTTTACTTAGACTTTCTACTTGCTATCTCTTTTAAAGTCACATAGCAATTATTTACAGCCTCACCTAAAATATATAAAAATATTATAATCTAAGCACTCACCTGAAGCCTCTGATTTACTATGTCAAGTTTTATGGAGCTTCAGATAGAACCCCCACAGAGCCATGTGGGCTCCTCCAGCCCATATGCCAGTGGTATGCATGTGTCTTAAAAGAAGTATTCATGGATAAGAAATCAGGGCAATGTTCAAAAGTCTTGACAGATGAGAAAGATGCACAATTACCCTGTGACTACAAAAAGTCTCCTGTTTCAGGTACAAAAAGCCCTCTGTTTCAGCTACAGCTATGAAAGAAATATGTTTTCTGCACTTTTTAAAAACATTGTTTAAAAAGTTTATTTTTTATCTAGGTTTCATTCTTATTTCATAAAGCTGTCTTAAATGTTCCCAAAATACACTCTTCAAGATCATCTGTGTATTGGTAAACCATAATGTTCAATATATGTGTGTGTGTGTGTGTGCGTGTGTGCGTGTGTGTGTGTGTGTGTGTGTATGTGTGTGTGTGAGAGAGAGAATGTCCATGGCTCTATGTAGGTCTTTGTTTTCCAATACAATCTGTTACCATCTAATATTCGTACTGCTAACCCTTCAGGGTAAAGAGACTGAGGAGAGGAGAGGAGAGGAGAGGAGAGGAGAGGAGAGGAGAGGAGAGGAGAGGAGAGGAGAGGAGAGGAGAGGAG
>JAPTYQ010000006.1:10488367-10503829 GCA_029814465.1 Ostorhinchus cyanosoma
AACCATGGCCTCAGACTTGGAGGTGCTGATCCTCATCCCACTTGCTTCACACTCAACAGCAAAGCGCCCCAGTGCACGCTGAAGGTCCATGTTCGATGGGGCCAATCCGACAACATCATCACTGCTTTTTGCAGATGAATTTGTGGTTTAATTCTACATCAATAATGGAATCCTTTTCACAAGGCCAGTTTCTCCATGTCAGTGTTGCCACTAGTACCTAAACAACAACTCTTCTAGAAACATCTTTTCTCTTCTCTCCCCTGTAGTTTCTTGTAATCTCTGTGTCCCTCCCACTCTTTACACAGCTCTTACACTTTCTGTCCAGTTTCCTAGTTACCCATCCACCATTACCCCTCCCTACAGCTGCAGTCATTTTATATGTTGTCTTGACTATAAGGTGAGGAGTAGAAACATAATGCTATTATGTTATAAGGCAGTCGTTTTTCTTTTCCTTTGATTTATGCTATTGCTGAAGTTGAGATACATTTTGCCTTTTTGCTGCACAGCCCATCCTCTATCAACACAGTGAATTCATTAAAATGACCCAAAAAGTTTTTTTATGCTGCAGGCACAATTTTAATGTTCTCATTGTCAGTGGCAATGCAATGCATTTCAGTAACCAGAGGCAGTGTGATACATTGACCGCTCTGCATCCCATTTACAGTAGAAGGGTTGACCTAAACAGTATGTAAATTAGGCCTTTGCAGTCTGACCCACAAACCCCTGTGAACAAGCACTCAAACTAGATCCACTGCAACTGTACTGCACCATGAGAAAACCTGTGATCTGCAATTCCACTGTACAATATTGCAGTGATGATTAACTTGTGATACATATAAAATATTGAAATCTGCATACTAACAATTAATTCATTCGCTACAATACCTTTAGTTATACAGATCTTATGTTTTACACAATACCACCTGAATCCAAAATGATTCCAAATTGCAGAAATTGTGTTCTTTTTCATCTCAAGTTCTTTATCAGCATCATTCCTCTGCCCTCTATCAAATTGCTAGCTAGGTCATCATCTGATTGAATTGTGTATATCCAGGACTACATCTGTTACCTCAAGGTCATGTTTGTTTGCATAGTGAGTGTCAGTGCATGACACAAATAGGATTATTCTTCTGCCTTCTGAGACACAATAGCAATATATCATCCATGATTAAAGGAAACGTAAAATATAGAACACTAGCTGCACAATCAGGTGTGATCCATATGCTAAACGGATCACACCGGACTATCATTTTGGAGGACAAATAAAAGCCATATGTTGGGAATCCCAGCCCTTCAGCATCCAGTCACTGGGAAAGCAACGTTCCTGTTCATGTCCAGTAACGCCCCTGTGGAAACATATTAGAAGGCTGAGTTCCAGTCCTCACATGAAACTCACATCCTCCAGCCCTGGCCCTATTCCCCAGTTCCAGCTCACCACCCGTCCCCAGGCTCTAGCCCCAGTTCTCCCCTCTCCCCCAGTGCACTCTTGACCACTGCGCCCATAGCAGATGGAGAGCAAAGAAAACTGTGTCACCACCCGCCATGATTCGCTTAATCACTCCTCCCCTTTCTCTTTCTCTTTCTCTCTCTCTTACTGTCTCTCTTTCTGTACTCCCACTCCCTTCTTTCCTTACGCCCAGGATTTGGAGCATCAAACATTGATTTGGCTGTATTTTTAGACCAGATGTTTGCTAGCGTGCATACACAGTATTTGTTTGTGCGTATCTGTTTACCAGACGCTCATCCATGTTGTGTTTGGGTCCATCATTGTGCATGTATGTGCGAATGTGTCAGGAGTCCTTTTCCAAGTTAATCCCCTAAGAAGAGGTGTGGTTCTCTCTCTCTCTCTCTCTGCGCTTCCTCTCTTCTCCGTCCCTCAGTCTGAGCGCAATATCATCACATGCTCTCTCTCCTCCTCTCATCTTCTCTTGTGCTGTTGTTATTGCTCTGGCCGCTAGTCTAAGGGAGTTCTTCCTCTCAACGGCTCTTCTTGTCATCTTTGCATCACCTCACATTCCTGTATGAGATGAGTTCTTGTGGCGAGATGGGGGAGGCCATCGAACTCAGGTGAGTCCTGTAAAGTGTAGAGGGTGTGAGCCGTTTGTTAGTGACTGTGTCTGTGCAGGACTGAAAAGCTGTCATTCATGAATATTCATATTCTGTTAATGTCTACCTATACTCATTAACGCAATAGTCCAACTGGGTGTATTTTGGTTTTAAACTGGGTCGGCTTCTTTGGTAGAATTTTATATCGTGGGCTATTTTCCCAGCCTCACCTTTTTTTCTGTCTGTCAAGATGACCCTGTTTCCACAAGGTAGAAATCTGCAAGCTGTATAGAGGTCAACAGGAAACCTGCTGTTTCGTAAGAGTGATAGCTGCTGTTTTTTGTTGATGCTGTTGTTCCTGTTGTTGTTGGGTTACCGGCGACGTTGGTATTTTCCATCTCTGCCAAACTGATAATAGGTCTAGTCTAGCCTGTATCCACAGAGCTCATAGCAGCTAATAGTCTTAGCAGATGCATTAGCCCCCATGCCCATATGGAAGAGATTAAAGCTGCTAAACTGACACAAACACCCAACATTTTTTATACAGTGTTGCTGTGTGGATGTGTTTGCATGTGTGCATGTGTGCATGTGTGTGCACTCGTACACCTGCCATATGATACAGCCTTTTTTATTTAGAAAATCATGTGTTTGTTTCTTTTGATCGGTGTTTTTCTTTATGGCCTCTTGACAAGCCACCTTACCAAAAAGAAAAGGAACAAGGCGTAGAGTGAGAATATTGCAGAGAGTGGAGATATAAGTAATGAGTGAAATGAGGACAAATGAAAAACAGCTAGTCAGAGTGTCAACAGGAGGCAGAAGATGAGAGGAGGGGTGCGAAAATCAAATTGAGGGGGCCTGTAGTGTGACATTTCAGAGGTGGAAAGAGGAGTGGAGAAAGAGAAAGTGGAGAAGAGCGAGAGAAAACAGGGCTTTCTTATAAGACAAGAGACCAACATTGGCTTCGTTTAACTGAGACTTCAGAGTTTGTGAATGCAGGCTGCAAAGCCACACCAGGTCACTTGGCTCGCTTCTCTGGCACAGGAGTGTGATGTCAAATCTACACAATTCAGGCTCCAGGGTCGGTTTGACAGGGTGTTGAGATATTGCAGTTCAACAATGGGTTCTTGAACAACAGGCTCATGAACATTTCAGTTAAGTCGCACAATGTTTAAAGTGTTGGATATCAGTTAGCGCACTGTAGGGGTTTTATAGCAGCCTTATTGTGATACCCATAAAGAAGCATTCATTAGTGTTAGCTCATGAGAACTGCTGTAAATTCCATCAAATCAGTTCAAGTTATTATGTAATTTTCCTGGTTTGTTGATATAAAAGACGGTGGAGATTAAAGTATAACATGTAGTTTAGTGTCATATCAGAACTGCTGTACCAGTGATAAGCCTGGCAGTGGTAGTGGTCTGGACTGATAGCAGAAAGCACAAAGTGGAAACAGCATGACAATATGATACTAGAGCATATCGACTAGACTGCTCTACTTCACGCCTGGCTGCACTGTGTTTAGATAAGCTTCCCCTCACAGCGCACTCACTTCCCGTCACAGTTACAGGCACACGCTGGCATGCAGACATGCTTTAACATAGAGGCGGACACATGCCATATTCATATAAATGTTAACAGACACAATGACAAACGCTCTCAAAGATTGCGTGGTCTGTACCCTCTTTGCCTGCAGTTCCAAGGGCAGAAGGGGATTTGGATATTGTTATGTTAATCTGCCTCTCTTTTGTGTCTTGGAATCTATTCAGACACGCACGCACAAACAAACACATGCACAAAAAGCATCTACACATGACGCATGATCACCTTAAATCGTGCAGAAATTTACCTGCACTCACATTCATTCAACTACAACAACCAAGAAAAGAGAGATGAGGGAAGTTACTCTGCATAAAACACAAGCTGTAACACACACATACTCATGCACGCGAACACAGATACACAATCTTCTCCAGGCTTAACGTGGGTGGGAATTGAAACAGTGGTAGGAGGGGCAGTGACATAGCACAGTGATAAGCCTGTAGGTAGGATAATAGGTGTGGAAGTCATGTGCGTCTTCCTGTGTTGCGATGTGTGCAGACAAGTGCAGGTGTGTGATTGCACCACATGCAGGTTTTACACTCTCTGCAAAGCTAACACACTGTAATTTGAAGTTTCCCCGTTAGCTCACACTGTTTGCAGAGAAGACTGGAGAGCAGATCATTTCAGTTCCTGGATTTTTTCTATGACCTCCAGCTTTGTCAACTTGACCTCCTCGTTCAGACACTGAACAAATGCAATGATATGTTGATCTCCGTCTTTTACTGTTTGATCCTCAATTGTTTATTAGTTTTTATGATTTTAGGATGGATGCTATGAAAGTGAATATGTAGCATAAACCAGAACTGATCCAGGATCAGCAGGATGAGTCACGTCATCATCCATCCATCTATGTGTTAATAGTTGATGGGGATGACTGTTTTTCCCACGCTCTGTTCACCTTTAACTGTGGAAATTCATCAGAACTACATTCACTACAGTGCACAGAGGGCAACACAATCTTATTATGCAAAAAGGACACCGGCCTGTGCTCTCACACAAGCATTTAGACTCACACTGACTGTAATTATATTAGGAGAGCTTTCTGTAATGCTTCATCCTACCCAGAAACCCCTCTGAAAGATCACATTGCATTAGAGGGTTAGTAAAAGGACAGTCTGTGTGTGTGTGTGCCTACTAGTCAATGTTATATTATTGAAAAGTAAGTAAATCTTTTTTTAAACATATATCTGTCCTCAGAAACAGACAAGAGGCTATGTCGCATTTGATGTTGCAACAAACACAACACAATCAATGCAACTAACTTAGTGGGTAGCACGAACTACAGTTTAATCAAGTATGTGCAGAGCAGAGGCAAATGTAGTGATGTAAAAATACAGGGTTTTTTGGTAATATGTAATGTCTCCTATAAATCATTATTATTATTATTATTATTATTAATATAAAAATATCTATTTTATTATCTCAACTGTATCTAGATTTTGTGTAATGCACACATAGCCCCATGTTGAAGTTCTATTCTTTGGCGGTTTGTCACACTCTCACCTGTCTGAGTGACAGTCCACAAACTGGACTTTCCATCACTTAAGGCCATGGATGTAATAAAGAAAATGGAATACTATACTAAAAACTGGTGATTGATGCCAAAATATGCCAATTTTTTCAGCCCCTGGGCATAAAAATGACCGTAATATTCCCTAAACTTTGATATTTCTGGGCTTGTAGCGTGAGCGCCGTGCAGATCTCCACATTCTGCCCTTTAACAGCTGACACTCACCTCCTGCTCCGTCTCTGCTGCAGCTGTTAATTTGTCTCCTTCCATTTGCTCTGACGTGATTTATAAGCAGTCATCATGTAACCTTTATTTTCACTGTTGCCCATAAAGTTGGAATAATTTAGTTTTCAGACATATTCCTCTTTTTATTCCTATTTTTACTCATCAGTAATCACCTTTGACCAATGATAATATACTGAGTTCCAGTTACACTTTATCAAGAATAAATCACATTGTCACAATCATTTCATGAGAAGAGCTTCAAATATTTTATTCCAACTTTATGGGCCGTAGTGTATATTATGTCACTCTCTTGAAATGTGAAAATATCTATTATAATAAAAGCAGCTTCTATGGCAATATTAGATTTTTCACAAGAATGTATGTTATTTGTCATAGATGCAACTTGAAGGAGAGACATAAAAGTAGTATGTATTTTGCCTAATTTTACATGTGTGTTTCATGTGTTGTTTATCTCACTGAATGAGACATTATGATAGTAAAATAAATGAATGTAACTTTTATATGGCGGTGTTCTGTAAGATACTACATGTACTGCTAGTTTAGTCAGACAGTTAGTGTGTCTCATATTGAATATTTTTTCTCTGTAAAATTATAATAGTAAAAAAAAGCATAATTTCAAAGGAAATGCTCAGGCCAATCACATTACAAGCAAACAAAATTTACCTAATAAATGATTAGAGATGCGGTAAAGAAAATTAGTCAAGGACATACCACCTTCTGTTTTTGATTCAGTTATGAACAGTATTGACAAGCAGTACTAATACTGGCTGCTTTTGAATGTCATTGACAGAGAAATATAAACCCACTGACCCTTTTCAGAGTGTGGGTCCCGGTTCATGGTCAAAATGGTGTGTGTGAAGGAGAGTAGGAGTCAGAATGACAGACAATAGTCACAGGAGATGCCAGGCTGATTGTTTTACACATAGCTCTGCTTCAGCTGTCAATGTATATCATTCTTTACCCACACACGGACACACACCAAACCACCAGCAAAAGGGCCATTTTGCCTCCGCACTTAAGGAAAAGCATGCTCATAAGCCACCTACACAGCACAGTGTATACAGTACTCCTCTGATACATCTGTGCTGCTGCTCCAGCTCCTGATCGCCAAAGGACTTTTTATGTCTTGTGATATTTTCTGCTGTTTCTGTGAAATTACATATTGATAATGACTAAGTGATGGGTGCATTTTTGTTTTTTATTCTGATATAAGTTTATCTCTGTCCAGTCAGCTGTTTGACAGTTGATGTTCAGTAGTCGTTTATATAGTGATGTTTTTTCAGGTTCTTTTCTTGGAAGTTTGATGTTAAATAATGTAGTTTAATTGTATGTCTTTAATAGAATGGTCTTGGATGACAGAAAAGAATACAACTTAATAAAATAGAGATCGTGTTTTAAGTTTGTCATTGTCTGAATATTGGTAGGGGTCAAACCTTCTGTTTTTAAGCCTCAAGAAATGTAACAGCTGTCACAATGTTGATTTTATCAAGACAAGGTGATGTATTTGGAGGAGAGCGAAGGGTGAAACCACAACATTATGAAAGCTTAGAGTATATCTGCAGTATTACAGTGTAAAAACAAACATCAAGTAATTTCAGCTACTTATCACATACAGCTGTGTTTAATAACGGTAAGTCTCCCTAGTTACAATAGTTAGCAGGCTGGCAGACAGACCATAGAATTCAGTACAAATCTTGATAAACTCAGCTAATGCAGTTCCAAAGGTTATTGCGATTCAGTACTGGTAAACATCATGGCAGAATTCAGTGAGATATTTCTTAGTCGGTTTTTGTAAGCACAGCTACAGCTACAGCAGAGCTGCCTGTCTGCAGAAGACAAATATGCTGTATCTATTAATCAGGAGTTCTGAATGTCCGACTTGGCAGCAGAGTTAACACTAGTAGAGGCCACACAGCTAAGGAGGCACACACTTACCTGTCAGTCACAGTAGTTTGCATTTAAATACTGGAAAATCCAAAAGTTACAATCCAAATGTACATCTTTGAGGAAAACTATGTGGAAAAATAATAATAAATCAATAATAACCCTTGAACCATAAATACATAGGTAGTCAGCAGATGTTTCGCCACAAAATTGAGTATGTATAGATTATCTGGGATTTAAGCATATTGGTTTCACTCCACCTTTCCAAAAAAATCGTATCTATCTCTCCCAGTGTTTCTAATATTGTTTTATAATTCTGTATCCAAGAAAAAACCCAGATCTTACGGAAGAATGTATAATACACTCTCTATTGGTCTGTCACACACACTCCTACACAGCCTTATAAATCACTGCTATGAATAAGGCCATCCTGTGCTGGGTCAGCCTTCAGTCTAAACACAAGTGCCCTGGTTTATCTCTGTAATGTCAGACTCCTTTATTTTATAATCTCTCACTCTCACACACACACACACACACACATGCACACACACACACTCACACACACACACACAGCACAGACCACCTGTCGCTTTATGTGTGTGTACATATGAGAACAAGAGGAAAATGAAGAAAGACAGCTTTGGATAGTAACTGTCAGTGTCCCTAAGCAGGTCACTCAGTGTCAGTGCAAGTCTGCAGGGCCCAAAAACTGGGTCAGATTTATTTGTGTATGTGTGTGTCAGCATAATGTGTCTGTGTTTAATGTGTGTTTGATTTACTTGTGTTGACTCTTTACTGTCACATATTGGAACCAAACCTGAGTCAGTGGTGAGGTAACACTTAAAGCTGGTCGTATGAATGAGGAGAGAATCTGTGTGCATATGTGCATGAGTTTGACAGTATGTGGATGTAAATCTGTTTACATATGTACTTAAAATGATCTGAAATGACCAGATCCCTTTACTGACCTACATGCTGTTTTGCTTTGCTGCCATGACTGATATCTGTGTATGTAGAGCTGGGAGAGAAAACACAAATACAATGCACTTTATTTTGTGTATGTTGTCAGCTCCAACACTTTCACAACATTTCCGGATTTTGTCATTTAGCTCATAAATTGTATATAATTAGTGGACAGAGGAATCATGATGTGACATATTGGTTTTTGGACTATTCTGAAGACAGGAGTTTGCGCTCTGGCTACCACATGTGGCGATTTGGAGCCAGAGGTTATTATATGGGTCATTCTAGAAATGGAGGAAAATTTCTGTCCCACCCATAGAATTTTAGATCATCTATGCGCAAAATACCAACACATGCACTTGTCAACAATTATTCAAAGCACCAAATAGATCTCAAGTACCCCCTTAAATGGCATTTCCCCTGTGCCACCGTCCAAATGACAAACTTGCATGTTAAACATAGCTATCATTTAAAATCATAGTAATGATGCACTGAAGTTGTGTTCAACAATATGGCCACAACCCTCTTACCAAAACCTGGCAGAGGAAGAGGAAAAGCAGAGAATCACATGACACGGAGGAAAAGACATCATCATTAAGATATGTCCTCTCTTCTGTGTTTCATATTTTTCCAATCTTTTCAGCTTTGACTGAGTGTGTCACTAACCAACAGAACCCTATTTGTCATATTATCAGAATATGACCAATTTATTCAAAGATTTCTTTAGTTATTATTATAATTCAGTCTGTCCTTGACTTTATCAGTAACATTTCATTCCACAGCTAACAGTGGAAGTCCAGTCTTATCTGAGATTAAATAACTGTTTAATGTGAATGGGATATTCTTCGCTTAATAATAAGGAATTTATAAAACTTCAGGTTCCTGAGTATTCATAACAGGGTTGCACAACAACAAATCAAACGTTTTATTAAAAATGTACCTTTGATGCTTGAGCTGGATAAATCAAATTATTTGATGGTTTATTGCTTGTTTTTCTTAAAAACATGACAAAATTATAAAATTAAGGGTCAACTTTTTGAACTTTTTGCTGCCTAAATGTTGTCCAGTTCTGGAAGGAGTTATAGTGGACGAAAAGCGCAGGACTACAGAGGGGTCAGAGGTCAGCTAATGAGTTAGTAATTCCAGCTTACTGACTCAGTATAATGGTAATCTTCATAAATCGTGATCATTTTATGGTCTCATTAGTGGACTCTATTGAACACTACTACAGTCGAGATGTTTTCAGGAGAGATGTATTTACTAATTTAACTGAAACTCTAAAAATCTGCCTCAGCAACAAAGCAGACACACACATCAGAACCTCTAATTATCCTGAGATCTGATTAATGGAGGAAAAGTTTAAAGGTGGACCAGCCCATCACTTACTAGAGGAAACAAATAAAACAAATGAGACCAGAATCAATCTCATTATTTTTTAGAAGGATGTCCAGTGTAAGTTTATGGGATCCAGTGCTTTCAGAGTCGACCCCAGAGGCCACTCACTGTATCACAACTTTAAGATATTTCTGTATTAGCTTCATTGTCAAGCTGAAGTCTTTGTCCCTTGGTTTCTGTGCTTTTCCACCATAAAGATTATTACCTCCCCCCTGAAGGGGAGGCGAAGGTATTGTTTTTTTTTTTGTTTGTCTGGTTGTCAGCAACTTTACACAAAAACTACTGGACCAATTTCCAGGAAATTTTCAGGAAACGTGTGAGGTGGTCCAGGATAGATCCTATTAAATGTTGGTGATTGTAGGTCAGAGGTCAAGGTCAAGGTCACCAAAAATGTGTTTTCGCAATGATAAGAGATAGGGCAAATCAGGTAAAACGTTTGCAAGGGGCGGGGTTTGTTGTGCCCGGCACCACGTGTTATATTGGGAGAATATATCTGGTTTATTCAACTTTTATTGAGGTACAGACCTGAAAGAAAAAATGTATTTGACCTTTGTTACTATTGATAATGACTGTATTGAAAATAATTACCATCATAATGTTTTTACCAAAGTGTCCATGTATATGTGTATGTATAAAATAATATCATTATTGCTTAGTGCTTAATGGAGCTGTGGTAATAATGTTTATGCCATGCTTTTTCCTTTTTAAGAATTTAAATTCATGCCAGTTCAACTGCATGAACATTGAACCGCTACTTTTTTATTTATCTGTGCTGTCTGGTGCTCCCCAGTGGCAAAGAAACGATATAAATAATTCTAGCTTCTGCACCTTTTTCTGCATCTCCTGGAAAAGTCATGTTACTCTTCGAAGTTTCATGAGAATCGGTGCTGTTCTTTTTCTGTTTTTCGCACAACCTCCATGGTAAAGGTAATAAAAGAATCTTAGACCAATTCTGTAACCAGTGAAGAGAGAGCATTCACTCCGAGTTAAACCGAAAGCTTTGTGAAACCGCAGGAGCTTCTCAGCTGCAAAGCCTGTAAGATGCAACTTGAATTCAGAGAGTGAGAGGTACACTGCGTCCATATCAAGTGCTCAGCTCAGTATACTGATGACTAAGCCAAGACAATCCCATGCCGCCACACACACAAACATTGTCACACATGAACACACACTTGCAGGGCTGTCAACAGACTTGCCGAGGCCCGGGGCAAGTAGGAACCATATTGGGCCCCCCCCCACCCCGTGCCAAATATTCCTCCACAGCATCTACCCATTCGTTTAAATCAAACAACCACACAACAGAAATGTGAAAATTACTATTAATGACAAAAACTGAAGTATATCAGAACATTACATAAACTTCACAAGCAATTTCTATTAAATTGAACACAAAATTTTACTGATCACAAACAATTAACTATTCAAAGTGCAGTCATCTGCTAGGTAATATACTGCCCTCTGATTCTAATTGTCATATTAGTTTAGCAGTACATATTTCACCCTTCTCTATTCATTAAAGCCATCAAAGTAACAATTCACAATCAGGAACTGTTACACTTAACAAAATCAAAGTGTTAAAGCCATGCACCTTGCTTTCTTGATTGCAAAGTCATTAATAATGTCACTGAAATCAAGTTGTCCGTCTTTGTGTATCTTGTCGCTAAAAGATGGGAACACTGCCTATTTCAGATCTTAACCAGTCGGCAACAAGAAATTCTGTTTTCTGATTGGTTGAGAAATTATATTTTCTGATTTGCTAACTCATTTATCCTTTGCAATGCATTTGCAGAGAATGCATCCCCTCACAGCTCGCGCAAAGTGAGGCCCCTCATGAATTGTGGGGCTGTACGCACTGCGCGTGCTCTGCGTTTAGGGATAGGTGGTCCTGATCAGCGCGAGAAATGGCCTGGGTGGCGCGTGAGCGTATGACATAGTTGAAATGTGCGTCTCACGCTCATTGCTTGAGACTTGAGAGCCCTGCTGCAGCGTACAGTGCGCCAGAGAGGGGTCAAACCATTTCCTTCAAAGACGGGGGTAGATGGGCAAAAAGGGAAAAGATGTATATTTACAAAAAATAACCAGTTTTAATTGTTATGTATATTTTAAATTAAAATTAAGTTTAATGTAATAGTCAACAATTTCAATAAAAAATAATGGGCAAATGTTAGGTAAAGTAAATTAAGGGTCATTCATCAGCCCCTATGGCCCTGAGGCCCAGGACAACATACCCGGTTGCCCCCCCCCGTCGACGGGCTTGCACATTTGGATGCTCCACCACCTCTGTCCATCCCCTCCTCGTCTCTCCAGAGCTTCACAGACATATGGCTAGCTTATCGTAATGTGAGGGGGCAGTGACTCATTGAGTTAATGTGTGTGTGTCTGTGAGTGTGTGGCTTTCTCACCCCTCCCTCTCCCAGAATTCTCCTCCTCTGTCTCCCCCCCTCATACGAGGTGTGTTTTATGAGCAGAAGTGTGAGGGAGGAGTGTGTCTGGGTTTGCCAAAAAATCTCTGAGCCGCTGTTCAACACTGAACATCTGGATTGGGGAGGTACGGTGTGTGTAAGAGTGTGTGTGTGTGTGTGTGTGTGTGTGTGTTTAAGTGTGTCACAAGGAGGACGAGTGCCAAAGATATCAATCAGGCTCACATCTGGCGAGCACAAAACACAGCTGGACACACATGAGTTCATGCAGTCTTAACACAGCTTATATGGACTGAACACAGAGGTGATATACACTTGTGTTTATATTATGACATTCTTATTAACTTAATAAAGTGAGTGAGTTTGCTGACATTAAAAACACATACAATGTTGAAACCAGTTCTAACAGCAGATTTAACAAGCTGCACCAAAATGTTGGAATTTTTCCTCACTTTACGATCCTATGCAGCATTTTATCCTCACATCTGTAAAGGCAGAGCACATGAACCTCTTGTACTCTGCCTTCTTTCAGATCTTTTGGACAATCCAAGAACAGAGAATTGTGTGTTTCTGGGTATAAACATCAATGACAAAAAAAGGGAGGGACAGCAAAGGAAGAAGTGATGAAGGAAGGTCAGCTTGGGTGAACACACTTGAACGTTAACAACAAAATATCATATGATCGTAAGTCGTCTCTGTTGCCATCTCCTTGTAACAATACTTTCCAGATGGCTGTGAATTCAAACGCTGGACGGAGAACAACTATGTGTTTTCTGGCCCCATGCCTCTTGTTTGTGTAGTCTACTTTGGAGTGCTCGTGAGTTTTTGCGTGGGCTTGTGATACTTTGTTTGCACTGTTGATTTATAGAATTATTTTGAAGTTTTACGCCCTGACAGCCAGCCCGCCCCCTCTGTCTGCCTCTCTTGTCTGTTTTTATTTTTTGCTAATGCAGATGGTTCTTGTTGGGTAGGGTGAGGTCAGAGCTATGGAAGGCCTTTGCATGTTGCATGCTGGGTGATGTCTCCACCCTAATGTGAGTATAGCAACTGCATCAAAGGGTGTTTACTACCAGATTAGTGTTCATTTCACACTGCGCTGCTCAGCGAGACAGGGACTATCAACTTGGTTTCACTTGATTTTTTTTTTTTTTTTTTTTTACCTTTGGTCTGGCTTTTGGTACAATTTATCCGGCAACCATCAGACATTTATGACATCTGTGTTTCTATGTGTGAGTCTAAGTCAGGGCAGGTTTATTTCTATAGCACATTTCATTTGACAAGTGTAGGATCATTGACTCAGTAGACTCAAAATATTAACAAGAATGAACATGACATAGCGAAAGTATATAAGATAAAAGATATTAAGCAAAAACACATGAGGAAAACATATGTATAATATAATAAGACAGTATAATTTAGTATAAATAAGACTGTTAGACTAAAAAGGTGGTAACATGTTAACAAAATGGGGATAACCACATGCGTAACCACACAAAAAAATAAATAAATGCTTATACTGGAGGATTGTTTTTCATCTTTTTAAAATAGATTTCACTGATTGTTGGCCTTTCTTCTTTGCTGTCGACATGTTAAGTTTACTTGATTTTAACTAGACTTGACTGATTAAAATGGGGTGTGCTATAACAACCTCATTTCTCCATTCCTCCAAATCTTTTCTTTCTTCTTTTTTCACTTGCCTAATATGTTCACTTTAGATCATCTCATTTTGATGCATTTCCTCCGTTGCTTGGCATCAGATGTCATTCGTCTTCATTCACGCTCCTGCTGTCCCTCACCATATGAGGGCGTCTTGTATTCCCTAAGCAGGAGCCCCTTTCCCCTCCTCTCTGCCCTTTCAACCCCTCCCCTGTAGAGTATTACACATCATCCTGTTTTTACCCCTTGCACCGACTCATTCACACCTGCTGCAGCAGTGCTAGTGCCAGGCAGGTGCCAGTCCTTTGGCATTTGGCCCAGAAATGACTGGTGCAGGCCTTGATATGTGTGCACGTCTGGCTGCAGAGGGGCTTGTGTGTTAGTGTGTGTTCTTGGCAGTAGACTCATGCCTCACATGCCAGGAATGAGTAAAGCCACTCAAGCTGTTTTGCAGCAGTTGAATTAGAACACTCTACATTACACGCGCATCTGAGTGTGTGTGTGTGTGTGTGTGTGTGTGTGTGTGGGTGTGTGAAATGCTTCCGGTACAGCAGCCTTTGGCACCTATTACCAGCAACCTATGAATGATTATGAGAAGTGATGTGGCAGTGAGTATATATATTTATGTGTAACTCTGATTTGTGGTTTTTAGCAGCACAGACAGAAGTTTGCACATGGATACAGCATGTTGTCAGTTGTACTCTTTAGCCAGGATGCCAGTTTATCGAGCGACTAGAGGGTAAGAAAATAATGAACTTTAATCTATATTAACCCAAGTGAAATTATTCTTCTCTTATGACCATAATGCTTAGTTAATCTCAATTTTTACTGCAAAGGTTCAAAGGTTTATATTTATGAAATTTTCATTACTGTCATTACTTTCATTTAGTCTCTTTGTTTTAGATGAATGGTTATATTGGTTTTGTTTTAGGTTTGAGTAATAGAAGCTCAAAAAGGTGGAATGAAGAAATTATTGTGTAAAATCATTTAATTCTTGTGGATGCTGACACACTAGTTTTAATATTTTTATTTTTATTTCACTAAAAGAAAAGAGTTTTTCTCCTCCTGTTTCAGTTCCTGTTTTAATGATCATCAGCTTGTAAAACCCTGACTCATAGTGTCATTACAGTGTTGTCAGAGTGTAGCTCATTCAAGATTCAAGATGCTTTGTTGTCATTCACAATGTTGTACGCAGAACAAAATTACAATCCACTGGATCAGCAGTGAAGTGGATATTTGAAATAAATAATTTTTTTTTAAAAAATGCAGACATTTAAAAATAGAAAACCACAAATTTAAAATAGAAAAACAACAGAATCAAACGTGTCTACTGAAGAACAGAATGGACTCAATCTGAGGATCTAAAATAGACAGACGTCACTTTTAATATCTAGGCCTTCGACGAGGCAAAAGGTGCTCATAAGAAAAATAATTTTCACTGTAATCCAGATTTTCTGTGGAGAGAAGATGTGACTGTAGAGGAATGAAAACAGTAATTATCATTTTTAAAACAAGTCATGTTTTGATGCCGTCATGTTTAATTATGCTGGGAAATTAGCATCACTAAACAGGCCAGCGGGCGGACTGAATGGTTTAATTAGGCAGCGGAGAAAGGCAGAGAGAGGGGGGATTGTGTGCGCTCACAGAAGAACTGGAGTGTATGCATATATATATGCATGTGTGTGTGTGTGTGTGTGTGTGTGTGTGTGTGTGTGTGTGTGTGTGTGTGTGTGTGTGTGTGTGTGT
>JAPTYQ010000006.1:10578298-10589690 GCA_029814465.1 Ostorhinchus cyanosoma
GTGTGTGTGTGTGTGTGTGTGTGTGTGTGTGTGTGTGTGTGTGTGTGTGTGTGTGTGTGTGTGTGTGTGAGAGACATCCGTCAGTGTTTAACATGGATTCTACTTGCATTCATCTTCGTGAATGTTTTGTTTTAATGTCACAGGAAAGTCAATACCCCTCTTTACCTCTTTGTCATTCTTTACATGGGATCTTGCACTAACTTCTTAGTGCAAACTTAATGCCCATCTGGCTGAGTATTTTACCGGCTACTGTAGAGGCCATTGCTCTTCAACTCAGAGGGACAGTTAATCAATCAGCTGTTGAGTGAATGGCCCCAACGGTGGCCCTTTGAGAGCTAAAGCAGTGTTTAAGGTCAATAATCCAGGGCTTCTCCAGACTCCAGCCGAGCTTAAGAAGACTCACCCAGGCAGACATTACTTTGTCACTTTGCCCCATCTTAGCTCCACATCCACACTTTACTCCAAACCGTAAAGCGAAAACTGCAATGTTCAAAATCAAAGTGTTGTGTGTTTCTGTTTATTACATTTTGAAGAAAAGCTAACGTTTTCCTACATGACAGACAAAAATAAGCTGTATTTGAAAGATTCATTGCAATGAAATGGTGACATAAGGCCACAGTGGTGGCGGCGGCTCTGCTCTTAAGTTTTTTCTGCACCGGATTAAGTAAGCACCCTTGAAATCAGCAGGAAGAAGAGTGATTTCATGACCACCCATGGGTCCATACGGAGCATGGATTAAGCAGGCAAATGATGGTGTGGTTAAGAGGAAAAAAAAACCTTCAATGTCCAGGTTTACAGAATATAAAGTTAATCAACCAGGTTTTTCCCCCTCTGATGGTCAGTGTGTTTTCTCTTTGTCTTCTTTTTACCTGCAGAAGCTGCTGGTTGGGGATTTCCCTCATGAGCTGGAGGTGGATGAGATGGAGGAAGATGTCCCAAAGCGCAAGAACCGTACCAAAGCACGGGTAAGACAGCAATGACATTTGAAAATTTGTTGGGAGTTTTCCTAGTCGGTTTATTCTGACCTTTTTTACAATTCATACTGTTTAAGACACAAAAACAACATTGTGTGCTGATGTCCCCATAGTCTCTCAGAGATTCAGGGTTTTTTTTCCACACTGCACATACCTCTTCTCACATTGACATCTCTTGGAACCTCATCTATAAACAGCTTCAGTTCAGAAGACTGTTGAAGATGAAAGTCCATAAGAGTCTGATGTACATGACTTGTCGGAGAACGTGTGCTACATAAGCCTAACCCAAGATTTCCAGCTCACAACATGTGCAACTCTCTCGAAGTTATTACCTGATCCTTACCTTCTTTTGAAGAAGTTGTACCTTTTACATTTTCAGAAATTTGACACTTTTGTAATTTCACATTGAGGACATGATATGACTCATATTTTTCATAGTGAGTCTGAATCTTTCTGTAAAGAAGGTTTTTTTTGTTGTCCCCATTTTGTAAAGTTATTCTTGGGAAAACATGCAAACACATCCAGAGATTTAACTCATGCTGGGATGACCTTTTTTTTCTACAACTTTGATTAGATCATGCAGGTTTTTCCCCCCACATTTTTTAAGGATCCTATGGGAAGATAATCAAGTGTTAACAATGTATTCTGAAAAATATTGCGCACACATACACACACTCGAATGCAGACACCAGGGTTGCTAATTGGAGCTGTTGCTCCCCTGCTAGGTGTCATCAGCCCCCTCCTGCTGGAAGTGGAGCTTTACACTGAGAGCAGATGATTAGAATGCACAAGTGTGTGTCTGAGTGAGAGAGTGTGTGTCTAGACACTTCAACGCACTCAAAGTGAAGCTGCTACACTAGTTGTAGTGTGTGTACAGGACTTGTGTAAAACTTTTATGTTTGTCTTACGTACATGAAGGATTTTGCATGGGGTTGTTGGGCTACAGACCGAGTTCTCACAAGTGTGTGTTTCCTGCAGGCCTATGGAGTTGGGGGTATGAGGAAGAGACAAGAGCCTCCCGCCATCGAAGACAGAGACAAGCCTTACGTCTGCGACAGTGAGAGTTGGAGCTTTTTTTTTTTTTATCTTTGGCTGTTTTTACTCTTTGTTGTCCTGACACTGACACATACAGAAAACATACTGTTTACTATTGTATTTACATGATATATTTAACTATAATTATACATGAGCTCCTTTTAGTTTTATCATGCAGATTTTACAATGTGGATATTTAACAAAATGTACACAACGCTGAAAATTAAACCAATTTTTTTCTAGCCTTTTTGGCTTTGTATATCTCATTAAAAAAAGAAAAACAAGTGATAACCAGGCATCCACATATTTCACCCATTTTAAGTAAATGGGAAGATTTGAAAAATTCATAAAAATGTTATACTTTGACCTTTTCTCAAAATGTATTGAGATCCATTCTAGGTCACTGGCAATATAAAGTCAATTTGGTATGAATTCAACCAATGGTTTTGCTGCTATAGACATGTGAAATTCTGCCCATTATAAGTAAATGGGTGAAAAAACGCAAAAGATTTTTTGAAAATTCATGAAAAATTCAAACTTTTACCTACTTTTCACAAAACATAATGACATCTAGTCTGCGGCACTGGTAATATATAAACTCAATTTGACATGAATTCAACCAATACTTTTGGCAGTAGAGTGTTAACAAACAAACAAAGAAACAAACCGAACCAAAGACATGCCCTTTGTCTCCCCTTTGGGAGGACGGAGTAATAATCCTTAATCTCAGAATCAATGAATTAAAAAAAGCTGGTAGCAGATTTATGTGTCAGAAGTTTTTTTCACATCATTTCTCTCTTATTAATCATAAGATGAGCCTCACATTTATCTGTTGTCCCTGTAGATTAAATCTGATATAAAGTTGCTCAAATTAGCTCCTCCTCCAACAACATCAACTGAACACTGTTATCAATACAGGGATGATATATGCACTGCTCAAATAATTTTGAAGCACACTTTTTTAAAATTAAAATCCTGTTGCTGCTATTTTCAATCACAGACTCACCTCAGAGCCACATGGCAGTGAGATCAGAATTCTAAAGTGCTAAAAGGCTCTCTTTCATTGTCAGATTTTGCCTCCTATCTGTTCTACTGCTTTTGACGTTAAAGCTGTCTCTTCCAAAATGGGATCCCTCTTGTTCATTGAGATGTCAAGTGACTTTTTAGCCTGATCATTGTTGTTTTGCTTTGAATTGTATTCTTTGCCAAATGTTATGAGCACAGGGAACGGAAATTTGAGTTGAACTCTGGCAGGTTTTGTTTCAAAACAAGTGTTTTGTGCTCAAAATACAGACTGCCATGCTTCAGCAAACATCATATCCCCTGGTGTATGATGATAAAACTAAATATTAATTCATTACCTTACATTTTGTGAAGCTTCCAAAATTATCAACAATAAATTACGGTGGGCCTTAACTTTCTTAAGCAGTAATAATGTATGTATCAGAGTCATTACAGAGAGTAAATCTATAATTTGCTGATAATGCCTCTGTACTTTTACTTATCATTAGCCTTGTAGCACAATTACCTAAGTCATATTTTTGGCCAAACTGTATAACTGCATAACTCTACTCTCCAAACACTGATTCATTTTAAGCAGATATTACAATTGGGCTAAAAATATGACTTAGGTAATTATGCTATGAGGCTAACATTATGTAGCATTTTTCATACAGAACGTCTACATGTTATGAGGTATTTCTATGCTGCAGTATTTGTGTTGTTACTGAACATATGAATAATTTTTCCACCACTGTCTGTTTGTGTATTTTCAGTCTGTGGAAAGCGCTATAAGAACCGTCCCGGGCTGAGTTACCATTACACTCACACACATCTGGCAGATGAGGAGGGTGAAGAAGACTCAGAGCGACACACACTCCCCTTTCAACGCAAGAACAACCACAAGCGTGAGTACACTGACTGGATGTTAAAGTTAAAGTCGTCCAGTCATCCATCATCCATTATCTACTTCCTCTGTGCTGGTTTGGTGACTCTGCAGGATGAAGATGATTGGACGTTCTTAATTATGGAATAAAACAGTTTAGGTTTGTCAATTTCAGGGTCAGTCCAATCCTTTACAATCAGAATATTATCAAGAACTATTGATTGTCCTGGACATCCTCCTGCAACATTATAGATAGATACAGTGCTGACTGTGCCAAATCCAAAATGTGCACTCATGTGGATGAGGGATAAGATTTCTCCCAGTGGAGAACCAGTTTTAGCTGATTTCTTCAGTTTTCTCTATTTCAATTTATTTTCGGACTGATGCAGTGACGCAGGTTAAAACTGTGGCTGCGGATGACTGGAAAAAATTGCCTGCCAACATTTTCTGGACCTTCAGCCTAGTCTGTTTGATTGCTGAGTAATAAAATACCTTTTATTTACAGACTGTTTAGGTATATACATCTTTAAATAACTTCAAAAATTGCATGACCAGTCTAAGCACCAATCCAGTCAGAATAAATAATAAAATAAGATCAAGGGAGATAATCCTTTATTAGTCCCACAAAGAGGAAATTTGAAGTGGTACAGCAGAAGAGGCATATTAGTGTTATAAGTGACAAATACAAAAGCAGTAAAAACCAATAATAATAAATTCACTAATGTATGCTCCTGCAAAATATGAACATCTAATCTCAGCATTCCTGAGCAAAACGTGTGTTCTGCACAATTTCAAAATTTACATATGTCAGCGTTAAAATGTTTCAAATACTGAGACCACTTCTGGTGTTTAAGAGAATAAATGAGGCTTTAAGGACAGTCAAGTTTTTCCGACATTATGTAAAAAAACATAAACAAAAACAAACAGTACTGTAAATAGGTCATGTTCAAAATATAATATCTCCCACATTACTTTTCATTTCAACAAATAATGAAATGTTCTTAATTGACATCATTTATATGTGGAATGTTGATAATAAAGACATTTTCTGCCAAATGCCATCAGTAATATTAAACTCTTGATGGCTTTGTTGTGTCTACAAAGATGAGTAAATTTTATTCACCTGATATTTACTGATATTTAAACCAAACCACAATCTTTTAACAACATGAATCTATGCATTCTTGTCACCTAAACCTTAAAGGTTATTAGAATCAGGAACTCTGCTCTCTGAAGTATATCTACCATTCACTCCAGCTACTACCTATTTAGGAAAGTCAAGAAAAATATATACGGGGGTCTGGGTATTCATCATTGACAAATTGCGTGGAAATTATGCATATCTGTGGTTTGCAGAAAGTGCATCATTTTTTGTGGCTAGTGGGTTTCAAGTGCAATAGAGAGAAAAATGAAGCTTTATTAGCTTAAGCTTTATTGCTGACATAAATGGATTCTGTGCAATTCAATCGTTTTGTATCTGGGGTTGAACAGGGTCTCTGTAGTGATAAAAGCAGTGATGATAGGAGATTAACTTGTGACCTCACTCTCAAATGAAATGGGCCAAATACATTTTGAACTTGTGTTCAGTCGACCTGCATGCTACATGATCTCATGTGTTTTTACTCTGGCAAATAGTGAATGTCACACAAATACTTCTGACTTCGGGTCTTTTGAAGGTTGCACACAACACCTCAGTATTTGCATGGCTGCCCCAAGGCTAACTTGGCCCATGGGTAATTTTGCCTGTTTCCACAATGCAGTATTTAACCTTTCACTGCCCAAAACTACTATAGCCCTGGGCTAAAGTCACTGTCAGGTCCCTCTTGTATTAGAGGCGTGAATGGAAGTTAGAGTACAGGATCTGTTCCCAGCATCCAAATGAAACTTGTAGATATTTGTCACTATAATGTCAAAAAAGAAGCGGATATCAGTGTCCTTCATCTTGCTTTGTGAATATAAATGTGAACAATTACACATCTAAACATCCATCAGGATTAATGTAACTCTTCAGATGGATTCAGATGGCTGCTGCAACAGCACATCAGCTCAATAACAAGCCTTCAATCAACACTCATCAGCTCTAAATAACTGCCTGTGAATAAACACCACTTATACACTAGGAAAATCTGCAGTGCGCTCTTCATTTAGACTTCATCTTCTACTGTACGTACCTTTTAAATTACAGCACACAATATATGATTGCTGCTATTAACTACGTAATGAGTATCCATTAATGCACTGGTTCAGAATACCATGAGGTGGTTACAAGGAAGATCCTCTGTATTGATCGCTAATGCCTCCAGCACTTCATGCTAGACAGTGGAGGCACAAAAAAATATGTTTCTGTTATGAAGTGGTTTATTTGGAGAGTAATCAAATAACAAATCATTATAGCATAATTGCCTATGTCATATTTTTTTCTGGTCATAGCTAATGATGTAAAGTAAAGCAACAGTGTTAGGAGTGTAAAATTACACAAATATCACAATTTGACCAAAAAATATGACTTAGGCAATTATGCTATGAGGCTAATGAAATATAAGTATACAAGTCACATGTTTCTCAATATTAACAAACCACTATTATTATTATCATCAAAAATTATGTGTTTTAGCAAAATACAAATAATTTTTTTTTTACTATTAATGATTATAAATATGGTCCCACATTCATTGTGCTTTAGAGCATGTATTTGCAGAAACTAAGAACTGGTCTGAATAATGAAAATTCAGTTTTTACTCTCTGAATAACAATGAACCTTTTTTAAAAAAAAAAAATAATAAAAAGGTTCATATTAACCCCCATGACCCTCACAAGGGGTAAGTGTTTCAGAAAATGGATGAATGGATGGAAGTTCATATTAATTCAAACATACTGAATGAATGCAGAAATCAGTATTTGTTGGTATAACCCGGTAGGTTTCATGCATATTGGCATTCCAGCTCTGGGACAAATATTCAAGTAGCTCAGTGTTGTTTGATATCCACATTATGGAGATTTTCATCAAGGTTGAGGTTTGGAGTGGTCTCCTCAGTTTGATCGTTTTACCTGTATGCATGTCATTTTTGTTTTGTGGCACCATGTGGGCAACATGATGCTCAGTGGTTCACTTTGTTACATCACAGCAAGAAGATGTGTGGAGTTGCATGTTCTCCCTGTGTCGGCTGGGTTTCCTCCAGTTTCCTCCGCCATCAAAAACTTGTATGTTGGGTTGATTCTCATGTCAGTGCCTCTCTGGTCACAATTGGATTTACTGTAGATGTGGACTTGGTCCCCAGTGGCAGTGCTGGTGTACTAGGATGGGGTCAACCACAGAGCCTGAATATCCTGAGGATATTAAAGTGAACTAAAAAAGTAACATTATAGGCAGAAGAACTAATGTAAAGGTTATTATAGAATTTATTTTCAGGTTTATTTCTCTTTCCTCACTGGCATTTACCTACGTTGACCAAAATCCTTGTATCTATTTATTATTATTAACAAAGGGATAATTCATATTAATTATTGGAGGTATAAATCTAACATGTAAATGAAACATATTTAACTATACTAGTTAATTTTCATCTGTAGTTCCTGGCAGTTTGATGGCATGTAAATACTTTAAAAGAGAACATACAAAAACATGTAAACAACTGAACAATATAGGTGAGTATAAAAAACAAACAAAAAACCCAAAAACCATTAAACAGCCACAAAGTAATTTCTGCCCTCACAGATTTGTTCGTTGAAACAATAGCCTTTATATGGAAAACACAGCAGTGAAAACACCCATCAGTCTGTGAACTGCAGTAGTGAAGCCAGTAGATGTAGACGTAGCTGTTATCCTCAGCTAATGGATGGTGTAGTGGTTCGCACCTCCACGTTACAGCATGAAGGTTCCAGGTTTGCCTTTTCCTTTTCTCTCCATGACACGCACGTTTCCCCCACTTTTAAAAACAGGTGCATGTAGGTTTATTCTCCTGTCAGTGCACCTGAAGTGCCTTCAATGGCAGCTTACTGCTAATATGTGCTATGTGTGAATGCTAATGCTAATGCTAGGTATTGTGCGTGTATCTATGAAGAAGGATAGAAGGCACACACTGATGTTCACTAACAGGGATAATAAAGCGAGTTCACTTTTCAACCTTAAGTGAAGCTAAGTTACACCGATTACTGTAATTCCTGTCAGTCTTTTGAATGTAACACCATGACCACAACCATGATAAAATCTATTTCATTCAATAAACAAGAGTTCTGAATGTATGACCTAGTAGCTAATGCTAGTAATGTGCTCAACTGGATGGCACTCACCTGTCAGCCACCCACTTTAATATACCTCATTTTGTGGCTATAGATGATCTAAATGAGTGACCCCCTGCATTGAGGGGGAAATTTACTACGGACCAAAACCATTCTTTGTTCCAGGCTGTAAACATGTTTATTTCAGCTGTAAAGTTGTGCATTTTACTGTGGTTTTGTATGAGGATTGACTCACTTTTGGTGTCAGTGGACACTTAACTTACTGCAGATTTTGAGGCATTTGTGTTTGCATACACTTTCTGTCTTTTGGGTTGCTGCATGATCGAAACAACAAAGAGGAATGTTAACACTGTAAAGTTGTGTGGAATGATGGGAGTTGTTTTCACCACCACTGCTGATGAAATTCTGATCCAGACAGATATGGTGTTTGTTAGAGCCCGACGGCGATTAATCAGGTTGATTAATTCAGTCAACATCAGTCAATATGTAAGTGTTGTATTAACTTTTCTGCCCCCCCCCCCACATCATGTTTAGCAGAATGTCTATATCATTCAGTCAATCAATCAAATTTTATTTGTATAGCACTTTTCATACATGTTACATGTAGCACAAAGTGCTTTACATCAAACCCCTCACTGTTCCACAGTTGTAATTAGAAATAAAAATAAAAGCAACAAAGTAAAGCAATGTTAAAAAGAAAGAGTTTAATTAAAGCTAAACTAAAAAGATGTATTTTAAGCTTACTGTTAAAAATATGAACACTCTCAGGTCCTCAGGTTGACTATTCCACAGTTTGGGGTCATAAAAGTTGAATGAGGCCTCACCATGAGTTTGGTGTGGACTCTAGGAACAGTTAAAAGACTGTTACCTTAGGGTCTGATTTAGGTGAAACCCTGCACATGGGTTCTGTTCGCGGCCACCCTGTTCATACTCTGTGCAGTCCGTTTCAAGGTTTGTGTGGAAACTTAAGAGGAGTGTTGGTGTTCTTCAGGCTACATGTCTTCGCTCGGTACACCTCCGTATTGTATCGAAGACCCCAGGTTCCGTACAAATGAGTGCACTGTTAAACCCCTGATCACTACTTATAGAATATAGAGTCACATCTTTTCCCAAAAGTCTGCTCTCCCCAAGATAAAAAATCCCACATCTGCAACCCGTGGTTCCTCGGGTCACATACAAGTCTAATGTAAGACTATTATACAGCGTTTTAAAGTTTTGTAAATTTGTGAGATAAACAAAGATACAACTGTTAATTCACATGTCCACCATTATCTAATGTAAGACTGTTATATCCTGTGTTTATCAATGTTCTTATTTCATATATCAGCCAATATATTGGTTATCAGGAAATATATCAGATATTGGGCGATATATGGGATATGGGCCTTTTTTAATCCCTAATATCGGCATCGGCCCCAAAAATCCTATATTGGTCGGGCTCTAGTGTTTACAGATGAGATGGCTTTTTAAAGTTGAACTCATATTATGCTTATGGTGCTTGACAACCTGCAAACACTAAAGTAATTTTAGAGTTTATAGGGGGATATGATGCTAGTGATACTTGACCAAACAAAGCAGTCATTTTTAATCAGTTAAAGGTCTGATGTCTATGACTTTGATCAGGATTATAAACACTGGATTGTGGTGAACATGTATTTGAGACCTCTGTTCTTGGCTTTGTGGGGGTGTAGCTATCAGAGCACATGGAGTTCAGGTTGAAAATGGTAGGAATTGCAATCTCCAAATTCTTAGCAACTATAAGAACAAGTGATCAATTCTTTTCTGTTCTGCAGACTCCAATCTGACCAGTCTTAACCTGAATTTAGTGTTTCAGGTCTGCTCAGAAACGTTTGCCCTTCTAAAACTTGTATCTAATATTCCACATAGTGGACTTAATTTTTACATACTGTAGTTGTAGCAGAAAAAAAGAAGATGATGATCTGTGTGACTAATATGGTCATTGTGGTCATTATTTATGTTATCTGTCCTTTATATGAGGGGTTTCAGTAATCCTTTTTGGCCTGCTATAATAGAAAAGGCACAGGTGTTATTAAGAAAATGAATTTGGCTGAATTCCATTAAGCTGCTTTGGTTTTAGTGGTCAGGTATTGTGCTTGCTTGCGTCATTGCCACACTGTCATGGCTCATGGGACACAAGAATAAAACAGAGCCATCATTACTGCTTTTTGTGACACCTGCTTTTCCTCCTATGACAAGTCAAAATGTCTGCAGTGGGAGATGCCTTTACTTCTCACTGTAATTTACTCACATTGCATAGTGGTGAGGGTTTCTCTTCACACTGCATCATTCCCTGTGGGACATTTGGCTTTTATTTAATAAGATAAACTGCTGGAAGTATGGGAGTTATTGAGTACTGGCAGACTTCCTGAAGCTGTAAAGTGGCCTAGTGCAAAACCTAAAGGGACTGGGCTTGTACAACCATTGAAATTGTATAGAGAGAGATTGTCCAATGATTACTTGTACAGTAAAAGCAATTCATGTTTGCATATTATGCATAAAAAATACAGTTGGATATTGGTGTCCGGAGACTGCAGTTAGTGCAGCCCTGCAAAGATTTGCCTGAATTTAACAGGAGTACCATATGAGAGCAATAAATGCCAGTGAAGAAGAATTAAAGCAGATTTTAAGGTCCCTATGAAGGGGTCATGATTTAGACCTTAGACGTCACTCCTCCTGTCAGCTGCAATATCCACAAAAACCAAAAGACTTTGTTTCTTTGGGGCTATTTATTTTCACCCACTAGGGCAGTTTTCTATCAGCGTGTGGTTTTTATCTGGTGTTTCTCTTCTTCCATGTTTGTTTTTGAACTTTTCATTTAAGAACAATAGTAGCCTATGCAGTTGTCCTACGGGAGATGGTGGTTTTGGGCAACAATCAGCGGTAAAATGGGTACGGTGGCTCATGCTGAAAAAGAAACAAAAAAAAACCAAGAGAAAAAGCTCTGGACATTTGAAAAGGGAACGATTCATCCACTTCCTTTGTTCGTCTGGTTTTAAAACAAGCAATTTGCTGAGAATAGAACACAGATAAACACACAAAAACACACATATCCACGATATCTGTGTATGCTGCATTACAACAATGTCCACACTAAAACTATGCTGCCTCTCAGTTAATTGGCAGTGTGTGTTTTTAAATTGGCCTGTCTGACAGAACAGACTGGCCCAGTGTGTGTGTGTGTGTGTGTGTGTGTGTGTGTGTGTGTGTGTGTGTGTGTGTGTGTGTGTGTGTGTGTGTG
>JAPTYQ010000006.1:10643668-10654136 GCA_029814465.1 Ostorhinchus cyanosoma
GTAAATGGACGTCCATCAGTCCTGGTGCATCTATAGCCTGTCCGTCCATGGGAGTGGATCTCTCCTTCACTGTGGTTTCTCTTTTCCCTTTGGGTTTTTGGAGGTTTTCCTTGCCGAGAAGGAGGGTCTAAGGACGGGAGATGCCCAGGACATTAATGCATTTGTTTAGATTTTTCTGTTTATCTGACTGTTGTTTGTTTACATCCTGTAAAGCCCTCTGAGACAACCTTGTTGTGACATAGGGCTCTACAAATAAAACTGAATTGAATTGTCAGTGGCCCACAAAAAACCAGAGAAAGTGTCATCAGTCATCTGGAATCTCTTATTTTAAAAGCTAAAAATCAGGTTATAAATCTAGGGGTGATAATGGACTAAAAACTTTAACAGCCACATTAAATCAATATCATCAGCCTTTTACCATCTCAAAAACCAGGCTGAAAAAAGTTCTGTTCAACCGTGCATAAAACAACTGAAAGGGCTCCATCTGCACGCTTCTTTTACTTTATTTTAATTGATTGATATTTATGTTTTATTGCTTATGTTTTAACTGTAGTTGTGTGTTTTTAACCTGTCTCTTTTCCATTTTTGTAAAGCACTGTGAATTGCCCTGTGGGTGAATTGTGCTATACAAATAAACCTTGCCTTGCCTAAAATCTTCTGCTTCCTTGTCTCTGATTGAGATGTTTGAGCCCAAAATTGTTCCTACTGCGCTTTTCTGTTTTAATTCTGCTAAAGATTTGTGTAAAATACTGACTGATACTGTGCAAAATGTACATGATGAAATAACTTGTATGTTCCTGTGGTCAAACTACGAACTGGAGGTGTTTATATTTGTGTGTGCGTGTTGGTGGTGTGAGTCAAATAGAGTTGGGGAGACGGTATATGTGGGATGACATTTCCTGATCGTTTACCAATGAACTGAATTCAATACACTTTGTTGGAATTAAAGGTCAGTTTAAAATAATTTCATAAAACATCCTGAAATTTACTATGAAAAGAAGTTAAAAAAATCTGAATAAGTTTTATGTTGAGTGAGTCATCAGTGAGAATGTAATGAAGTCTTGTTTGATCAAAATGTTGCACACAATGAACACAGTAGTAAGCTACTTATACTTTCAATATATGAATTACAAACTAATCAATACTTCAATGTTAGGTACATATAGTGCAATATTATATTACATATGATCCCAATAATTGTAAAAATATTCAGCACTAATGACACAGTCCTATATATTCATTCACTAACATCAATTAAAGTGTTGAAATAATAAACACAAACAGAAAATAGTCTGTTTATTCACCTGATGTTAAATAATTTTAGAACAGACTTACCATATGCAGACACACATATGAAGCACAAGGTTAAAGAAATCATCCATCTGTTCACACTCATTGCCGGCATCGTGTGCAGCAGTGGTTCTCAACCTTCTCAACACCCCTTCAACTCATCATGAGCCACCCCCCCACCCCACCTCCCTCCCAAAAGCAGGCTATTAACATGCCTAATAATGAAGGCAAAGTTTATTTGTATAGCACAATTCATACACAGGGCAATTCAAAGTGCTTTACAAAAATGGAAAAGAGGCAGGTTAAACGCATACAATTACAGTTAAAACATACATTAAAATAAAATAAGACATTAAAATTGATGAAGACAGTAATAATACTAATAATTATAATCGTTGTTAATAATAATGGTTGTCTAAGTGTTGGCCGTTCTGCACCTGAGCACTGATGGGAGCTGGATAACATGATCCTTTGAAAGCTTAATTATAATTTATTAAAGCCATTTTGGTAACACTTTACAATAAGGGTCCCTTAATTAACATTAGCGCATTATTAAGCATTAACAGTTTAATATATTATCCATCATTATTACATATTAGCATTAGGTAACTATGTATTAAGCGGTTAATGTTTACTACTCAAAGTTGCTTAATTATCTAATCATTAATAAAAGTTGAAGGTAATTAGTTGTCATTATGCATGCATTACTCAGCATTAACACACATTGTTTATATATTAATAATCTATTAATGTATACTAATGGGGTTGAGAAGGGCAACTGTCTGCCACTTCATTCCCAGTGCCATTGCTGGTACCAGTTGGTGTTATTGGTACCAGTGCCATCACCATTACTGGTGTCAAGCTGGTCAGTCATACGGCCCAGCACACTAATCATGGTAGAGGTAATGGAAAGTTCGGCTCTTCCCAGAGAGCCAGCTCTTTTGGCTCGGCTTTCCAAAGAAGATTTGGCTCTGTAGTAATCAATTCTGGAAAAAGCACCAAATATCAGAAAAAGGTCTTTTATTTCTTCTGCATAAATACATATCTGTCTGTGATAGTATCTGAAAATATCTAAGGTACACTAAGAACCAAAAAAACATATTTTCTTGTACACACTGCCAGACCAACAAGATGCTAATACATTACACACAAACACACCGATCATATTGCAGTGTTATCATATTTTTTTTTTTATTTAATGTCAAACATTTAAGTTTATACCATTATAATATAGTACAAGAAGCAGTAAGTGAAATCCATATTTACCATTTAGCCAAAGCCGGTTAATGATAAGGAGCATTCTTTTATGATCCAACATGGCTGAAAGTTTACACCATAATATAACAAATAGAAATAAACAGATTAATATATTCAGTTTGTAGTCTACAGCTATGTTGGTCCTGTCATATACAAAGATGTTGCAGAACATTTTGACTTCACAGTAAAAGTGATGCTGTCCTGTTGGATATAAAATGGACAGAATCCAAAAAAAATATTCTTACAGGCACATCAGGCATTGGAATGCAGGCATAAAACATGTATGTTTTAAATATACTAAGACAGCTTCGGTCATTTCTATTAGATCTTTGCTATTTCTGGTTCAAGCTAATCACTTTGCAATCCCAGATGAAAGAAACAGTGAACCATGCAGGGGTTCTAAGAGGTCCTGCCACAAATTAATCATCAAGTTTACAGTGTCCAGTTATTTTTAATTTAATTAAAAATATGGTAATCCCATCACTCTTGTACTGACACTAAAGATGGTATTACCATATTTTAATTAAAACGTGGTATGTAATGTAGTGCTTATGTTCTGTGTACAAAATGAATGTCTCAGTATTTCCATCATTTATTGCATCTAGATAATCATAAGTGTTGATGATTAATAGCATTTGAGATGTAGTAATTAAAAATAACTAACAAATTGTCAACTCAGTTTGTTTTAATAAATACTAGGGAAAAAATAAAGCCATAACCACAGGAAAAGCAAAATAAGTGCAAGTTAATTAAACTCCCTTCAAACTACTTTTACCAGTTGAATTGCTCATTGGGTGTTTGTCTGCATTTTACTCAACAGTTTGTTAAGACTCAGTCATACTGGACCATGGGGTGGTCCGTCCATGGAGGCAGGCTGGACAGTCTGTCCTCAGTGTCTGATTCTATGGGCCAGCCCCAGGACTTAAAGAACCCACTCAGATTCATCTCCACAGCCTTGGAGAAAGTCACAGCATACAGGTTCATCTTTCCTTTGTTGTCTTTGGGGAAGTTACTCATCTTATGGTAGGCAGCAAACACCCTCTTGAAAGCATCCCAACCAAATTTATCCTGGAGCTGCATATTAGACGAGACATAGAGTGAAATATGAACCATTTTTTACCAGTGAAACAATTTGTCATCTTGTTGATAAGCTTCAAAGCTTTGTACACTTAAGTGGCCATGAAGTCAGACCATAGGATAGTTTTTGTATGAAGTGAAATTTTAAGTAATTCACCCTCACCTGCATATACGTCTCCAGGGCGACCCACATGCTCCATTCGCTCAGGTTCCTGCCCCCCTTCGCATAGTGCTCGGCGCGACTGTTTCGGTTCACTAAAGACATGTTTGGATGAGCCTGTACCAGGAAATGAGGCAATTATAAAAACACATGCAAGAGAAAATGTTTAAGTAGGTTTAAAAATAGATGATGCTGAAGAGTTGTATTTATTGCATGCTCCACCTTTGCTCTGTCGATTCCCAGCACCTCCTCATGTACATACACTGACCACAGGTTGCATGTGCACTCAGTGGTGTGTGATGGGAACTCCCAGCAGCCCCTCTGCTGGTTGTGTCCTAGCTCATGGATGATGCCCCAAAGGCCTTCAGTCTTTGCATGTTTAATGCTGACCAGTTCACCAGCTGGAGATCTGTGTGCCATGACAGGATAACCTGCATGCATCCAACCTGAAGAAAGAACAAAAAATAGCTTTGTTTAAACAAAGATATCTTAACTCTAGACAGAGTTTGTGGAACTGGACACAAAAGATTACACTACTTCATGTTATATACAAATGTGGAATAGACTGCATTTGTACTCTTTTGCATCTCACCGTCAGTGTATTTTATCTTGTTGCTGTGTGACAGGAAATGACATGGTCAACATTCATGAGCTTACTGAAGTGGAAACTCTGAACCATCCATGAAGTCAATCTAAAAGAGTCTATAGAGCTCAGAAGATTGGGCACGCCTTCAAAAAGGAAAGTAGGTGGGTTAACTACTAACAAAATATGCAGATGGGTGACAAATTAAAAGGAAAACCAAGTTCCATGAGAACTAATTCACTACTCCCTGGCATTGATCCTAGAACTGTCTGAACTCTACAGGTGAGACAAACACCATTTAAAAAAACAAAAAAAAACAAACGTATTACCTTATTTTGTGTTTTAATGATAGTAGTGAAGATTAACACTAACCCAACTAACACAGGGTCCAAAGCCTGACAGATGGCTGCACCATATGATTAACATTTTCATACTCATTTCAAACACTGAGTGAGACTCTGGTCTCTATGGAAGGAGCCTCATCATTCACACCTTTGGTTTCCTGTAACTTGTCACCTGTGTTTATATTGAGACCAAACGTTCAGTAGGTGAAAAACAGACGGAAGGCATGTAGACAACGTGTTTGTAAGCTTTTGACCTCAAATGCTTATAGTGTTCATTACAATGCCGTTTCTGTGTGTGGCATTCCTCATTTTTCACACAGTCTAGGTCAAGGTAGGCTCCATCTGTCTGTGACTGAAAAAGAACTGGCTGACAGTAGCATGCACCTGTTGCGTCAACGCTAAACACACTTACCATGAGAAATCTGCACGTCAGTCACAAAACGCTCTTTACGGGCAAATTTATGCGGTATGACAGCCAGGTCGGCGATGGCCCTCATGATGTCGTCCCAGAATGCTGCCAACTCATCAGGATGGTCCAGATCCCGAACAAACTCTGATGGTACAGTGAAGATGATGTTCTCAAACTCCAGCTCTGCCCAGGGGGAGGGGGCTGTGCGCAGCAGTGACCAATCAGCAGCAGTTGTTACACCTGAAAAAAAGGACATGGATAAGAGCACAACATACATTAAGGCCACTTTACAGACAAATACAGAAGGTGTTAAAATCCTAATTTTTAAATTGTGTTTAGTTTCACTCATGCTTCAGACCATGTCTCCTGTTAAATTTAACAGAACACTCTGGGTACTTTGTTTTGTCTTACCAGTTGAAAAGTTTTATATCCACCTTGAACAACTGGTTTATCCACAATATGATCTTTTTAGAGACCTCTTGTTTTATCATTACATTTAAAACTGACAATCCTAAAAACAGAACAGTCCCCTCATATTCTACAAAGACAACACAATTTCATATTCAGGTCATGAAGACCAAAGCAGTTTAACCAACTCACCAGATTTATAATATGGTGCAGATACACCCATTTGCACTATGACCTCCACCCCCTCCACTTGTGTTTTGGGTGGTGCCACCAGGTAGATTAGACCCCCCCATAGGTTTCGCACTTGCATCATCTCTGATGTGATGGGAAAACGCTCATAGACACATGGCGCTCTCTTCAACACTTCAGCTTTGAGTTTGTCTGTTTGACAGCCTATCTGGACCTGCAAAGAAATATGTAAACTGTTACTGATTAAACACAAACAAATACATTAAAAATGCTGCTTATCTGGACCCAAAAACCATATTATAGCTAAATGTCAGAGTGGTTTGTGCTATGCTTTCTATGGCTGAATATTCCCCATTTCAAGAATCTGCTGAATACTTGATTCTGATTCAGTGCCAGTGTCCCCCTGAATTACAGGACAGGCCATCTAGAAGAAATCAAGACAATTTTTTGGTGAAAATAGTAAAACATTGCTAAAATTAATATTTATAAATCAATAGTTCTTACTGAAATAATATGATAAAAGACCTGTATGATGCAGCTTCTCAGGCAATGTTTACCATTCTCTCTAAAAGTAGAACATTTTGTCTGCCACTAGATGTCACCCTTGACCTTTTTGACAAGTCAGTTATGCCATATGCTTGTAAAGTGTCTTCACATTCTTGAAAAATTACACCTATGATTTCTGAAAGTGAGAAATGCCTCCTGTAACAATATGGTGTATGGCGAATTGGGCAGATTTGCCATTGGAATAACTGTTGAAAAGTATGATTGTATACTGGGAGAGATTTGTGCAGGGCAAAGACTGCAAATTCACTAAACAAAATTAGTTAATCTATTTATATAACACCGGTGAACACTCAAACTGTGGAACAGATCCTCAAAGACCAGCATGTACAAAAATGGCAGCATTAAATCAGGGACATGACTTCATGGGAAATTAAATCAAAATATAAGCTTGAAAAATACATTATGTGAAAACCTTGGATACAGGGAAGCAATTTGTAACTTTAGAATGAACACAGTGATCCCTAAAGTCACCAGATAATATGAAGGTTTGGAAAAGAGTCTTGAGAGTCTATCATTTGTGCTGTAATGGCTGTGTAGGGGACAAATTCCATGTTTTATTTGAATGTACAAGTTATTGAATTTAGGCAAAAGTATTTGCCAAAACACTACTCAGCATCCATCAAAGTATAAACTTATGCTTCTTCAGTCTGAACAACCAGAAACAACCCATAAATTAGGTGCCTTTTGAAAATGGGTTTATCTCTTTTTCAGTGGAATTGTTAGTGTTTAATGTATATTATTTTCTGTCATGACATAATATTTGTTCTCTAAACCATGTATTTGGTCATAAGCAAACTAAAGAAATCATTCTCTTTAGTATAAAAAACAAAACCTGCATAATACAGTCTTGGGGTGACAAAGCCATCCGAGTTTATTTTGTTATAATGCCCGGTTGTTACGCACACCCCCTGTTGGTGACTCTCTGCCCCTGCTTTATTTGCTGATGGACATCATCAGTCCTGGTCGGTCTGTCTGTCTCTCTCTCTCTCCACAAATAAAATTCAATGTGTGTGTAACCCGTCTCTTCTGTCCATAAAGCAGCAGAGTAGATCCACCTGAGGTGATGACTGGAGGAAGGGTCCTGACATGAAGACACATTTCTCTTTTCTTAATCATTTTTTCTTTATGCTTTGAGTTAGAGGATGCCAATGGTCCGGTTTTCGGTTCTAGTTCTTAAGTTTGAACTGTGTTAGCCTCCAACTCCCTTTTGTTCGGCTACTTATGTGAATGCATTTGATTAAAATCACTTTCATTGTAGTTTTCACCTGTGGCATCTTTACATGTTGTGGTCTGACTGAGCCTCAACTAGGCTCGTAGCTCATAACTAATTCCTAGGTCGGCTGTAGGGGGTCAAGAAGGAATCCAATTGGATGCAATTTTCAGTTATAACCCTGTGAGCAGGAAGAGTCATAATGTTGTTTACAGACATCATAAACCATATATAAAACATTTGTCATAGTTGGGTCAGATACTGATCCAGTTGAGGTGTAGCAATAAATAAATTATAGGAAACAAATGTGATTTCACTGTGGCTTTAAAAAAAAAAAAAAAAGTGTACCATTTCTTACCTCCCATCCTTTGTTGACGATCTCTGCTGGTATGGCCAGGTAGGTCTTCATACCAGGTGACAGGTAGAGACCTGTACTGACCCATTCCTCCCCTCCTATTACATTCACACAAACAAATGTCATGCAAAACCACACTTCTACAATATATTACTTAACATTAGTATATAAAAAAATGCATATTTTACAGTACTAAGGCTCTGACCTGCTGTATTAACATTAATTTTGATCCTCTGGTTATGGACGACTGGCATGAGAGGGTTATTCTTGATCAGGTAGGGCAGGAGCTCATCAGGATTCAGGCAAACCTTAAACACTTCTGACCCCACATTGAGGAGGAGATGATCTCTGGGAGTCTTCACAGGGCAGGATTCACCCACCTTTAAAGAAAATCCATCATTCATATTGTAGATGTGACAGAACAGCAACCCCCAAAGCTCTGTAAAACTCAACAGGAATGTTTTTTTTTTTTAATCCCTATACCTGCGGCATTCCTGTCTTTTTCAAGATCTCAGTGAGGGTAGAAACCAACCGTGCGTAGGAGGAGCATTCATGATTCTTGAACTGCAAGAAGCAAGCACAATCATTTCCCAACTTTCCAAGACACTCCTCCTCATGCTTGGTAAGCTCTGTGCCCTGGGTGACATGACCAGCAAAGCGATATAAAAGGTGACGGAAGTGGTAGGAGTCTTCGATGGCCCGGCTTGGGACAGGGGCCTTGAAAATCCCTGCACTGATTGTAGTCTCCAAAATACTCAAGCCCATTCTGTTCAGGATCTTATTCCCTGAAAGAGAGGGTGGAAAAAAATCAGCTTTATTTACTACATTATTATCACTCAAGACAATGTATACCAAATGCTTGGTATTAATTAAAACTAATATGACTAAACTTTGCTATGAAAACTTTTTTTTTTTTTTAAACTTGAAATTCAATATAATATGGACCTGATCTGGTTTACTATATTTATAGTGTTCACTGGGATATGCCCATTTTCCAGTATTGTACAATATGGGTAGGGTTGGCATGGTAATGAAATTATAAATGATTATTTGATATAACTTGACTAAATTATGTCTTTTTCTGTTAATTCTATCTCACTACTTTGGTATAAGATCTGACACATATGACACAACACAAACAAAGCATACACCTCCAAAAAAAAAAAAAAAAAAAAAAAAAAAAAAAAAAAGCAACACTTAGTTAAAAAATAACTGCCAGGTAGGAAAATGTAATGGGCATTAGATGAGGGGATTAAAATGTGTTCACTCTGCAATATTCTTGAAATTCCATTTTTGAGACACCCTGTAAATGAATTACTGACTGCAATGAGTACAATAATACAAATGCAATGTCTTGAGATACAAAATTGGACTCAGGTTTCATTAAACCATAGCAGAAGAGAGTTCAGTAGACGACATGATTAAAAGAGTATCACATTTCAAATCATGGAAAATAGCACTGACGCTTCTGTCAACGATCTGTTTTTCCTAGGAGGTAGGCATAGTTAACTATCACAATTATGTAAAAGAATTCTGGTTAAGAGAATATTACAAAATCAAACACTTGTGTATCATCATACCTGAGAAATCTGTCATTGGGTTTTTCCCTGGATGTGTCTGTGCCCAGTACCAGGCATGTCCACCGACCAGCAGACCTCCTCCCTCTGCCACAAACTCTTGGATTTCATCTATATGATCGCTGCTGTACGCTGTACACACAAATACACTCAGGTCTTTCCTGAAGTTCGTCTTCACACACTTCAACCCTGATTTGCTAAGAACCTGGAGGGCATTATCTGGTACAATGCCAACAACTCCATTCTGGCCTTCATCTAGCCAGTGAACAGCATTAATCCAAAACTGACTCAGTGCCTGTAATGAAGACAGTTGGGGGGGGGGGGGGAGATATTAGCACATTATGTCACTCTATGCATTTTGCCAACTGCTGATGAATGTACATTTTTAAAGAAATATTTATGCCGGAACCCACCTCTTTTCCAAGTAATCCTTCATGTGTTACCACAATGACACGCCCCCGCCCATAGTAGGCTCCTGCCAGGAACGCACGGTCATCACTAGTGGTCCCAATAGGGAATGCAAGTGGGCCATGGACCAGAATCTCAGAAGGCAATCCTCGATCCCGGATGTCAAACTCTGAAACTCCCTGGAGTAAAAACTCTAAATCCTCCTCAAAATCCTTACCAACTCTGAAAAAAGTTCAAGGACCAGGAAAAGGTTAGTTACACATTGTATTAAATATACAGCCGAGAAACAATAATCAATATTCATAGATATTTGTATACATACTGGCGTTCCATACAAAGTTAAACATCTATGGCACATTTAACAAACTGATGAACATTAGTGGAAAATAAACTATGCATGTTAAAAAAATGTTGCAATAAATGAATAGAATCTGAAAACTTTTTTTTTTTTTTTAAATACTGAAAAAAGGGGAAGTTGAGACTTAAAATACTTTTAGCACTCATGTAAAATTGCAAATTTTAACGTCTTCAGATGCAAAATGAGACTTACTCTACAACCATCCAGGATGATGGGATTTGAGGATAGACTGGAAGGTACTCTGCCTCTGCGTGATGTTCAGAGAAGTAGACCCCT
>JAPTYQ010000006.1:10654509-10667912 GCA_029814465.1 Ostorhinchus cyanosoma
GTCCAGATCTGTAGAAGGAGGCAGCCATCAGCACCTGGCCATGACTGTTCATGACCAAAGGAAAGGAATGGTCTCCAGTCAGAACGAGGTGACCAGGAACACTTGGGCCCTTAAGGTCGAGCGCTCTCAACCCTTTCATCAGGGACATGTAGCCTCCTTCCTGATGGGACTGTGCAGTCTTGGTCGTCATGCTGAGGATCTCTGATGTTTAAGCAGGGAAGCAGAAAACAGTTGTGCTGAGTGGGCTCTCCTGAGGAAATGCAGATTTAAACGGAAATAGAAAGTAATTTACACCACTAAAAATGACATTTCAAATTAAAGTGTTACTCGATGTGCATTTAAAGCAAAATATATACAAGAAATGACCACAAAAACTTTTAAGACAGCCATTGTTACCTTGAAGGGAAGACAGTGTTTTACTGAGTATCAGTGCAGGTAGAAGACAACAGATGTCAGTAGGAGCAGGAAAAAAATCCAAGACAACATGGGGGGAGCTTTGGTGAGAAAACACTGTGAGGAAACAAACCTCAAATGAGTGGGTTTGGGATTACAGAACCTGCTTGTACACATTCCCACATCAAGCTCTGCTCCTGTGGGGCTTGAATGTGTTGTAACCGGCTGTGAACCAGGACACAAACCCACACCTCCACAGAACTCGGATCTCATTCTGAATAATGCTCATCAGGTCTGAGCCATAAATTAATACACATCTGATTCCGAGATCCGTACATGGAAGAGGGTCCGAAAAAGCAGATCCGAGAAATTTATTCAGAACCAGGATGGAACTGGTTTTCCGGATCCGTTTCAGTTAAACGCAACTGATGAAAACCCTGGATCTTGGAGGTCTGGATCTGATGAGAGCATTATTCAGATCTAGATCCTTTGGGCCATGGAGGTGCTTGGTCTGGGTTCAGCGCAGGTTAAAGCCCCTCCAGGCCCCACAGGAGCCGGGCTGGGGCTGGAGCTGGGGCTGGGGGTCAGAGCACCGATTGGGTTTGAGTTCTGTTAAATAAATCTAGTTCCATGATCCTTAAACGGAACTGGTTTTGAGGTCCTGTGTCCTAATGTTTCAGTCAATCTGCAAAACTTGTAACTTGTAAAAGTGTTTCAGGTAAATGTAATGTTTTGCACTTCCGGGCCACCGTAATTGACTCTAAACCACTGCCTGCATTTCACTTTAAATAGGGTTTGGTCTCTAACATGGGTTCGTTGGAATCATAGGAACCTTGGCTACACTTTTGGAAAACACCACTTGCCTCCTGGAGTTTGGCTGAAGGCAGATTTGTTCAGAAAATGTTCTCTTCTCTCTCTCTTACAGGTCACAATGACACACTGATGAAAGTCAGATTTTCCCTCAATTAAGGTGGTTTTTAAGAGTCCTGTCGAAAACCCAGAGAACCGTATTTCTGCGAAGACAAAATACCTGCGTTTTAAAGTTGAAATGAAGTCTCTGGTTGAAACTATGATGAATAGTAGTTAGAAAAAAAGGGAACTTTTTCTTTCCCAGTAAGAATGTATGAGATTTTTCTTCGCATTTTTGTGCGAAAACTGTAAGACATTTCGTTCCACGAAAAACTCCGATAATCTGAAAACCAAACTGAATATTCTTCGTGTTTACTGAATAATTTGCCGTTGTATCATTTGGAAATGGGAGCTTCTTAAAATGGCTTATTCCTATCGGGTGGACAATCCTGACTGATTTTTCGCATTTTTTCCACTCTCTTTTTTCCTTTAAAAACAAAATCCGTGCATCGAATTGTTACGTAATGCACAATTTTGCATCGAAATTTTTGGTCTATTTACAACGTGCGCGTCGCATGTTTTTTTCTTAAGTTTTTTGTATAAAAATAAGTCTTAAATAAAAATAAATTTGACTTACAATAGTCCCCTCTGCCTTGCATTACATGCAAAATGTATTATAGGTGATAGAAGTAAGCAAAACAATCCTAACAAAAACCAAAGTGAAGCCATACCTGGCCAGACGACAAACAACTCAAAGGAAAAGAGGTCTCAATCAGCAGGGAAGACACACACAGGCTGAATGTCTCAGGCTTTATAGTCTCAGCCTCAGGTGATTACACCTGTAGGCCTAGAGCTAGAGCAACTAGAAGAGAGATGAGGAAAAGAAAGCCTGGGCCGGGACAATTATAAAAAATACTGCAATACTGTCTTCGAAAGCCAAACTAATCTTAAAGGGGTTGTTTAGAAAGTGCAAAGTATTATATTATACCACTTTCACAATGTGACGCCACAGTTCAATACAGGCATTAATGAAATTGTTTTTAGTCGAAGCTCTATGTAAGATCTCTAAAATGAACAGCACATAACGGTCTTGTGATAAATGAAGAATAATGTCATAAAGTTGATCTGGTTCCCTTCTGTAAACAAACACGCATCAGAACAGGTCTGCGTCTGCATACACACCCAGATACGGCACAACGGAGTCCGCCCAGATCACAATCCATCGACCCACAAGTGGATTTAAAGACCGTGGATTTCCAAGGTACGGACCTTATATTCACTCATGAATGACTTCACTGGACTTTACTTTATTACCCACAGTTCATAGCAATACGGATGTGATGGGGGGGATACACGTAGATGACTATAAAGTAAATACTAATTATAAAATGCAGACAGGGAGGGATCGACCTATGAAAGCACGATCATCACAACAATCAGACAACTGTTATTTACCCCTTCCCCGCTTTTCAGTTTTAGTGTAGTACATCATGTTTACAGGTGTTGTTAAATTGATGCTAGCAAAGCCAAAGCTGGTCAGAAATCTGCCCTGAGACTGGATTTATATTTTCGGGTATGAGTGAGTATTATTGGAGTGATAAACCAGTGGAATTTTTGGGACAGGATTTAACCAAGTGTCTAATCTTACTTACTTACCCCGGAACCTTTGACGAGCGTCCTCGTTTCTATACGGCGTTTTAAAGAGACGGACCACGCGGTGCACAGAAAACAGTCCCTGTGATTTCAAACTAGTATTGAACATGATACTGAAACTCTAAAGTAAATACCGGTGAAGTGCTGATTTACATGCTTATAATATAAGCAGCTACTGCCGCGATATTTTATGTATGTAGTTTAGTTGTTCGGTTCATCATTTCGAAAAACGTGTCCTTAATACCTCCAAATACTCAACTTAAAGCCCCACCGTAGTTGGTCTCAGATGTCTTGCGCACTGATTAGCGCCTCTGGAGCCCGGGTCCCACTTGAGGACGGACGAGCGGTGATTCTGGGCCGGGGTCCGGACACTGGGGTCGCCGACAAGAAATGTTCCAGGCACCAGGGTGAGAAGGAGTGGGCATGAACCAGATGGTAGATGTAAGCTGTTAAAGAAAAACCAATATGGCCCTTGTGCAAATGTACATGTAAATTAAACAAACTGCTGTAAAGTCATCATACAGTGTTTAACAAATGGATTAGATCACCACCCAGTGTAAGATTTAGACCACAGCTGCCCTAAATTAAGAGCATTAGTAATTACCAAAATCAGTATGTCTCAGCAATGGTTAATCCACTATTATGTAAAATGTATTTAACCAAAATGATATTTTTAATGCCAAAATATAATTGTTTTCTTACTCCATGGATTGTCAAATTCACTATTTTATAGAAAAACAGAAATAATAGTCAAGTACTGGATTTTTTTCTTGATTAAGATGTAAAATTATAGGCTAGTTATTTACTTTCATTCCTGAACAAATAAAAATAGTGGTTGAATGTCACATTTGATTATTTATGACTTCTCAGAGAAACCCAATAAGCTGGCACAAATCTGGGTATCACAATGTGAATGTGAAATCGTTCATTCCTGTCCAGAGTCTTGGATATGTCAAAAAGCAGAAACATCATTGAATCCCAATGAGTTTTTGTTTGTTTTGTAAATGTGGCTTCAATGTAAGGCTTTTTTTTTTTTGCCATGAGCACTGTCTTGCACTGCACTATAACTACTGATGCAGTGAAACCACTGTTATTGATCATATTCAAATAGGTAATGGAGGGTTGAAATATTGAATATTTGATAGTTTTGAACAAAGCTGAAGTGATTTAAGAGATTTATAGAGAAAAAAAGCAGAAAAATATTGATATATGATTATTTTACAACTGTTCTTTTGCATACATTTTTGTCTCGAGGGTCCCTAGAGGGTGAGCAAAGTGTCTGTAGTGTATAATAGACCAATGAGAATAGCTGACATTAGATTAGGGGGCAGTCATTGCCTAATTGGCTGGAGAGTCAGCTTGTGACCGAGGGGTCGCTGGTTCGATTCCCTGGACTGACAGAAAGTTATTGGGTGATGTGCCCTTGGCTGCTCTTAACGTTTGATGTAAAGTGGGTTATGCCAGTGATTTAACCTAGGACTTCTTGCAACTGCTTATGGTAGAAAGAGTCCAGATACTGAAAAATAAAAATATTAAACTGATCAAGTGTAAGGCAGTTTGAAAATTAAATACTAAGAGGCTATGACTCATCCGTACATGATGAGAGCTAAAATAATAATAGAAACAGTATACGGATGATGTAATGGGGACTGGCAGGAAATCATGTTACTGAGGTAATGAAGTTGCGACTGAAATCATGAAGCATTAATGTGGGTGGAGGCCTGGGACTGGGAAGGCACTAAGTTGCCATCTCAGGCCTTCTTATATAAAAAAAGATGTAATATCTGAGCTCAGATTCAATCAGAAATAAATAAGATGGGGTAATACCAAAAGTAAAAGAGGAGCTTGGGTTAGAGAATTACACACCCCAAGCCCCAGAAAAGATATAAAAACTGGGGAAGTTCACAGTCATACCTCAGAGCGTTCCCGGGGTGTCTCCTTATGTTTAACTTGTATTTATACAAATAAACACAGGAACAACTCTGAAGACTGACTGACTCAACTCTTCATTTAACTCCAAGTGTGAGTTCTTGACCCACAGTTGGATACAGTATTAATGAACCTAGTATCAGTGTTTGGAAATGATAAATTAAGTAATTTTGTAGAAGCAGGACAAGGTGCCTTCTATGTCAATACGTTCTATCAACAGAAACCCTTTGTTTTTCTCACTGCCTGTATCATTTATCCTATAATGAAGGACAGTGCATTGGCAGTAACTGAATATATTTGAAGTTATTCTAAAAATAACCTACATTTGGAGACCATAAAAGTTAATTAAGTCTACTCAAGTACATTTCCTCAAATATTCATGAAAATTCCTTAAGATTCAACAGAACAGCTGTCGGTGCCACACCTAAAAGTTGTGAAAAAGATTGGCAGTTTTATCTGTGGGAACCCTGTGCTTAACACACAGTGTAGATGAAATTCTGTCATATAAACTAAAAATGAGCAAATTGTCTTCTGTAGGTGTGTTTGTGTAAATATATAGTTTTGCTGTGCATACTAATAATTGTGTTTCCTCCAGTGAAGGTGGTGGCTTCCTTTGCAGACAAGGGTGTGGTTGTAACTCAGGTATGAATCTCAGCCCAGTTCATATCTCAGTCTGTCTTTGTGTTTTTATGTCTCTTCCAACATGTGAACACACTGGTTCCTCAAACACATGATTCTAATACAATATCCACGCCCTCTCTTGTTATCTTGCATGTCATAAAGTAATTGTATGGCTGTAAAATGTCTTCAGTCTAGAGTGTCTACTTGTCTCTCTCCACAGCTCGGTCCCAATCCAAGTTTTCTGGACAGTGAGAAGCTGACCCGGGGCCAGTCTGGCAAACTTACCCATGGTGGGACTCTCTACCTGGTTAACCAGAACCACCCATTTAAGTTGCATTACTCCTTAAGCTCCAATGGAACAGCTGCCAATGCCACACCTAAAGGGCTGAAAGCAAAAGATAAGACCAAAGGAGGAAGGAATGAAAAGGAGGCACAGTCAAGTCCGACACCAAAGCGGAGTATAAAGGATTTCTTTGCTACGTCTCCAATGAAGGTAATGTGTTTGACAGAGTTTTGTTATCTTTCTGTAATGTTACATCAATTGAAAATGGAGTAACTGAGAGACAGTGTATTTGATCTATTTGTGTCTTTAGTCTTCCAAGAGAACACTGAGCCCAGAGAAAGGGCACCCTGAGGTGAAGCGCCAACGAAGGAATGTGCAGGCTTCAGATCAGAGGTTGGAGGAAGAGGACGAGGAGGAAAGACTGGTGGAGGAAAAGCTCAAACAGCTGCAAGAGCTGGCAGAGAAATCTGTGTCTGATAGGAGTAACACCCAGCCTTCATCTGCAGCAGCATCGTCATCATCTTCAGCGGGATGTCTGAATAGCAGTTGGCAGCAGATAGGCAACCTGATGCTTTACACTGCTGCTGGTGTCAAAGGGAGCGAAAAGGTAAGAGCAGCTGGCACAGGTGAAAAGAGAAGATTCTATTTAAGTTTCACTTGAAGTTTTAACATTCTTAAAATGTCTGAATAATTACAGATCTTTTTTACGTGCGTTAACAAAAATAGAGGTGAGCAGTCAGTGTGTATAGTCTCAGCAAATGGAGGAGGTCTTATATGTTTCCGTAGTTATCCCACACGGTACAAATCTGGTACTTTTCTTATAATAATCATTGGTTATGGGGCTGCTGAGCTCCTGCTGAGTGACACATGACAAACACAGGTGTGGACAGCAGCGTCTTTTGGCCCTTTTCCACTGCACGTTTTCATAACAGCTCTACATGGCACAGTTCGACTCTACCCCCATTTGTTCCTTTTCCACTGGGGGTTGGACCTGGGACCTGTTAGGATTTTTCACACCTGTTTCATAGGTGGCTCTAGCCGTGCTGAGCCATGCTTGAGCTGGCACTAAAATGTGATGTGACCAGTGCTGTCCACTGATTGGTCAGAGGAAATGTTATCATACATGCGACGAAGCTTGGGGATCTTTAAATAATCACCTGCCATGTGTGGAAAAACATATCTGCGAGAACATTAACAGCGTTTTCAGTGACAACAAGACATAGCGCAAACAACAGCAGCAGTACCGCCTCCATGTCATCCAGAGCCTCCATTGTTGTTGTTTACCTTAATGACCGTGGCGTGACACTTAATTAGTCGCCTGAAAACGACATACAGGAGTGTCGACCTCGCCAACTCCACCCACTAGTAACAGCTGGCAGTGGAAAAACAACCATGCCGGTCTGACAAGCGGTTAGAATCGTGCGGTGCTGAAGCGTGCCGAGTAGAGTAGTGTAGGGTTTGCAGTGGAAAAGCGCCATTTGAATCACCCAAGACACGTTATGTACAAGGCGTTTACAAGGCCAAAGGTAAAGCCTTATTTAAAAGACGCCTCGTGACTTCATGTCTAAAGATGGGTGTGCTTGTGTTAGATAATCTTTTTACTCCTATTAACATGGTTTGTTTTCATATGAAGTTCTGCATATCATTTAAATGACACTGACTTTCATGTTTTGGTCATTAACCAGTGTCATTATGCAGCTTATACTCTTTCATCTAAACAGTGCAATCCCTCTTTCTGCTCCAGATCGCTGGATTCGACATCGATGGCTGCATCATCACCACCAAGTCTGGCAAAGTGTTCCCAACGGCACCAGATGACTGGAAGTATGTCTCTGTTTGTTAATTGTTTTCTTGAAACAAATAATAGTTTTGTCATTTTCATCTGTATTTCTATATCTAGCTTATTACATTTCATCTGATCGGTTAAATATTGTTCTTTTCTAACAGGATCCTGTATCCTGAGATCCAGCCCAGGCTGGCCAGCTTACTCAAGAAAGGATACAAGGTGTGATTGTGCAAAATAGAAATATGAATGTCAAACGATATTATTATTTTATGCATTGCCGTTTTATCATTTGATTTCTCAGTCTGCAGTTGTACTTTTCCTTTAGGTCGTATTCTTCACCAACCAGATGGGGATTGCAAAAGGCAAACTCAGACCAGAAGTCTTCAAGTCCAAAGTGGAGGACATCCTCACTACTCTACAGCTGCCAGTGCAGGTTGGTTAAGTTGGCGATTGACGAACAAAACACATCTAGGTATTCAGAAAGTCTGAATGTTTTCCTTGTCTGTGTTTCAGGTGTTTGTAGCATCTGGTCCGGGTATCTACAGGAAACCAGTGATGGGAATGTGGAACCACTTGTGTGAAAAGGTACCTGCCAGACATGAGAGGAACAAAGACACACATAACCACAAGAACAACTTATTGTACAAAGTATTTCAGGGTTTGTATGGGTGTCTGAAATCCTTGAAAATTCTTGAACTTCAATATTGTGTTTTCAAGGTCTGAAAAGTGCTTTCCTTTTAGTTGAAATGGCTGAAAGTGTTTGCAATTATAACTGTGATGTGATTTATTTATTTTTGATATTAACTCTGCGGGTTTAGATGCCAAGCCAAAGCTACTTACAGAGAGGTGAAATATTTTGAAAAATAAAACTTTATGTCAGAAAAAGAAAATTAGCAGGTGTTCTTGGGTCGACACCAGGTCAATTTTTACCTTAATCTTTGACTCAGTGCAACTGTGCTTGAAGAACGCCAAGTGGCTTCCCCTTTTTTGGATAAAACTTTGTGTTCTTTAAGTTCTAAACTTTTTGCTCTTATGAAACATAATTTTACATATTTATAGTGTATATGTTGAGTATATGTATTCCTGTCGGTACGCATTTTACCCGAGTGACAAGGTGCTGTTTGGGAAAAACTTGAAAATGACCCTTAAAAGTGCTTGAATAGTGCATGAATTTGACTTTGAAAAATGTGTACAAACCTTGTATTTTCATGGAGGCCCAGTGTGGTACTAAGAAGCTGTCCTTTTATCATTCTTTACAGCATTGTTTGCACTCAGACAGTTAACTGTGTCTTTGCATGTGTTTACCTCCAGGCTAATGATGATGTTCCTGTTGACAAGACACAGAGTCTCTATGTAGGAGGTGAGAATGAAATAACCTTATATGGACTTGATGGTACAAAAGCCCACATACAGTACATGCAGGCTTTTTTACTGTCTCTATTTATGTCTGTGACCAGATGCTGCAGGCAGACCTGAAAACTGGGCTCCAGGGAAAAAGAAGAAGGATTTTTCCTGCAGTGACAGACTTGTATGACTTGTCCCCCTGTGTCAATTTAGATCACTCATCTTTTTAAATTAAAAGACAAAATCATTAGGAAACAATGCAGTGTGTGAAATATGAGCTCTATATTTAGTAATTAATTGTGTTCTGTTGTGTTTTTGAAGTTTGCCCTGAACATTGGGTTACAGTTCCACACTCCTGAGGAATTCTTCCTGGGCTGGAAGAGCGCCCCCTACAGTCTGCCTGAATTTGACCCTGTGAGTACAATGTCTACTGATACGTACTGTCTTATAACATATCTACAAATAATACCTTTTTTATATGCAAAAATGCATGTTTGCATTTATGATATGAGGTGTCCTGAACTTTGTCTGTTTAAAGCCAAGTTAAAACTTTACTAATCTCCAGTCTGGTATTTGGTTTGTCACAGCAGCTGAATAATACAGAAGGTAACAGAAAAATCATAAAACACAGCAAAGTGCAAAACTAAGAAAAGTAATTCTATATATACTATATACACATTATTATAAATACAATAAAATATATACAGTCTAAAGTATGATACAAGTGAGGATCTATTTTTCTTGCAATGATGTAGCAGCATTTTACTTTTACATTAATTTTACACCGACATGTGTCTATATTATACATTTGAGGTTCTCATCTTCAGAACAAACCCACAAAAGTCATAGAATTAAAAAAAAACCAAAAACATATTTCTTTTCCAGACCTGTGAAATTGTGAAATGTTTTGGAAAAGTTGTGGATTAGAATTTATAGCAATCCAAACTCCTCACCTTTTGGCAAAATCACCCTTTTGAGGCCAAAATATATCAGTTCTTCCAAATTCTAATGGAAAAAACTCACTCTCTTACTCTAAAAGGTGATGTTTAAAACATTTTCCTCACAGAGGTGATACCCTGTGACCTATTTAGTTGACATGCTTAACATGTTTTATGTCCTTCATGAGTTTGTATCCCTGAATATCAGATTTATGACATTGATGAAAAACATTTAATATGAGCACCTTAAGGGTTTTCCTCATTGTGTGTATGGTTTCGGGGTTGGATGATGTTGTCTTGTTATTGGACTAAAAACAGCATTTTGCTTAATTTTGAATCTATATTATTTAAATCCTTTGAAAATAGCCTGTTTGAATTAATATTTTAATACTTTTTCGAAGTATTTGAAGTGAATGTGAAACTAACATATAGCTAGTTGCTGTAAAATGTTTCTTTTTAGTTTTTGTACAATAATTAATTTGAATACACCTCTGTCCAAGCAGCTAAAGTTTGTAAAAAGTCATGAAAATTATGTTATTGGTCTTTGAAAAGTCAAAGTATAGTTTCAATTTTGTGTGTTCAAACATGCAGTATCCTTGTACATTCAATCAGTCATGTGCCGTTGGTAAAAACATTAAAGCATAGCGTCTGTCTTTGTTGTAAATGTTTTCCAGCGAAAACATGACTCCAATGCCAGGCTGTATGACCCACCGTCCGCCTCCCTCACCTCCAGTAAGACTGAAGTTATCGTTGCTGTGGGTTTCCCTGCATGTAAGTGTGATATCAGTCCTCTTCACTCTTTCTGGACTTATTCTCTGCGACACTTTTCTGATGTCAGGTGCCCTCGTATTTGTCCTCAGCCGGGAAATCCACCTTCTTCCATACACACATCATTCCAAAGGGCTACGTCTATGTCAACAGGGTGAGATAATCCTCTTATCACAAATCAACAAACCTCTTTCCTGAAGTCGCTGCGACTCTATTGTGACTAAATGCTAGTGTTGTGTTTTTGCGTCAGGATACACTGGGGTCATGGCAGAACTGTGTGACTGCGTGTGAGCGTGCTCTGAAGGAAGGCCGCAGTGTGGCTGTAGACAACACTAACCCAGACCCAGAGTCTCGCAAAAGGTAAAATAAGATAGTTCACAGCTTTTCTTGTGCGTTAGTGTTCTGTGCAAACAGTGCAGTTTATTTACAGGATCCACCATTATGCAAACAGAAGTGTTAAACAATTGAGGGTCAGGGATAAATGAAAAATAAATACATGCTGACAGACGAGTGTATTTACAGACAGGGTGGAGATTATGTACAATGTACTTAGTGTACCGATTTAGATCAGTCTGAATACTTGGTTTCATGCAACAGCATTTACATATTTTCTTAATCCTACCTCAGTGGCATGTTAGACTCAGCAAACACTCCTCACAGTTGAATGTTATGTAAAAAATCCAGGTAAATATGATGAATGCTTCCTGTGCATAATGGAGCAGACCTTCATGAGAGTCAAAGGTTAACTCCCTTTATAATCCCTGTAGGGAAATTTGCTGTCCACATTTTATCCATCCTAATACACACACACAGTATCTAACATTAGCATTAGCAATTAGCATTAGTACATAACACACAGCTGCCATTGAAGGAACTCAAAGACTAACTCTAGATCTTTATCAGCATCATAATCAGGGACACTGACAGGAAAAGTAAAATATATGTACTTGTTTTTAATGGTGGGGTAACCAGAGGAAACCAGCTTGGGATAAAGGAAATAGGTAAACTCAACATACATATAGTCCATTACAACTGAGAATCAAATGAAGAGCCCTAGAGCGGAGAAGTGGAAGCGCTAACCACGATGTCACTGCACAGCCCAAAAGTGTAGATCAGCATAATTAGAGCCACATAACATCACAGAAGTCCTGCCCTGGATGTCAGAAGTTTTTACTCATCGAAATGTTACCAAAGAGTAAAGAGAAGAATTTCACACTGTCAGGTTCAAATCACCTAGACTCAGAAACAAACACAAGAACACACAGGAGTCAAGAATTTCTCGCTGGGAAGGAGAGCAGCTGATAAGACACAGTCAGTTACAATGTCTCACACCAGCTCTGAAAATGTCTTGGCTGCATCTCCTCATTTATTAGATTAGACGTTCCCTAGTTTACATGGGGGGTGGTTAGTCTGAAGGTTACATGTGAATCACATTCATTAGTACGTCAGTGCATGAGTTGTTTCTTCTTTCAAATATCAGTCTTCATCTTCCCGACATGTCCAGTCCAAATATATCTTCCAGGCACGTACAAAGGCCCCTCAGTGAACTTCTGCTTTTCACACAAAGATATGGTCAAGTTCCTCAAGGACGCATCTCATTTCTGCAAGACACAAGCACAAAAACTTTCCCCTGCTGGGAGACAACACAGTGATTTCCAAATAAAGCATGAATGTGATAACATTATATACAATTACTCTAACACACACTAACTCCCATCATGTGATCATTAAAATGTGGAGTCTAAGATTAACAAGTGATAAAGAAACAGATGATCTGTCAGCTACTGTTAAATGATGTGAAACAATCAGAAAATCTAAATATACGTTTACAGCAATCAGCGATGTGATCAGAGAAACACTGACGTGACGAATAAAGAGGAAATGAAAGGAATATGAAAAGAAAAATTAATGAGGGAACAGCTTTATATGAAAATAACACCTTTCTGGAAAAAAAAGTGCTGTGCCTAAGATGAAGCAGATTAAAGTATGAGTATGTCATGAGTATTAGGTCATATGCGACAGTAGATGATGTTAAGAGCAGGTTATTGGACCTTGTTTGAGCCTGATCTGGATAAGGAGATCCCTCTGCTGTGGATAAATAAACCGATAAAAACAATAAAATACTTCACAAGCCATTGTGATGACAATAATGTAGAGACTAATTTTATATCAGCCTTGGTTCTGTTATGTGTATTTTCGAATGTTTTTCTCTCACATTAGATTGTAAATTCATTCAGTCAACTGTTTAGTAAGTCATTATGATGATCATACAGCTCCCAGAATATTAATATTGCCTGGTTATAATTGTGTTATATTCCAAATCATTCTTGAATGAAAGTGTTTTTCTTTTGTGGCTAAAGGCCGACTGTATGCCTCTCATAAAGCAGGTCTGTCTAAACCAGAAATTCCATTCATACAAAGACTTTTAAAAAGGCAAAATTAGTGGATGCCACAAATTCTCTGTTACTCATAAAAGACGTTTAAGAACAAACCTGTTTGTGCTTGTATGAGGCCCAGAGTGCAGAGACTATTCATGCCAATAATTCAGTCTGGATACAAACAAGACAGTGGGAGGCAGCGACACAAAACAACATCATCATAAAGTCAACCATTATCTGAAAATGGACTTCAGGATGATGAAAATTTCAGCTGTTTCAGGCAGTCTAATCTAGGAGGTGAATTCTAGTTTGAGACTGAACAGAAAAAGCACAGACTCCCTCAAGTGTTCAATTAGATCATGGAACAAATAGTAAATGTCTGAGGATCTGAGTTGACCATTTATACCGTAGGGGATCAACAATTCTGTAATGAATTCTGGGGCTTTGCCAGGAAGGGCCTT
>JAPTYQ010000006.1:10745037-10756758 GCA_029814465.1 Ostorhinchus cyanosoma
CTTATTTTAAGTGTGATGAGATATTTGGACTAGAAATGAGAAAAATACACTTGGTAAGATTTAGATTTTTTGCAGTGCATGTTGTATTTGTTTAACTAAGTCCACCCAATAAATATTTTTAACAGAGCTGTCAAAATTAACAAGCTAATGCAGCTGAATCCATCATCATGATTAATCTGATTAAAAATGTTAACACAATGAACCCGTCTGCAGCAGAATGACTCTGATCGTGTCTGTTTTAGTGACAGCAGCAGAACTACCCCATTAAAACCAAAGATGCTAAACAGCACATTGACCTCTGGATGGAAATACGAGGACAAAAAAGCTAAGACAGGACAGTCCATAAACATAAAGTGGGAAGGAATTTTCTATTCTCCAAAGCACTTCCAGATTAAAACACCACATTAACACAAAGCATAAGTTAGTGGCGGATTCTGCTGCACTAAAGCTAACGCGTTTCCCAGCTCAGACAAACACGTTCAGTGCAGATATTTTCTCTTCCCTCTTGAGTCTGTTTGCACATGCAAAATAAAATGCAACCAATGTAGATGAAAAATGAATGATATTTAATTGTGATTAATCAAAATTAATCCACAGCAACTCTGTGATTAATCTGATAAAAAAAAATTGTAATCATTTGACAGCTCTAATTTTGAACAGACTTTATTGTGACTTCAGTACCTTTTAGTACCAGGGTCTTCAGTTACATAAGTGCTTCCATGGAGACGTCTGTGTCAGTGTGTGGGTTTGTCACAGTTCCATCAAATAGTGCCTTTTCCCTCTAAACACACAAAATACCTCACCCAAAATGAATGGCTACGAAAGTAAAAGTCCAAAAACTGAAAACAGATCAGAAGTTATTTTCTTTGTTTACTTCTAATTAATAATTCATTCATTTTCTGAACTAGGGTCATGGGGGTCGCTGGAGTCTGTCCCAGTTTTGTATGGGTGAAGGTGGGGTTCACTCTGGACATGTCGCCAGTTTATTACAGGCCTGACATATTATAGAGACTAACAAAAAATCACTCTCACATTCACAACTATGGGCAATTTAGATGAACTCATGACTAATTAATAATATTTAAGGATTTTACTAAGGAAGTGAAATGTTTGGCACTACACGTCTTCTGATAAAAGTCTTCACCTAACCTTAACCTTAAACAAAATATATGAGGCATCAGGGTTAAGTTTATATTTGAACAGATGTAGCTTAGGTTCCTTTAAGAACATGCTAAACACAGAAATTACAGAAGATCCTCTTTGAAATGAAATGTATTATATGTACTCTGTTAAAGCCTAACTCTAAACCCTTACACAAAAGTTGTACAAACTTCCATGAACTTGCATTAGGCTGAGGTTCTATGAAAGGGGTGGATGTTAAATACAGCTTTATCTACTTTGTCTATTTTAATCATTTATGTCACAACAGATTTAAAATGAAGTCTCGTCCTGATCCTGATCCGTTTCAAACTTTCCACTCAACAAGCTTCAGTTAGACTATAAGCATATGTTGGGCAGCCTTTACCGAGCTATATCCAAACAATGTGAGTGTTTGCCAAGAACTGTCTGTAATGGAAAGAAAGTGATGGAAATGTCACAAGTGGGTGTGGGGTACACATGCACACATGCACACATGCACCCCTGGTACAGCTAATGCAGCAGGACATACATGGAGTTCTCTATGGGGATGATGACTGTTCCTCTCCTCTCCTTCCTCTCTGAAGAGTGATGTGGTGAAAGTATTTGGAGAATTCCTGCTGACCACACCAGCGCTGCCTGGCTGCTGTTTCTCCTCCTCTACATGGAACAGCTCTACCCAAATAAGGCTGGGCTTTTTAACCAGACGGAGGGGAAGGGATGGTAGAGACAGAGAGGGAGCTGCTGAAAGGCCATGCCCTTTTAAGGCTGAAGTTTCCTTTTTTCCTCCCTTCTACTCTCTCCCTCCTACTCCTCCTTCATACTCCCTCCCACTGGCTCAGTAGACCAAGTGAAGTCATCTGGCCTCATCTGCTCTTTTTAAGCCGACATTTTTAACAGGGAGGTCCCTACCAGGCATATACAAACACTCAGTCAAGCATCTGCATTCACCTGCACTCGCAGCTAGCAGCAAAGTCAACTATTCCTTCAAACAGTGAGTATACATTTCTTTGATTCTCCTGTAAATGCTGAGATGGTTAAATGTTTTTCCACATTTTTTGTTCTTCAATTGTGAGGCCTTCTTAGCTTCCCATCCCTTTGATCAGTTTGTGACAGTAGCGGTAGAGGATGTTGCTCCAAATAAGAGTTTAGTAACCCATTAGATGTCAAAGGAGAGATGTGAAATATATATATATCATAACTATACACCAAATGGTGTTATCACGTATGGAATTATTAAAGTTTGTAACCTTTTTTTAATACCCTAATTGAAAGAAAAGACAAGTTTATCGCATGTGTGATCATAGTGTGATGTGTCTCAAGAGTCATTTGAGGATGTGAATGTTTTCCACCGGTATCTCTCATATTTGCACAAGCAAATGAGCCACAGCTGTACATGGGTTTGGATGAGTTTTGTGAGTTCACACAACATGACAGGGAGCTACTTCATGAGGATACAAATATAGAATAATATCTACCAGACTGACTGAAAGGCCAGAAACTTATAAAATATTCCATTTTGTAGAGCATTTCTTTCCATTTTATGTGTTCAAAGTGTGAAATTAGAAATTTTGCAGTGACGATCAGATCAAGGGCGTAGGTCGAATATCTTTGCAACTATGTGAATATAAATACTGAATATGACACATGATCATTTTATGACATCACCTGAAGACTGAGGATCCAGCGTCCTCTCCTTCAAATTCTGCCACAGCATCCTTACTTGACCTCTTAGTTTCCTAATAGAATTATGCATCAGTGAATAACATAAGACCATATCCGGGTTGTTCGGATGTAAATTGCCACTCAAAGCTGTTATTTGCTCAGTTTTCCATTCAAGAGTCCATCTTTTATGATAATGCCTCTCTTTAACGCTGTAATTCAGAAACAATGAATTATAGAAAACAAGACTTATGACTGACTATGGTTTATTAACTGTGGGTGAAAATGCTCTTGATGTTCTCATTTTTGATTGTGGCATAACTATATGCATACATATAGACAAACTTAGATTCAGTGAATAATAGATGAAAAACACTAGTTCATGTGTTTAGTCTAATGTCTTTTGCCTTTTTAAATGTGTGATGATGCAAATGCATTCACTCAGATACTGGCAGGGACTTTGGGACACGCCCCTGCCACTCATATGCAAATACACACCCTTAGTTCACTCTAAAGATAATAAGCCAATGATTAAATATCATTGAATCCAGAAAAAACAGGTTGGAAGAGAAGCACCAATTGGCAGTTTAGCTCCTTTGTAACAGTAACAGGAGCAGATAATACTCAGTAGACTGTCAATCCTGTTGTTATGTATAAACATAGCAGGATGCAGAGGGACAGAAGTTTAGACAGACAGAAATGAACCACATTCAGGCTCCACTCAGAGCTACAGCGCAGACTTGACAGCTTTGGCTACATTTGAGAGTCAGAAATACATCATCTCAAGCACACAGCAGCAAATAAGTTTGTCAGAGCAATCAGAACCATGAAGGGATTTGGCAGCAGGTTCACAAATGCTTTCATTGCTCATAAAATTCTGGCAAGTGCACATAAAACAGCAGTTTCTCTGCAGCTGGCACTCACCAGAGGTACGTGAAGAAAAAAACGGTGAATTACAGAACTGCACCTAAAGTGAGCTCAAGTCAAACCTTACTTTAGCTGATTTCTTAGACTCCTAAATATACTGAAGGGTAAAATTTAGCACCATTATGATTATCCAAACTAGCCCCAGGTAAGATGTTCATGCTAAATCAGTATATAGTGATTAGTGAGTTAACTGGAGTGAAGGCAAAACCGCATGACGCCACGTTCCCTCCGGCTGCCACAGTAGCCACAGCCCTAACACTGGCTTCCTGTTCTGGCACGAGGCAGGTTTGCCATGGTAATAAGAGCAACAGAGACGTAAAAACACAGCAGAGACCAGAGACACCGAAAATGGATTGATGGATGAATGGAAAGGTGATGAAGTCATGTTCGTGAGACACTGGGGCTTTAGAAAGCAGGGTTTATTGGTTTCTTTTACTTAACCCATAAAGAGCCAAACCTCCACTGGCGACCAAGATCATTTACTGATTTAAAATGTTAAATACCTCTTGATCCAATAATCTTATCAATCCATGCAAATAATTGGTGTAAAATACAGTTTGTCGTCTTTTCATGGTCATCGGATATGACCATTTGGACATTCGGAGGCTCCATAGTGAACATGGAAACCCCGTCATCTTCTACAACACTGATTCACCGGTAAAATCCATGGAGTTGGATAAATGACAGTGGATGGAGACTCTTGGATTATGCTCAATTAAGGATATATTTTGCTCAGAAAGTCTCTTTTTTCAGCTTTCTCTGTTTTTGATTAAATGACCATCAACTTTAATCTGAGCTTTTATGAACATCTACATGATCAGTAAATAAAAAATAGGAAAATACCTGATGTTCACTGTAAAAACACAAAATACAGAGGATAATATTATAATAAATGGTGATAAATCACTAACAAAAAGTTAAATATAAAGAAAAAAAATATTTTGGAATGACCATAACAGTAGCACTGAGTCTTTATGGGTTAAATCAGTGGTTGAGTTCTGATTTGTGTCCTTTATAAGTGTTCCATTGTGTTGTTTTTATTCTGACATCTTTATTCCCGTCTTGGACAGTATTTGAATTACTTTGAGGAGCAGTTATGTATTAAATGGTGCTGATGGAAATACTAACACAATGAGCAGGCGCTGGTAATACATTTTATAGGAGCTTTAGTAGTGTCCATAAATATTTTTTATGTGCGTCTCAGTGAATTATAGACATTCTTTTATAGTGTTTTCATATTATTCTCCTTCCTAGTTCTAGTTCTTGGGCTAATACTAATTCCAGGAGTATTTGTACAAACTGCAGCAGTGAATTGCCTACTTATCCTGCAGTAACATTAGTATTAATTCTATGGAAAAACACCAGAGTTAAATACATCATCCTATCACTGGTATGTTGAAAAAGTTATTGGAAATACTTGCTTAGAAGCCTGTGTCAAATAGAGTTTATAAAAGTGTGTTTTCTTGTGAGCACAGAAGCTTGTCAAGCAGATGATCCTGAGTTATTTGACCGGGGCACATTTCCAAGCATAACAACAAGCCCATGGATACACATAAATACCAGAAATAGAGAGCAGGCCCTAATGGACTCATTTAAGCTCTAAAAATATGATGTGATCTTTGTTTGATTGTACTTTGCAAACTAACACTAATAGAAAACAGAAATCTCTCTTCAACAAGGCAATGAGTGCGCAACGAGAGGAACGTAACCTCTACTTATTTCTCTTAAAAGAGTTGAGTATGTGAGATTTGTGATTGCGGTCCTAGGATATATTTATGAGGCGAGGACTAGGGGGCAATTAAAAAAAAAAAAGGAGGGGTGGTAGTGTGGGGGGGGCACATTCACAGCATACCAGACACACATTACCCTGTAATAGTGATTACATAATGATGCATGTTTGTGAGAATAACAAGGGCTATGAGATTGTGTGTTTCCAGAGACAAAGAGAGAAAGAGGCAGAAAAGACACAAAGATAAAAATGTATTATCTGAACTTGTGGTTGCATGTAAGTGAGCGCGTTGCCCAGAATGTGTGTTTAGTTTTTTTGTGGTCTGAAAAAGCACCACAGGGAATGCAAAGAATATTAAACAGAGTTGGTGGAAATGTTACAGACACTCCAAGCAGGAATCCATTTTTACCACTGACACACAGACTGTTGTAAACACAGTCTAAATCTATTTGCACTGGTGGAAGAAGTGTTGGGATGCTTTAGTTAGTGAGGCCACAATGTAAACACAGTTCATTGCACACAACATGCAAAAGACAAAAAAACAAAAAAAAGAAGATACAAAGCGAGTGTGTAACAGTACACACCCTTGTCTTATCTGAATGTTTACTTTCCGTTTGTCTACTTGCCACTAGATCAGTTTGTGGAGTCAGATGAAACCTAAAAAGGCTATCTCTATGACCAGACTTTGCAAAACTTGACATCCTGAAACTAAAACTACAATAAAAATAAAATATTATGTATTAGTTCACTGTTGCCCAAAGCAGCAACATCATCACATCTAAAGCCCGCCTTTAACCCCTCCCCCCCCCTTCCCAGGAACAGGAAGTTGAAGTGACCTGACATCAAGATGGCAACAAAGGTTGGATGGTGCAGATAAGCACCTTGATATGGGTTTTGCACTTGGCTGTTGGCCCAAAAGCAATATAAAAGCATAAAAATCAAAGATTAAAAAAAAAAAAAAAAAAAACTTGCTGGCAATGATGTATGTATGTGATGACAGAGACCAAGAGAGAAAGTGTGTGTGTGAGAGTTAAAGCTGAAAAAGAGCTCCTACTGTACATCACTTTGTCTCTGGGCCTGATGGAGCTAAATGGTGTGCATTAAGAGACACAACGCTGATAAACGAGCACTGATCTGAAGAAAGGATGCAAACTGAGAGCTTAGCATCACTCTAAGCTATATATGCTTTTGACATGCATGTGACAATGTGAATTTGGGAAAGTATGTGTGTATTTACTGTATGTGTAATTATGTCTTCATCTTTATTTAAATACGGATGCATGTTTTGTTGCAAATAATGTTTTACTTAAATCTAATGTGAAAATGTTGTTATATTTGTCAGGAAAAAGGGTCAGATTTAAATGGGATTACCAAACAGTGGGTGAATAGTATAGTATGTTACCAGTACATATGATACTGATAAAAGAGGGCAGGTAAGGATAACACCCATGACTCCTTCAAACAAAAAGCCTACCGGTATATTTCCCACCATGTTTTTTCCACTTCCAATGTTCATCCCATTCTTTCTCATTCTTCTCTCCATCTGTCACTGTTTTCCTCCATCCACACTCAAATAGCAGGGAGCTGGCATGGCTAACAAAGGACCATCCTATGGCATGAGCCGGCAGGTTCAGGATAAAATCGACAGCAAATACGACCCAGACCTGGAGATGATCCTGGTGGAGTGGATCACCCGCCAGTGTGGCTCTGGTGTGGGAAAGCCAGAGGCAGGAAAACAAGGCTTCCAGGCCTGGCTGAAAGATGGATGTGTGAGTGGACTGAGTCGGTTTGGCTTTGTTTTCTCTCCTGTTTGTCACTTGCACTGCAGGATAACACAATATTGTACCACACTGCTTTGGAAAAGTGACATTAAACATGTTATGGAAGCTGCTGCACAGTATAGAAGGATCGACCAGAGTCCTGACACTAATTGGTTATTCCAGATGTCAGTGCCTCTCAAAAAGAACTGTGATTGGCTGAATTCTTCCATTGTGAGATTTGTAGATTTTCCAAAATTTGAATATGGGCTAAGACCAGGTCCATAGTCTAGTTTTCCAACATTAAAGACGATGTAATTTTCAGCATATTGCCTTGAGTGACAAAATGCTGGAAGTTATTATTACTGTTGTGGGATTTAAACTAAAAAAAAAACCCCAAAAAACTTAGATTCCTCTCCTTCCCTTGTGCTGATCCACATCCTTCCTCAGGTTCTGAGCGAGCTGATTAACACTCTGTATTCTGGAGAGAAGCCAGTGAAGAAGATCCAGAGTTCACCCATGGCCTTCAAACAGATGGAGCAGATCTCCCAGTTCCTTAACGCTGCAGAGAACTATGGCGTCACCAAGACTGACATGTTCCAGACTGTGGACCTCTGGGAAGGTCAGAGGCTCTATTGAGTAGATGGGTTGTGTTGTAGAAAACAAAATGGGTGACAGATGTTAGATTTAATAACCTTAACTGTAACCTGACAGGTAAGGACCTGGCAGCTGTGCAAAGGACCCTGTCGGCTTTGGGTAGCTTGGCCATCACCAAGGACGAAGGCACATACAAAGGAGACCCTAACTGGTTCTTTAAGTGAGTCCTTTATATGAAATGGACACTTTTCATGAGCATCAGGTGATTTGTCTTTCTTTTCCTCACTGACATGTCTTACTGTATGTTGTAGGAAAGCACAAGAGAATAAGCGAGACTTCTCCGATGAGCAGATGAAGGCTGGCAAAAATGTGATTGGGCTACAGATGGGGTCCAATAAGGGTGCCAGTCAGGAGGGCATGAGCTATGGAAGACCCCGACAGATCCTGTAAAATCACTGAGCCTCAACACCTCTTTACCCTTTGACCTAATGCCATTACACCCTTCTAGAGCCTGTAAACGTCTGACCAGTCCACAACAGAATCATGTTCTGCTTTGGAATCTTGTTCCCTCCAAACATTTCCCCAGCTCTTCCCCCTTACGTAGACGCTTGCACTGATGACCTGCAGAGCTCACTGTGCTTTGTCCTCCCTGTCAGGACCAGTACAACCCAATGTTTGTAGTCTTAATGATCAAAGCAGAAATACTTAACGGTAAAAAATAAAATGACCACATGCCAAAAAAAGAGACACTCCTTTGGGGAACACTCACAGACAGCTGACCCCTGGTTTATCGCTGATGCATTGTAATGATAGCGTCCGTTTACCTGAAACAATGACAGTCGTCAGTTTCTGGACGTAACTTGCAGAAGCTCTGGTGCTGTCACTTTGGTAAAACCAGAGCTCTTTAAATTTTCTGTATTGATCAATCCCACTTCCCATAATGCTACGCATGCTGTATCAGCGCCAATATTTTTGTACATTGTCTTATTAAATAATGACTTATAAATACATCTGAGTAGAGTGTGTGATTCCAGATACATCAGCCTCCACCTGCACCTCAATTTTATTTTTATTGCTCGGAATTTAAGTGATACGTACATGTTGATATTCAAACATCAGGCATCATCATTTCTTTCCAGGAACATAATTTTTAAATGCAAAATGCTCCTACACCTTTTACTGCATTAAAAATATATTATTTTTTAATAGTAAATATAGTATTTTTAATGTTATGTTTCTTTTTCATTTCAAAATCCTGAGTTTTAGTGAAATATTTTGTCTCATTGGATGAATTCCCAGCTATACACACATGCATGTAAAACTGCTACTGTAACATAATATGTCTTTGTGTGCGTCAGTGATTCAACAATATAAACAGAACATTCCATCACCAGACTTTTATTATCATTCAGATCACCTGCGACTTGCACAGCAAAACACAGCTTCCATCTTCACTCCAAACATCTTTACATTACAAAATTAGAGCTCTTTAATGCAACTTTAAAAACGCTTGGTATAAATCTTTAAACATACTTGGTAAATATATGTACAGCAGGCACACAGTATGTACTGTATATATTACACCACTTTAAAAATAAATATGCAAAATCCCACACTAGAAAATCCCATTTCAAGTTTTTTTTTCTATCAGTAGTTGGTTGAAAACCTGCAGATAAGAACAGACTTAATTAAAAAAACAAAAAACATACACCCCAGAAAATAAATTCTCTTCTTAAAATACATCAATACCCTCATAGAAGCTCACATTTGAAGACACTTGTTCATGGAAGACTTTGCATTTAACCGCACACACACGCACGCACACGCACACGCGCACACACACACACACACACACTTTGCATACCTCAGTATATTGCACATCATATCATTGTCTGCAGCGCTGCATCCCACCAACTTGTGACTCGTACATTCATCACTGACAACCCTGTGTACGCTTCCACACATGCAACCTTTAAAATGTCCTTATGCACCATGACTGACATAAATAAACAAAACCAAACAAGCGAACAAAATGCATCACATACATGTACATCACTTATGTGTTGACTTTGCAAGTATAGGCATGTACAGGCTCAATGTGAAAAAAAAAAAAAAGAAAGTCATTATGAAATTGTGGTGTCCATTCTTGGTAAAATATTGAAAACAACAAAAATTTTGTTTGAGAACAGAGGTGAGAACAAGAGTTTGACTCAAATTGCCTCAAAGTAGAATGTAAACGATCCACCAAACTGTTCTGGCATCTGTCAGGTTTCCTGTTACAATCAATTTCCTATATTTTCCTATTACAATCAGATCCCTGATTTTTGTGTGATTGAGTAGATGCATTAAAGTTGCAGGGAAAAAAAAAAAAAAAGAGGAAAAACGTCAATGGAAAACAATGAATGTGAAAAGTGTTGCTGACAGAAGTTCATTGAAGTGTGCAGAAAAGATAGGGGCTGCAGTTCCACAGGCCCACACACAACCAGCAGGTTTTCATTGAAGGCCACACATTTGGGGAATACAGAAATGGACAAAATCCACTCCTTCATCAAGCTGAAATGCAGTCCACTGTGACGCCACCACAGTTAAGGTTAGCCTGAGAGGCACAGACAGAGTTCTTCCATCTATTATGTGGCTCTGTGCTATGTCGCCAGTCGGTCTGCGCTTAAAAGTGGTGTGTTCGCCTCAGAGTCCAGCACCGTTTGCAGCTCTATCCCTGAGCCCTGCTCCTCTTCCTCCCCGTCATCCTCCCCTTTCTCTACCAACACCTCTTCCACGTCTTTCCCTCGGTGCCCTCTCTTGGCCCTGTGTCCTCCCCGTCTCTTGCCTAAGCACAGACGCCCCCTGAGGTCCATGTTGGTCAGCGTCACCTCCAGTGTGTAGTAGAGAGACCAGAAGAGAGCGAAGCAGCCCAATAACAACAGGAACTGGAGAGGAGGGCGTCAGAGAGACACAGAGGACGTCAATAACAAGCAGCAGCAGGAGTAGATGAATAGGTGGACATTTGAAGAAGATGCAAGATGAACGATTACAACAAACAAGTCAAATGAGAGGAAGTGAAAAGGAAATAACACTAATAAGTATGTACACTATATGTATATATCGGTTAGTTTGGTTTAAATGGTTTTTGCTTCCTAAACGCTTCAGAGATGATTTTTACTTAATTTCTCTCAATGTTGAGTTTGTTTTTTTTTTTTATTCCTCTAAATTTCTAAAATATTTTCCGTTCTGACAGTAAATCTTCATTTTCTACCACAACTGATCATCCACTTTCTTCACATTTCCCTTAGGGAGAAAACTCTCCTGTTAAATTTTAGGGAAATATTGATGTTTTTTATCTCAAATAAACATGAACAGGACATCGTACAGCTGTAGCCATGATGTGTCCCAATATTTTTGTCCATATAGTTAATAAACATCAATATTTCCTTTTTAAGTTTAATGGGAGATTTTTCTTCCAAAGTGACACGTAAAAAAAAGAAGATGGTTCATTGTGGTAGAAAGTTATTATTTACAGGCAGAGCATGACAAATATTTTAGAAATTTAGAGGTAGACCATTTTGAATTGTATTTAAAAAAAAAAAATCAACATTGACAGAATGAAGTAAAAACCATCTCTGAGGGATTTTGGAAGCAAAGATAACAATTCAAACCAAACTAGCCAATTCAGTGATATTTATCACAATATAAAACTATACAATGACATTTGATTTGTCATTATTGTTTTGTATCCCAGAACCCTGTTAGAAAAGAAAAACCTGAATTCAACATGTCCCAATAATGTTGTCCATATAGTGTTCCTTAAGAGCTCTAACACCAGGCTGATTTTTTCAACTCACTGTATTCTGTGCTGTGTAAAATGATCGTACCTATTGTGTAACAACAGAAAAAACTTACTATGCTCTAATGCTA
>JAPTYQ010000006.1:10784329-10806128 GCA_029814465.1 Ostorhinchus cyanosoma
TCTTTGTATAATTAATAATTTACTGTGACATTAGATATAGAGAGAGAGAGAGAGAGAGAGAGAGAGAGAGAGAGAGAGAGAGAGAGAGAGAGAGGAGTAGAACCAAGAGAAGTGAGTGCTTATATTATGTTGATGAATGAAATGATGGATGCGCTGTGTGCTCAACCACTCTACTGTTTCTCTCGGAGATGGTGAATACAAAAACCCAATTTACAACAGGAGCACAGACCAGCTCAACCAGCTGTAGATGGTACAACATGGAGGCAGTTTCCGGTCCACCCCACCACTGATGAAGACGTGCTAACTATTCATTTTACAGGCTCTGCATCACATGACCTGATTGTTTTGCTTTGTCTGTTGTGTCATTACTGCACAGCCTTTCACAGCCTGTGTATGTACAAAAAAAAATGAGAGTCACTCTCAAAATGGTGTCCAAATTCTCAAAAATAAATGAGAATTGACAGAATTTTGAAAGTTGATCCAAATTGAAGGTATAGTCCTTTTTCTACTACAATGTTCATCACTGTATAATACAATTTAGAACCTACCCTCTGTGGGTTTAGATTGTAGGAAGAAGCCCACACAAACAGAAAATCTGTAACGGAAAAGCCCCTGAGATGGAGATACTGAAACTACACTGACGTTGCTTGTTGCTTTTTTTAGGTACTCTATTGTTGCACCTTCCATTTTAAAACCATTTTAAGCCACCGTCTACTCAATACTTTCCAAAACTCTTAGGCTAACTTTATCTTTGTTTTTGCATGATTGAGTGAACATATTTATTTCTCATTCTCTTTTTTTCTGATACAACAAAAATAGAGAATATGTGCATCCTTAACCCATAAAGACCCAAACATCCACCATCTACCAAAATCATTTATTGATATAAACAGTTTAATCCCTGTTGATTCACTAATCTATGTCAATAATTGGTATAAAATGCAGTTTGTCATCTTTTCATGGTCATCAGATATGACCCATTTGGATGTTCAGAAACACCGTCATCTTCTCCAACATTGATTCACCAGTAAAACCCATTGAGTTGGATCAGTGACAGTGGATGGACACACTGGGTTTATGTTCAGTTAATGAGAGATTTTACTGAAAAAGTCGCTTTTCTTTCAGTTTTTTCTATTTTTAATACAATAATCCTCAACTTTACTCTGAGCTTTTATGAAAATCTACATGAATAAGTAAATGAGTAAAATAAATATACTTGATAATATAGTTGATTTTCCCTGGAAAAAAAAACAAAATACAGAAGCTACTATTAAAATAAATGGTGATAAACCACTTAAGGATGGTTAAATATAGAGAAAAATTCATTTGGGAACTGCCACAACTACCACACTGGAAAGACCACAGTCACTATTCATTGTGACCCCTGACGCCATGACAAGATCAGCACAAACAGAAACATCTGATATGTTGAATGAAATGTAAAATAAAATATCAGAAAATAAATCTAGTTAATTTCGTATTGTCTAAATAAAAGGGTTGAAGACATGGAAAGAGACATCACATTTAATTATTTAACTAATACTGATTTTTTTTTCCCTGAAAACTTTTTTTTATAATTACCCATATAATTTTATATTTTTTTTACTAATGTTATAACTTTACATATATCCAGATTGTGTCTTAATATTGGAGAGTGAGGAATACGTTTGGTTATCATAACTTTACTAAACCAACACACTTAATGTTGGCTGAGGACTTTTGCACCATTCTGTAAATCTATTAATAATAACACTTATAAATGCAACTTGATCATTCTTTCATCAAGGAGCTCAGGAGGGACTTTTATCACACTCTTGTCCACATTCGCCCACATAGAGATGACTGAGGCAGATATGACTGAGCTCCTGCCATTGCCAAACAATGCCAGTCAGTCTCAGGTAGTCCTCATTTCATTAAAAAAAAAGAGAAAATAAAAACAACAGCAAATATGCATTGAGACTGGCAAGTTTGGATAAAAATACACATCTTTTCATGTGCATTTGCTTTTTGTGGGACAGTGACTGTGACATTTCCACTCTGTTTTCCACGTGTGTTTCTTCATGAAAAAGTTCACACCTCAACTTTACAAAGACGTCACTGCATCCTGAACGTAGCACTGCCCACAATGAAAGTGTTCCATTTAATAACGGAGTACTACTGAGCCCATAGTATTTTACCCTATGTTAGAATGATGGTGGATGGTGCTAGACTTATTCAAGCCACATGTGAAATGTGAAACTGAACCAGACTTCCAACCAACAGTTTCCTTTTTTTCAAATATCAATTTCCATCTATGAGTTTCAATTTTGTATCACATTTGATACATTGGGTCTTAGTGCTCAAATATTCCTATTTTTGAACAAACAAAAACATAACATAACACAAACATGTCTAACAAATTGGTAATTCTTTTTCAAAATTGGCAAAGTTTTGCCTCCATGTCAGTCTTGTAGTGTCACTGTAAAGGCCTCTGATGAATGAATTCCTCCCCCTGGTGGATTATCTGTGTATTGTATTTATCTAATTGTATACATCAGGGTTTTCAAGGAAAAAAAGTCACACTGATCATATAGAGGGCTTCAAAACTCATGTATCAAATATGATACGTGTGGCCTTATAGGGTTAAGTGATTTATCACCATTTATTGTAATATTATCCTCTTTATTTTGAGTTTTTTCAGTGTTTAACATGTATTTTCCTCTATTTAATTCACTGATCATAGAGACATTCATAAAAGCTCCTTCAAAGGTTATATTCAGAAATGGAAAACAGAAGAAAAAGTTACTTTTTCAGAAAAATATATTATTAACTGAACATAAACCAAGTGATTCCATCCACTGTCATTTGTTAAATTCCATGGGTTTTACTGGTGAATCAAGTTGTAGAAGATGACGGTGTTTCCATGGTAACTACGGAGTCATTTAAAGTCCACATGGGTCATATCTGATGACCATGAAAAAATGAAAAACTATATTTTACACCAATTATTTACATGTTTTGATAGGATTAGTGGATCAACAGGGATTAAACAGTTTAGATCAGTAGATGGTTTTGGTCGCTGGTGGCTGCTTGGGTCTTTATGGGTCAAATCAGGTTGCAGAATGGAACCCTAAAAGCCAAAATGTAAACCCAGTAAAACTTCTTCTGATGCTGAAACCTCTGATTTTCCTCTCACTGACTGTGGGACTCTGACTCATGATAAAAAAAAAAATATTACCTACAGTACCTGCCACAATCTGGTGAAATCAGTCACATGGTGTTTCTGTGGCTACAGATGAAGCCGATGTAGTTAAGATTTGCAGATCACAGAGGGAATTATTACCTGTTCAGTCAATATTAAGGTAAACTAAAATTACCATGCAAGTACAAATAAATAAATGTTCACTTGTCTTGCCTTTTAAAGGATATGTTACTCTGACTTTGATTCTCTTCTGTCGACTCATTTTCAACCTCACATTTGCACTGTTCAAAAGAAGAAAACTGTGAATACTGAGGACTGAATACAGGGTTGAGTTCGGTCTTTGTGTGTGTGGTGACTCTTCAGCTGGAACTGGGCTTGTTCAGCCTCTAAATGTGGAGGTGTTTGTTCTCATCCATGAGGACAGGGACTTGGTGCTCCTGCTGGAGGAGTGAAGCATGAAAAACCTACAAGATCCACCATGATGGAACCTGCTTGTTAAGAGGTGAAAACATGTCAACTTTAGTATTGTTAGTAGTTTTTTTCCCCCCAGAATTTTCCAGCATGTAATCTTTAGTGACATCTAGGGGTGAGGTTGTAGATTGCAATAAAACCATTTACTAATAATGTATTCATCAGTTCAGATCTGCACTTTCTTTTAAGCTTCAAGTTTTTATTTGTTTATCTGCTTTATCTATTTATGTTTTTTTTCTCTTTCATGCCTATACTTTTTATTGCTTCCCTGCTGCAAGGCTTTTAATGTTTTATGTAAAGCACTTTGAATTGTCTTGTACAATGAAATAAGCTATGGAAATAAACCTGCCTTACCTTGCCGAAAAACGATAAAGTTAGCTTGGGGAGTTGTAATGACTTTATTTTCTTCAGGAATACTTTGAATAGCAGTGCCCTGGGCTGGGGTAAGTTGTTGCATGGCAATTAAAACAAACAAACAAGCAAACAAACAAAAATCACAAATATGACCCTAAAATGTTGATAAAGGTGGGAAAACCACATATGCTCAGATGTGGGTGGATTAAAGTTGCATATTGGCAAATTTGAACAGTGTCTCTCTCTTGTACAATGTAAACATGCACAATTCTTCTGGAGTGACTGCGGCAGGGCCTAATATTACAGCCAACCACGATATGCCACGTGACCATAAGTTGACCAATAGAAATGCAGTAATGGGCAGTTTGCGGAAGTGACTGACTGGGCTCTCACAGTGGATCATGGCGTTTAAGCTGCACGTAAAAAAATACATTTAATGTAAAGCGTTGATTTTTTTACCTGCTTTCACGTAGCGCCACAAAACCCCTCTAGTTTTGACACGTGTTAATGTTGTTTTTATTTACTCCTAACACTTCTATATTCCATTAAGTTATCAGTTATGTCTAAATCATCGAGAATGGACCCAGAAAGTAACGAGCCAAAGCTGCCGATCTATCAACACAAAAGCAAATTGAGACAAGCAGTCAGAGACAATGATTTCCTGATTATTACTGGTGAGACTGGCAGTGGGAAAACCACGCAACTTCCACAGTATCTGTACAGAGCAGGTAAGTTATGGACACTTTTGTCAGGCTCAATAATAACATTTAAGTCATGAATCTGAATTTGTGAAGTCTGGATCGTCATAAACAAGATTATAGAGCTGCACGATATTGGAAAAACATTGGTGTACAACATTGCGATAATGATAATATTGATATATTTGTCGTTCACGTTAAGAAATGCCAATTTCATCTACTAAGAAAAATGTTCCTTAACAATGTTAAAATGAGCCAATTGTTTGTATGCTGACTCAGTTATTTATATTTTAAGACAAAATACTGTACTACTACAATCAATTACACAATTCTATCCAAGAACCTGGTGATGCTGCAACTTTAGACCTTCAGGCACAAACAGTCAAATATTTTTGTCATTTTATTCACATATAACAGTGTGTAAATGCCATGGATGTATTTCACAATAACAAAAGTGCCAGAGTACCACCATGTAAGAGCTTTAACAAAACAATATTCCATTGCTTGCCTGGTTTGGTAAATACCACATATAAAAAATTAATTATATTATATTAATTATCTTTACATGTAAGTGCTCAGGCCTTGCCCAAAGTTGTGCTCTGAAAATATTCACATCTTTTTAATATTAAAAACATGTAAACTTGCATTCAACCAGCAGCAGTAGCAGTACTTAAGTTTTTTTTGCCAGAAAAACTGTTATGTTAGAGTGGTAGAGAAAACCACTCTGGTACCCCATGGTGTGTCAAACAGAAAGTTAATGGGAAAAAAATGTAAGAAATTATTGCACGTCTTTACAATATGAATATTAATCACAACATCAATATTTTTTCAATATATTGTGCAGACACACACACACACTAAGTGTCTGACCTGGTTCTACTTCTTTTTGGGGGTAGGCTTTTGTAAAAAAGGAAAAATTGGTGTCACTCAGCCTCGCCGTGTGGCAGCTATCACTGTGGCTCAAAGAGTATCCCAGGAGATGAAATGCACTCTGGGTAGAGAAGTTGGCTACCAAGTACGCTTTGATGACTGCACATCACACGTGAGTAGCAAACACAAAGCATTCATTGGTGAAATATCTGCATTTAACCTGTATTGGTAATACTGAAGTATGATTATGTGGACCCAGGACACAGTGGTGAAGTACATGACAGATGGCTGTCTTCTCAGAGAGATCTTGGCTGACCCTGGACTTTCTCAGTACAGTGTTGTAATCTTGGATGAAGTTCACGAACGCAGCCTCAATACTGTGAGTTGGTCTATGTCATGATATTGAGGTAGTGTAATTACAATTACTCACGTAACTGCCACAAGTCCTCATTTCTGATGTTACAAAGTTTTAAACGCATTCCCGTTACTGTTGACAACATGAATATTAACCTAAATTATTCCAATAATCATATATTCACACAAAACTACCTCTACACCAGACCACATACTACTACATACCTTAATATTTACATGTAGTGTGACTGTAGTGTCTGTCCACATCTCACTCTTGTTATTATTTTGTTAAAATGACCTACCTAAAATGAAAACAAATAAAATTAAAAGTACTGTACTGTAATGCATAGAGCTATGGTGATATGGAACGCTCTGCCAGGATTCATTCAAGAAAATAACAAATATAGAAGTAAAGAATTATTGAAAGGGTATTTATTTGCAAAACAATGCTCGGTATCTGATAATGTTTAATTGATTGATATTATATTGACATATAACTGTAAAATATATCTGACCATTTATAAAGTATACTAAAAACAACTTCTTTTGGAAGGTACTGTTAATTGAACTAGGTTCTGTATTACATGTATGTTGTTTTTGCTTTGCAATTTAATTAATGGTTTTTAGTTGTTTGTGATTTTTTTTTGGTTTGTTTATGCATGAGTGTTTTTGTAATTGGTGTACTGCAGTGTAAAGACATTGTGTTGGGTGCGATGGCTTAAACCAAAGCTAATGGACATCCAAATAAATGAAATGAAATGAAAATAAATGTTAAAATTATTTTTTATTCTTTCTCCATCCTGCTCAGTCATTTTCATGTTTTCAGTTACTGTTTGTGTTTTTTGCAGGATATTCTCCTGGGCTTACTTAAGAAAATTTTCTCCAACCGTGATGAAGCCAAAAAGGGACGCTCTTTCCCTCTCAAAGTGGTGGTGATGTCTGCCACGCTGGAAACAGAAAAATTGTCAAGCTTTTTTGGCAACTGCCCTGTTTTTACTATACCTGGGAGGACATTTCCTGTGTCATGCACATTTGGCTCAGCCATTGGACATAAAGACACAGAAAGCTCTGGTTATGTAAAAGAGGTATTTACATTCAGATCTGGTCAACTGTTGAGATTGCTACAGAAATCAGCTCAGCTCAAGCTTTTTTCACAATTTTTTACTGAGGTTGTTAACCAAGGTCTGATCTCTCAAACATTTAGTTTCATTTTGCGTTAAATATACGCTTTTTGCTCCGTAGGTTGTTAAAGTGGCTTTTGATGTCCATACCAGTGAAATGGCAGGGGATATTCTTGTATTTTTGACAGGTAAGCCACCATGATTATCAGATTAGAGTACATCTTAAGTCTGATAAGATTGGCCATTGATTTTTACTTTTTTTTTTTTATATGTGTGTCAGGTCAGTCAGAGATTGAGCGAGCCTGTGATTTGCTGTTTGAAAAGGCAGAATCTATCGACTATCGTTATGATGTACATGACCAAACTGTGGATGGCCTCCTTATTTTGCCTCTTTATGGATCCATGCCCACTGGTAATTTTGTTTCATACTTATTTATTATTAAACTGATTACATTTGAAGTTTTTCTGGATTTAGATTATAATATTTGTGGTTGTGATTCCCCAGTGATTATAATAACAGTAAAACTACTAGTACTGTGAGAAAAAACTCCATTACTTTTGGTTTTGTGACAGATCAGCAGAGGCAGATTTTCCAGCCTCCACCTCCAGGAATAAGGAAATGTGTTGTGGCCACTAACATCGCAGCCACGTCTCTCACCATCAATGGCATAAAGTGAGTGAAACATTTTGTGTAATTGGTAGAATGAAAGCATTATGCAAAGCACATTCTTGTACTATTCCATTTTCACGCAGATACATTGTAGACAGTGGCTTTGTGAAACAACTCAATCACAACTCCAGAGTGGGGCTGGACATCTTGGAGGTGGTACCTATTTCAAAGTGAGTCAAATTAATGTCTGTTATAAAATCTGTAAATAGCCTTGTTGAAGTCATTTTCATGCTAATAAGCACAATAGTAAGAAAGCTTTGCCAACAGAGACTTAGACTGGATTTTGGGGGGATTTTCTGTGATTAGGAGTGAGGCCCAGCAGAGAGCAGGCCGAGCTGGAAGAACCTCAGCTGGGAAATGCTTTCGAATTTACAACAAGGAATTCTGGGAGAAATGCATGCCTGAGTATACAATTCCAGAGATCCAGAGGACAAGTCTGACCGCAGTGATACTTACACTTAAATGCCTTGGCGTTCATGATGTCATCAGGTATTGTTGCTGATACTCTGTCTGTTTAGTGTTGTTTATTCCATATGTTTCTTTATTGCACAAAAGCACACATATAACAGCTAAATCTTAACATCAGTCATGTTTATCTTTTTGACTGATATTGGCTACCTATAAATAAGATATCACTGAAAGACATGGCTGATGTTTTTATATTGTATTAAAGGTTGTTGCAGATATTTGTATCAGTGATTATGTGGTCAGTAAAATGTATTGTGATCAGCTGCTAAAATACTTTAAACAACTTGTTAAAAAGATTTATTTGTTTCACTGACACAATAATCCCTGGAAAGAAATAACAACAAAATTAATCATCAGAACCGAAAATAACATCATTATAAACTCTGTAATCAGACCAGGTAGTTCATTTATGCTTCTGTTCCTCCATTAATGTCATTTTGTTAAATTCAAGGTTTCCTTATCTGGACTGTCCAGAAGAGAGGTTTATCCTAGAAGCACTTAAACAGCTCTACCAGTTTGATGCCATAGACAGGTGAGCAGATGAACATGGGTCAAGCTTTTAGGTTCTCCAGCAAAACGGCACTCCAGTAATGATTCCATGAGCTTTTTGAGACATTGGGTGTGTTTTATTTTTCTATAGGAGAGGTCGAGTGACCCAGCTCGGGGAGCTGATGGTGGAGTTCCCCCTGCACCCGGGTCTCACCAGGGCACTGCTCAAAGCTGCGTCTCTCGGTTGCCAGGATCTGCTGCTTCCAGTGGCTGCCATGTTGTCTGTAGAGAACATCTTCATCCGACCAGGTCAGTGTCTGTAATTTTCACTTTCGCCTTCAGTTTGCGCTGTGGTTATTCTACCAATTTTAATACATTTGCTTTTTAAATGATATTTTTAGTTAAATGGCTTTGCAATTATGGAAAGTTAATAAAGAATGTTTTTGTAATTCGTATTTGGTTTTTCTGTCTATCCCCTACACAAGGTGAAGGACAGGCAGAACTAAGAGAAACTAGCAAAAGCACTCTTCATTTCCTTCAGGGTTTGGAAACAAAAACGGACCAATGTTGATTTCTAAACTGTGGTGGTGGGTAAAACCCCTCACCTCCCATTAATTCTATCAAAATGATACACTAACAAAAACCATTGGACCCAATACCAACAGTAAAGAGGGAGTCACTGGACAATGAAAACAAAATAAACCAAAACACCACAACTCAAGTTTGCTCTTCAAAACAGAGGACACTGGGAGATCAGATGGAGATGTTCACTGAACCGGGAGTTGCCATCCTCCTTATATATATATTCCAGCCAACCAAGAATTTCCTTATAATGCCTGAAAATTTTGACCTAAATGAAAACTGAACTGAAACTAGTCTATTTCACAAAATAAAACTATTGTATACTTATAAAATTTGCAGTAAACCTGCCCTAAAATCAAAAAACGAACATGACACTAAATAAAAATAACTCATTGTAAAACCAGAAAAACTCTGGTACTGTGTGAATAGTTGTGACCACTGAGATGCTCTCTGCAGGCCACCCCGAAAAGCAGAAAGAGGCCGAAAAGAAGCACAGCGCACTGGCTGCCAAGAGCGGCAGTATGAATGACTTCGCAACACTTCTGAGTGTGTTTCAGTTATGTAAATCCAGGTACTTATTTAATTCAGCTGCTGAGTAAATCTGAATTATTTCCTATTCTTTGCTTAAAGGAATGCTGTTGGTCCAAAACTTTGCTTTTAATGAATTAATCCCAGTTGACTGATTACTAGCCATTCTCCAATGCAGTGATAAACCCTCAACATGGTGTAAGGACCACTGGATCCACTGGAGGGCGCTGAAGTCAGCCTTTAGTGTGGAGACTCAGCTGAGAGAGATCCTCCTCAGGCTCCAGCAGGTACATATTCAGAACTAATTTTATCACAACAGACTGCAACGTCTGTTAAAGATTGCAGTATTTTCCTCCCTGTAATTATGACTCATCACTGCACTTGAACAATTATGTGATGATCAGTCCAGATTAGTCATTTATTGATCTGGTATTCTGTCTGGTAGTCTGTCATTGTGCTGCAGTGGTATTATGTTAACATGAATGCCTGTTTGCCTCCTAGAAGAGAGATTTTCCAGTTGAAGCCTTTGATGGTAATAAGAGTGAGCTCTTCAGACGATGCTTGTGCACAGGATACTTCACAAACGTTGCCAGGAGGTGCGTTTCATCACTGTTTGATTGAATTCCTCTTTTGTGATTCCTTAACTCTCCCTGTTAACTGTGAACTTCTTAGTGGTTGTTCAGACCAAGTATTTCTCAACCCACACAGGTCTGTTGGAAAGGTATTTTGCACAATGGATGGCCACGGGTCCATGGTTCATGTTCATCCATCATCATCGGTAAATGTGTTCAGATTTCCTCTCAGTCCTCTTCAAGTGAACCGTGGGATTTGCATTTGACCTATAACGCTTTTCATTGTAGCTGTTTGACCAGGAGACAGAACTCGACTGGATCATCTTTCATGATGTGCTGGTGACCTCAAGAGTGTATATCAGGACTGTGTGTCCAGTTCGGTATGAGTGGGTGAAGGACTTACTACCTAAACTCCATGAGGTGGATGTCTATGAACTGAGCAATGTGGCAAGAGAAGAAGTAACAGATGAGGAGATGATGAAATGGGAGAACAAAGAGGCAGCCAAAAGACAACAAGGTTTTCAGAATTATTGATCAAGCTTTCATGTTGATGTTGTCTTCTTTTAAGTGTTTGATTCTTGCCATTACCATGTGTTGAAATATATATTTAAGAAATCATGCAGTTAGGTTTTTTAAGAGTTTATAACAAACTGTTATTATTTTTCTGCCAGAGGTTTCTGTTGATGATGCCATGAAGAAGCTGGAGAAAAGAAATGATGATGCCAGTGTCAGTGATGCTCGTGCTCGGTATCTGCAGCGAAAGCAACAAAGGCAACAAAGCAAAGCACACTGACATAAGACCATTACCTTCAAATCCACAATTCATTCACAGTGTCACAAAAGAGCATATTTTACATGTTAATAAATTTTTTTCTACATTTCTAACATGACTTGTCTTATTATTAACCCTTCTCTTTTCAGATAAGTACTTGTGTTGTACAGATTTTGGTGAAAACAGTGAGCATATAGAATTTGGTTTAGATAAAGAGTGTTGACTTAAAAGACGCATTTTTCATTGAATATATGAATATGTTTGCGAGATTTGTTTTATTTAATCTGTGCACTGCCTATACCTTAGTCGATCTGTACGTCAACACTGCAGAGGAGGGTGAATTTAAGGTTACAGTACAGTACTTGATGTACTTTCACACTGGCTGTTACGGTGCAGTGGACCCTCGCTGGCCCCCTACGTCACTTCCTTCTATGTGCGTCTGCGGGGCTGCTGTACTGTCTGTCTGGGACGGAGGGCTTCTACGTTAAGCAGGCGTTTCAACCCCACCAACCGGTATACAAGCGCCTTCATATGTAAGGGATTTGTAAATTATTTGTAGTTGTATGCGGCATACATAACTATAGTGTAGGAGCTCGGTGGACTTTCTTCTCCCGCTGCTTGCATACGCTTCAGTGAACCACTGCAGCAGCAGCAGACCGAGCACGCCGCCGCCGCCGCTGTTGTTGTGAGAAGAAAACAAGCTCGGCGAGCAGTTAGCCAAGCTGTGTGATCATTGACAGAGTTCAATACACACACGCTTCCTGTGGTACCTGGTGACGGCTTTGTGCAGCGGAGTCCAGAGCCTCTTCAAGAACGAACAGCTGGAAACGTTTTTGTCGCTGAAGTCGCGGTAAGAAAAGCCGGGACACAAGAACTAGCCTAAGTGGCTAACTGACATGCTAACTGGCACTTAGCTTAAAAGCTATATTGGCTAGCTGCCTTGTTTGGCCGTAATGCGGTCATGGTCAGTGTCCTCACTGCTGTCTGACGCGCCACTTGGCCAAACTGGCCATCAGATAAGGTCACAGGGTTGTAGGAACTTGTTTGTCGTCAACCGAACGTAGAGGAGTGTACTAGCAGTCTTTGAGTTAGATGTAACGCTAACGTTTGTTGACTTTGCCATACTTAGCTAGCAGTGATAGTAGGATGTGTTAACGTCACGTTAATGTTTACGTTTTGGGAACTCGTGGCTTTGCTATTAACTCAGATAAGAGATTTGCGAGTTTTAATAAAACGGCACTCTAAAACTGGACAGATCTAGTGGTAAGTGCACAATGTTATTGATAACGCTACATAACCAAACCAGTTGTTGTCAGAGTAGACTTGGTGTTACTGTTGATATCGGTTGTTTACAAAAACCATGGACGCTGCCGCTGGTACACGGTGCTGTTCACGGTCTTATCGCATAGAGCTGTCAATCTGCTACTGAAGGTGTAAGAGAAAACAACCCCGGATGCACAAACGATGGCCATAAAAAGTCTGAAGTCGAGGGAAGCCTTATCTGTTTTGAGCTTTGTAAACAACGCAGTTCAAACAGCCTTTGTGTTCCGGTTAGTGTACGCACTGTAATATTCAACCCCATCACTTTCACCGAAACACTGTGAAATTCTAGTAAATCTATTATCTAACACTAGCTGTTGATGTAGGACTGACCCTGATCACCAAGGCCTCTCCACAAACACTCAGCAAGAGCTGCGGGAGGCTATTCCAACTGACAGCACACGAAACGCAGACATATTTCTAATTGTTTAATGAGCATACGCCACCCCAATATTATAGCATCATCACTGTAATGCCAACATCTGCTCTTTGTAAAAACATCTGCGAAGACGATAGAGCTGGCTGGCTATTGGTAGGGACAGTAGAAAATGCTGGTCCAAAGTGTGACACAGTCGGTTACGCTATGGTGAACAGACGTGCAGATTTCAGCAGTTTCTTTGAGCGGAGTTGTGTTTCAAGGCAGTTCTGTGCCTTGAAAGGTGAGGGGTGTGTTTGAGTGAAACACTGTGGTGACAACACTCCCAAGATAAGCATTAAGAGCAGTTCACAGAAAGTTTCCTTTATTTTGAGCAATCACTTTCATTTACTGTATGTCTTTGCCTCCTCTGCTGTACCTGTAGTTTTCCATTTTGGACCGATGTGAGTAATGAAATAGGGCTGAAAATAATAAATAAGACATATACTTAAGCTATAGTTAGTAAATGGAAAATTCAACCTTGACTTGCCAAATCGATTTTGCCTTTTGTTGTATCTCTGGTGTTAATGAATCTAAATTGTTTCTGTAAATTTTGGTTATTTACTAAGCTGTATCTAAGATGCCTTCATCTATGTTCTGCCATTAGTTTTCTGTTTATCCTGCACTGATGCTCCAAATTTATAGTTTTTGTGTTTGTTCTTTTCCTCTAGGAGAGTATAAGAATTTCATCTGAGCCACTGTCAGGTATTTCTTTACTTGGGGCAGTTTACACAATTTCCACCAGCTCTTCTTAGGCCGCTTCCCAACCCAGACAGTCTTCTGCCCCAGCATGAATGAAGTCAGTGTTGTGAGAGAGGGATGGCTCCACAAGAGAGGTATGGTTTAAATAGTCTAGCTCAAAATCCTTGCTGATGAGAGACCACAAATAATAATATGTTATTACAACACAGAGTAGTGTATTAAGCTCACAAATCTTCACTCATCTGTTTTTCCAGGTGAATACATTAAAACATGGAGGCCTCGTTACTTCATCTTAAAGAGCGATGGCTCATTCATCGGCTACAAAGAGAAGCCTGAGGTGTCCAGTGATCACAGCCTCCCGCCACTCAACAACTTCTCTGTAGCAGGTCAGTTTTCCTGGCTAGCTGGCAGAGACAAGCAAGTAGTGGATTAAAGTCTGAGAAGTGGTTTTATGTTTTGGTGTTTCCTTTAGCTGCTCAGTCTGACTGGATATGCTTGTGCCTTGTAGAATGCCAGCTGATGAAGACCGAGCGGCCCAGGCCGAACACATTTGTCATTCGTTGTCTGCAGTGGACCTCAGTTATCGAGCGCACCTTCCATGTAGACAGCAATGAAGAGAGGTAAAGACATTACGTTGAAGTTTTTCATGTTAAAATAGAATTTCGCTAGATGAAGTAAAGAAATTTTATTTTATTCTTCCAGACCTGTATGGATGATCAACTGTAGCTTTGTAATCTATCAAATTAATATATGTAGTTTTTCCCCTTTAATTAGTTTGAATCTGCCTAAATTGTAAAATTGAGATTAGTGTTTCCTGTGGTGATGTTTGGGGTTTACAAAAATTCTAAATGCAGCCTGTTTGCTTATTGTAACCTTTCATTGTGTTAATATTTCTTGAGTCATTACCTACCAGAGCTTCTCTATTTTTTGTTTTAGTTTATTTTTATGACACTCTTGCAAGTGCTGCTGTTTCGAATTGTTTGTTGATTTACAACTCATGGATTTAGTTAAGAAATCTTCATGTGAAAAGAATCATGAGCCATCTTCAGTTCATTTAGACATTACAAAATCTATGAAATATTAATTAACATGTAAAGCCCTGGGCCAATTGTTTCTAGTTTGAGTCATTTCAATGTAATATAAATCATGGATTAGCTGATAGCTCATGCTTCATTCATATAAAACTAAGTTTTGATCAGAACAGCAGATTCAAAATCATCATTTCATTATGTGACCTGTATTTTGCTCTTCTTTGCCTTGTTCAGTGTTAGTGGTGTTAGCTTTTAACTGGTTTTCTTCTTGTTACGTGGGTGTATAGTATGTGTACATTGCTACAAGTGCCACGTAGTATTAGTATGGCAACACAGACAGATCTGCCCCCGCTGGGTTTAATAAAATGATATTCAATTTTTGGTATATCACACAGCTCTACTGTCAAGTAAATTTTTTTTAGAGAAACCAAGGCCATACATGGTAAGAGCTACCATCATGTTTCAAATATTTCAGTGTCAGATTAGACTTGATGATTCACCCCTAACCTGAACAACAATCATATAGTTTTGTACCCAAATCCCAGAAGGTCCTAGTTCAATAGTACACAGACTATCCCCTGTCTTTGAATTGAACATGATAGACTGTTATTTTTGTTTGTAGATAATCTGAGAAGAGAGGAGATACAAAGAATTCAATAAAATCTGCCATACTTGACTGCACTTATGTCTTTTGGCAAACCTCTAGACTTAGATTATCAGTTGAGAGTAAATTTGACAGGATGTTAGTTAGATTTAATGAAGGTGGTGTATGTCTTCATCTGGGTTAGGGAGGAATGGATGCGATCGATCCAAGCAGTGGCAAACAGCCTGAAGAGTCAGCAGCAGGATGAGGAGCCCATGGAGATAAAATATGGTTCACCGAGTGACAGCAGCGGCACAGAGGAGATGGAGATTGCTGTGTCCAAATCCCGCACAAAAGTGGTCAGTATTTACACAAGCAGCGCCTGGCAGCTCAGTGTTTGCTGTGTTTGTCCTGCTAAGCTCATCTTTATTGAGCAAGTTGTTCAAACCTAAGCCTCTTTCCCAAAGCCTTTTTGGGTGAAACAACCTTTAAGTGAATGGCATGTTTTTTTTCTGTTTTTTTTTTTGTCTTTCAAGTTTTTTTGCTCTGGCTTTATGGATTGAGTTTGTGTATTGATTTTGCCATTCGCTGTGTCGTCATAATGTGTAAAGATTTTATTTAGTGACCAAGTGGTCTCCAGTCTAATAGATAATGGGTCTGTCTAAGGCTGATGGGATGCTTAACCAGCTGTCTGTATTGGCAGAACTAGGTGAGGATAGTGACCGAGAGCTACCAAGTTTCACAACTGGAATTGCTGATTTTGAGACAAAATAATTATTCAAATTAGAATTTAATACTAGGTAATGATAGAATTTTTTTCTTACACTTGGTTTGATATTCAGTTCTATATTTATTTCTGCTATTAATAAATTTTTATGCAGTGTTTCCCCCAGTGCATTATAGGCCTTACTTGCCTCCCCGCCAGGCTGTCACTCTTATCTATTTTAAAGAAATTCATACACGTTAAAACTAGTGATACCAAAGACACTGTGTAAAGCTTCCAACCACTGGTGTATGTGGTAATACGAGTGAAAGCGCAATGGCAACATCTTATGGTCAATCTGTGAACACATAGTGGGGTGAAGTCAGGTGTATTTTTCATGACCTGAACCCCAAAAACCAATGCCTGTCTCTACCTGTCCACAAACTAAGAACGTCATCAAATAAGGTGACATGTCACAGACAGGGTTGACCGGAATCAGCTGTTTACATTCTGGATATCTGCTCATATTTGTGAACTCAGACCGGACTCAATGTGGACCCAAATTGGACATGACAGTGACAGCATGGATAAGAAAAACAGAGGAATGAATGAAATAGCCTCTGTAAACCATAATTTGGAAAAGCGAACACTCACTTCCTGTCCAGCTTCACTTACAGTGGAGACGATAGAGCAGAGGAATGGAACTAAACAACAAGAATCACCAATATTTAGCTCAAGCCTGTGAAAATGACCCTAATGTTAATGTTAACGTTAATGTTAATGATGCAATGTTAGCTCTGGCCAGAGGCCATACAGGCGGTGGCCTACAGCGATATCTGCTGGAGGGGGTGAAAAATTACAGACGAAAACAATAATAAAATAAAATACATAGATATATTTAAAAATCTGTATGATAAAGTTGAAATGCACCCTTTACACTTCCTTGACATGTTTTCTATTAAATAAATTTTAATTAAGCCTCAATCTGACAGATCTTTATTCCACTTATCCCACTGTGTGGATTCTGTCATTCACATTTATTTCTTTTTCACTATTAAAGCCGTGACACTAACTCACGTGATCTGAAACATGATAAAGATCTAAACAGTTTATATTATTTCTCATTGTATATTTATTTTTCTTATACTTATGGTTCATTTACATGCATTCTGTACCACTGTATGGACTGTAGATAAATCTGGGATTCCTTAATGGATCTATTGCACAAACAAATTCCAGTTTTAATTCACAGTCTCAAACATTTTACATATTGAAAATCAACATATCAGTGACAATCAAGATTTTCATAAGTCAGGTCGAGGGTTTTCAAGTGCGAGCACATTATGTTGTTAATTTATTTTACTTTAAATGTGACCATTGCATGACTTTTTAAGATTTACTGGCCGATTACCTAATTAGGATTTAAGTTGAGTGAAAACAATAATTTTTCATTTTAATTGTATTTTTTTGTGTTTGTTAAAACAGTATTTCAGAATGTGTGTTATTGTTAGACTCTTTAGTTCGTGCAAGTATTGTTAATAAATGTCTTACGATAACACATAATAGTCATATTTCCTGTCAACTTTTAACGTTTTTTTTTTTTTACAAAAACATGGTGGGCCACTTGTGGGCTTCTCTAGCAGCCCTACCACCAGGCTTAACAGGATTTCTGGGGGAAACCCTGTTTATGCATTTATTTTTTGGACAGAGATGTTAAAGTTAATAGTTTATCTACGGTACTTTATGAAGAAGTCAAAGATTCTTCTTTTTCAAAAGCTTCAATTTTTCATCGGTTGATATTGACTGATTAATTGTCTCTAAATTTCTGGCCTTCAAAAATTCACCTTCAGCCTCTACCTTCAACTCATAATTCATTGTTTGTGAAGGGAAAATCCTTGTTCTTCTGTTTTTCCACTTATTTGGAAGAGATCAGTCAGTGTACTATTACATGTATGTACGCATATAGAACACATTAACACTGCAGCACTGACGTCAGGAGAGTTTAGTGCAATGCTCCTCCCGTTGACAATGATTAAATTTGTGTAATGTTAAACCTCTTCACTACATCAGATTGGAATGTGCAGGTGTGGCATTGACAGTGACTTAAAGATATTTTGGTTTGTTCTCAGCCTGCAGTGAGTAAATGCATGGACTTTTGGTTGTGACTAATCTTTGACCATTGCTCCTCCAGACCATGAGTGATTTTGACTACCTGAAACTGCTGGGAAAAGGCACATTTGGTAAAGTGATCCTGGTGAAGGAGAAGGCCACAGGGATGTACTACGCCATGAAAATTCTCCGCAAAGAAGTCATCATTGCTAAAGTTAGTCTTCAACACATTGCATTTTTGGTCACATGTCTTGGGATGTTTATGCCGTCTATTTGTAACTAATGCCTGCCTAATTCAGTGAACTGATTTTTGTGTCTATTTTTTTAGGATGAGGTGGCCCACACAGTTACAGAAAGCAGAGTTCTCCAAAATACACGGCATCCCTTTCTAACAGTAAGTTAACCATGTCCAGACTTTGCCCTCAGTTTCAGAATCATTTATACAAATATAATGCAAACATGAACTTTTTTTTTCTTCCTCTACAGACGCTAAAATATGCATTTCAGACACATGACCGGCTATGCTTTGTGATGGAGTACGCAAATGGAGGAGAAGTATGTTTTTTTTATTCAGTTGCAGAGTTTTTAAAGACTGAATGTGTCAAAAGGAAGATAAAAGATCAGAAATATCATGCTTTGACTACATCCAAATGAATAGGTTTCTGCTTTAAAACATATAACTTTTGTAAAGTTTGCAAACCAGCGTTCAGACCCCTCTTGTAAACATTTTGGCAACACTGCTGTCCCTGGTTTAGTTAAGACACTCAAGAGGTTGTGTTATAATGCTGTTAGACAAAAAAGGAGACTTTTGGAAACCATAAAATAGACATATTGTTTCATTTCTATCAGTATGTCGAGTCTTTGTCATATAATTGATTGAAGAAGATAACTGCTCTTAATTCAATGGGGACACTAGATTACAGGTGTTTTTGTATTTGTTGTCTCTAACAGCTCTTGTGTTCAGCAGGCAAGCTGTTATTTGAGCTATTAGCCAAAAATGATTGTGTGGATGGAGATAGTTTTAATATTAAAATGATTATGCATTAGTGTGGATGTAACCTTTGTATTTCTGTGGATTGTAGAGACTGCTGTGTTATTAATGTGGACATACACACAGACATGTTCAAAAACTGATATTCCCTCATTACTGTCCGTATGCCTTATTCCTTTGCAGCTCTTCTTTCACTTATCTCGAGACAGAGTGTTCACTGAAGACAGGGCGCGATTCTATGGTGCAGAAATAGTGTCAGCACTGGAGTACCTGCATTCACGGAATGTAGTTTACAGGGATTTAAAGGTAAGATGTGCTCTTGGCTCAGATTCTTTTTTAAGTAATATTTCACTATAAATGGACCTATTTCAGTGAATCTGTGTCACTGATACAATAATATAGCATAGAGAAAGGACAGGATATAGAGTGTTGTATACTGTAGCAACTGTAAAGCCCCAGTGATATTGAGCTATGTAAAAACAGACAAAACCAGTTTGTTGCCTCTATTGCCTTATATAGAATTGCTTTCCACCATATTCTATGTGAGTCTTTTTCCTCTTCAGCTGTCATCTAATTAAACTGTCCTTTCTCTGCTCAGCTCGAGAACCTGATGTTAGACAAGGATGGCCACATAAAGATAACAGACTTTGGTCTGTGCAAAGAGGGGATCACAGACGGCGCCACCATGAAGACCTTCTGTGGAACCCCAGAATACCTTGCACCAGAGGTAGCCTAACGCCTCATGTTAGTCAGAATCCTTTTGCATTGTGTCTGTGTTTTCCTACAATGCATTTTTTCTTTCTGTGCCAGGTGCTGGAGGACAACGACTATGGTCGCGCAGTGGACTGGTGGGGCCTGGGTGTGGTCATGTATGAGATGATGTGTGGTCGGTTGCCCTTCTACAACCAGGACCATGAGCGTCTCTTTGAGCTCATCCTGATGGAAGAGATCCGCTTTCCCAAGAACCTGGCTCCTGAGGCCAAGGCCCTGTTAGCTGGTCTGCTTAAAAAGGACCCCAAACAAAGGTAAAATACCAACCAATGAGTATGAGAGGTGTACAACAAGCAGACAATAACAGAAAAAGGGTTTACCTACCATATGATGTAATATTGGTGCTGCAAGACTCTGTAGACTAAATATAAATGATACTGTTTTTTGTTGTAATTTTGTACTAGTACTAGTTTTGTAGTCTTTGTTGTGTAAATGTACCTACTGAACAGAATGACTGGTTCCACCCTGGGGAAAAAAAACATTTTCTTCCAGGGATTTTGCACTGTCCCCCTCACACTCGCTAATTTCTGAATCTTTGCAGTGCTCGAGGGCATCATGTATTCAGCTATAAAATAAGTAACTGCATTATTTGAGCCTTTGTACCTTCTTGATTCATTTTGGTACAGAGCAATGGCCATAAACAAGGACATAATTGATTGTTGTTTTGTTCAAACCCCAGTGGTCTGGTAACAGTCGAAGACTTGCTAATATTAGCACATGGGGCACTGCCTGCAGGCGCAGCGCACATGCACCCATAAGTAGAAAGGAAATTAAGAATGAAATTGGTAAATAGAAGTGCAAAGTGAACAACACTGTTTGATGTGGTTGTTGTTCGTTTTGTTATAATAGTGTTTGCGCAATTATCTCTTCAGAGAAAAGGTTGTTGGTGAGTGGGTGATGATTTTGTTTGTTTTGCAGGCTTGGAGGCGGACCGGACGACGCCAAAGAAGTGATGAGCCATAAGTTCTTCACCTCTATCAACTGGCAGGATGTCATCGACAAAAAGGTTAGTGGCGAGAGGGGGAAAACCTGTAATTGGATGTTTAAAACAAGATGTGCCGTGTAAAAATGATACACTATTGACTGACATCTTTTGTCATGGCAGCTCATTCCACCTTTCAAGCCCCAGGTAACATCAGAAACAGACACGCGTTACTTCGATGACGAGTTCACAGCACAAACCATTACGATAACTCCTCCCGACAAGTGTAAGTAAATGTACTGCTGTGCGTCTGTCATCAGTGGCTGGACTCGCCTTTATACACATTTTAAGGCATGTGTTGATTTTTGTTTTTCGTCTTACTCCAGATGACAGCTTGGATGCAGAGGATTCAGATCAGCGTACGCACTTCCCTCAGTTCTCCTACTCTGCCAGCATACGGGAATGATCACTCACACTCTTGAACAAGCAGGCAGGCTTACACACAATCACAATCCCACATACACACTTGCACTGCTGGGGAATTCGAGTGACACAAACAAAACTGGCACAAGACACATTTTCATTCAGTCTTAAATGCACACACACACATAAAGGCAAATCAGAAAAAAAACATGGATCAAAGAGTTTGAAAATGAACACACAGGCCTTGAATGACTGACCTCAGCAGGTTTGTGTGGATAGACTGGCAGCTTTGTCTCTTTACGTCCTCTGTGAGGTGGCTTTAGGCTTCCCTGCAGGACCTCTGCTGCACTACACTGGGCACCACATCAAAGCCTTGACACTTTGAAAACCAGGTTATGCCAGCAAGTACCACCTCTTTACCAGCTGTACCCATGCTACACATAGTCACACATACAAACCAACCCATGCATAGACTGCATATATATATATACAACCGTACTTGATAGAATTTTAAAAACTATAATCAGAATTAGGAAAATGGAAAAGATTTGGGGAAAAAGACTAATTTTTATTTGATCGATTGTTACAGTTTTAAATGTAAAGCCATATTTCTGCATTTTTGTGATTTTTTTTTTTTTTTTTCCTCTTTTCTTTAACAAGTGCTCTTTCTGGAACTTGCTGTTACAAATCAAGTGTGGG
>JAPTYQ010000006.1:10806163-10821381 GCA_029814465.1 Ostorhinchus cyanosoma
AGGGCTGCCATTTCTGTGTTTGCACTGCATGTGTGTTTTTTGTGAAAGGGTGAGTGGATGTTTGAATGTGTGCATACGAGTGCAAGAGAATGTATGACCAACCATTCTGATTCTCAACCATCCATTTGTGTCTGTTTATGCATGTTTTTAAAAACTGAACTATTGCTGGAATATCAATAGGAGAGGACACTACACAGCACACTCAATGGCCTTTTTAAAGGGAACGAGCATGCAACTTCTAATGAGCTATGACCAGCTTGTCGCTAAATTGGCTCTGTTAGGATTAGAACTTGCGATCTCTTGCATGGCATTGCTTTTCAAACTGCATTCATTCAAATCCAAGTGATGCTGCAAGATTCATGTCACTGTTTAGCTTTTCAGACTGACTGACCACCACGCAGCCATCTGCAGTTTGGAGGTGTTTTTATCAAGGCCAGTTGCTCTACATGTTATGATGTGAAGATTGGAATGAAAAAGGAGAATAGAGATCTAACTCTTATCCCCAACTTTCAACAACTTTCCCCCAATCTCTCCAGCGACCAATTTAGACAAACTCTCCACATTTCAGTAATTCTTATTCCCTAGCTGAAGAGTTAGGCACCGATCTGTTATTCCCTTTTCTATTTGTAATATCAGTGTAAGTTTTTAAAAATATATATTTTTAAATAAGCCTCTGAATGTTCCCGTATTTAAAGAGTGAAAGAGTTAAATTGCTGGCAAGTCTTTCTAATGAGGCCAAAAACTAAGTGGAAGTTTAACACTTCACATGATTCCACGTTTGATATCAAGTTGTTTTTTTTTTTTGTTTTTTTTTTTTGCTTGTGTTTTCTGTAATGCTGTGTCCAAGCACTTAAATCTATGTAGTTGTCTGCCTGCGGCATCAGTCTGCAGGGTTTTACATTCCAACGAAACACTTCACAAGCTGGTCGACCAACTCTCAACCTGCAGTAAGACGGATCGATTCAAAACACCACCTGACTTACTGTGTAGATGAAATGAGAACCTGCATGCTTCGGAGTCATGACGGCACATGATTGAGAGAGGTTGTGGACAGCAGACTGAAGTGCTCACATTGACGCAAGCATATTCCATATTGCTGGAAGAGATGTTCATCATCATCAAGACATTTTTTGTTTGTCATTATTTTGCTTTTGTTGATTTTTGTTTTTCTCTTTGTTTTGTCCATCTATTTCTCAAAATCTTGAAGACACACTGTCTTGTCTAAGTATACATTATATAAAATATATATATTAAAAGTTTTTAAACTGCTTTCTTTTTGATTAAGTTCTTCATTTAAAGGGGTTTCCAGTTGATTAATTCCTATTTTAACTAGGGTAGTACTGATCAGCAAGTTGATGTTGAATTTAACCTGTGCATATTATCACTTCACTCAGACATGATTAAATTCACTGTGTATAAGTAGCACAATTATGGAAACTAATAGACACTATTGATTAATTTGAAGAAAATCTCCCTCATAAATCTAAACCCTTAATTCAAAAACTTTGTCCCATTTTGCACAACACTTTTCAAATAATGGTTTCTATGTTTGTGATATTGAACAAATACAAAAGATATCCATTGGACTGTTCTGCAGGCTTGAGAAAAGTATGACAGTTAATATTTTTTGTAAAGTTCTGTACAGACCATCACCTCAATAGCAGCTTATAAAATCTATGACTCTCTGGGATACCCCTCATGTCACACACATTTGTTTTTATTTACGTTTGTGTGAGTGAGGTATGAGAGCGTGACTTGAGAGAGGATTGAGTGGGCACAGAAAAACAGCAGATTTTTTACTTATCGTTGTGCAGCAGGTGGCCCCAGTTCCTGTTGATGATAATGTGATGAAATGGCTTTGATTTACAGTTCACAACTCCAGCACCTCTTCTCACTGGCTCAGGCACAGCCATCATACTCTAGCCTAGTGTCCTGCCTTGGAAACAGCAGGACCTTCTATCAGAACCTGCACTGATGGACTCCACTGTGGATTTGCCTTCATTGCTGTCATGGCCATAAGGGGGTGCTGCTGAACTTTTTAAATATTGGTTGTGAAGCCATACACTGAACCTCGCTGCTGGCCACGCTTTAAGCAATGCTTCACAGCTAAACATGCAAGTTAATACCCCTGACCTCTCCTGTAGGCATACACAGGCACAAGAAGTGCCTCCTCACTATTGTGTAAATACCAAAAAGAAAAAAAAAAGCTTGATGGCGAATGCAGCATTAGTAGAAGGGGAGGCCTGCAGCTTTGTAGTATTTGATTTGCAGCTTTACTATGGTTACCTTGCTTCTCTGTATATTTGAATGTGATTAGCAGTCACGAATGTCACACCTGATTCTGGTGTAACAAGAATTTTTTTGTTTGTTTTTTTGGTTTGCTTGTTGCTGTTAGTTGAGGCTCAGAGGGCAATGAAAAAAAGCAATCTTTAAGGGGAGGACGTTGTCTTGGAAGACAGTCTTAGCCCCCCTTTGCAAGACTTACAATGTAACGGGTGATACCTGCTACAATATGGTAGCTTATAACATTTGCAACTATAATGTGCCAGTAAACATTTTTACTGAATAAATCTGTGTATGTGTGTGTTTTTATATGTCAGCCTGCCATGCATTTTACATTAGTAGTGTTTGACTTTGGAATGAACATGTTACTAATTATACTGTGTAGTGATTCATTAAAAGTATTTAAAATGTAATGGGTGGGGCAAAATTCACTGCCCTTAATACACAGTGTCATTTAAACAATATATAGAGACAAAAGAATGGACTTTTTATCTTCACATTAATAAGAGTAGAAATGGAAGTATAGTTTTAGTCAGAGAAGTTGATAAGGTTTTAAGCACTTGAAATTACATGTACTAAAAGTACATAGGACATATGATAGATTTAGAAATTAACTGGATGAAATGTATTGTGTTTGTCTTCAATGCCTCCATGTTGTAATTGACAACCTCAATTTTTAATCATTTACTTAACTGGAAAGCTACCTCAAGATGGGGCACTCAAATTTCTAAAAAAAAAAAAAAAAAGTTTAAAAAAAATCTAATTATAAACATATTAATAGGATGATCAAAAAAACAGCGCGTGCACTTCTTGTTTCTCGCGAAGACCGGAAGTCCTGCTCCACCGGCTCGTGCCCAGGTGGTCCACTCCAATCAGCGGCCCACCTGGCTTTAATAGGAGCCGCTCTCAGAGCATGGCTGAGTTCTCGGTTCCGGTCTGCCACCGTCACCCGTGGGTAAGTAGCTGCAGCGGCCAGGCAGGGGAGCTCGGTATCCGGCTGTGGTCATGGCCAGGACTGGGTTCTGCGACTCCAAGCCTCTGCTGGACTTACACAACCAGGTGAGCACCGACCCAGAGCCACCAGCACCTTCACAGGAACATTAAGGACATGAAAACAGTCCAACACATGGAGACATACTCCGCTCTAAAGGCTGGGCTTGTTTTGAATGATCGGTGTGATTTGACAGTGTTCATTCAGGAATTCCGCCAACTGGAGTAGAAATAAACATTAAACTTGAGCACCATTATTGACACTGACCTTTAATATTTGCCCCTTTTAAAGGCTGTAAATACTGCTGTGTTTAAGCTTCAAGGCTTATAATTATGTTCATCTGAAAGACCAGGTGTGTTGGAGTCCCTGATTAGAGGGTTGGACCTGGCCTTCTGATTCTTCACAACTAGAGGTTTAATGTTAGATCCTTTATGCAAAATCCTCACTGAGTTTAAATATATCTTCCCAACAGTCAACTGGAAATCAATGAACAAATTTCTTGCACTATAAATACAATATCTAGTATAACATGGAAAGATGGATAATGGACTGATTGGGGCACAATATCAGTATAAATTTAGAATGACATTTACCATGTCCTTTTTCAAAATGGACTTTCATTTCTCCCCAAAATGAGTTCCTGCACTTTCAGGTTCCTCTGTCAGTTATTTCATGATGGAGCTGTGTATCATAAAGCTGTTTTACCAAACTCTGCTCTCTGTGCAGTAACTGCCGCTTGAAGCCTTTGTAGCATTTTAAAGTGTCCAGGATGGCAGCGGTAACAATGCAAAGACCTTTTCTTCTCTTCAGGTGGATGAGAGGCGAGCCCCCTTAAAATCTTGGGCTAATGCCTGTGGACCTAAAGAGTGCTGGCAGAGTGTAGTAGATGAGTCCAGGATGGGCCTCATCAAAATGGAACCAGAGTTCAGATGGGTATGCATATGGTCCTGCTTAAGCACCAACGCCACAACTTAGATCTTGTCTTGGTTTTTGTTTTGGGCGGTTTTAAGGAATACATTCAAATGTGCAGATGTTGTTCTAATCCTACTGTGCTAGAAACAATAAGTTTTATTCACAATAGATGTTAAAGAGCATGTGTTTTGTATACTGTATTGGTACAGTACTGCTTTCATTGTCTGCCTGCAGGACAAGAGGATGTTCACACAGACAAATGAAGGCATCTTTATGGAGTTCCACGAAGAAAGTCTGACATGCTCAGCTGAGAGTCTAATTAATGTTAGAGGTATCTAAGCTTTTGATTTTTTTTTAACGCACCAGACACGTCGACCACTGTGAATATGCCATAAATTCTACATTAAGTTTTTCTGTAAAGTGTTAAGTTCTGAATGCATGTATGCAGCAAAAAATGATTGAATTTCTCACATTGAGGAAGTGATGGCTGAAAAACAAGCTGCCTGTGTGTCACCTCTTTATCATGTTGTCCTCTTTTCCTTTCTGTGTAGCAGATGGGTGTGTGGAGGAGTCTGTGCTGCTTTACCCTCATGGGCTGCAGGGGCTTCAGAGCCTTCAGGCACTGGTGCCCAGTCTGCTGCGACGAGAAGTGGAGCTGGCCTTGGAGAAACTGGACCTCATATTCGACCATACGTACGCCTGGGAACTGTTTTTGGATATGATGGTGAGGCACCCAGGACATGGCACTTGTGTCTTGTTTTTTTTTTTTTTTTTGTTTTGTTTTTTTTTTTAATGCCGTCTTATCGATTGACAAACGGCGCCTGGTAACTGAATACACTGAAAATGGCAACATTTTTACAAATGACTTGATCTCTATTGACATTATTTTCCTAACCCTGCAGGAAAGTCAAAAAGCTTACACGCTTTCCAATACTGACCTGCCCCAGCACTTTACTGATGCCACTCGTGCAATCCTGGTAGACTGGCTCATTCAAGTTCATGTATGTTCTTTATTACATGCCCTAATCATATAAATTTGAGTTGTTTCAAGCCTGTTAGATGCAACATGTGAAATGCTGAGTTTGTCTTGGTGTCTTAAGTTGCCTCTCAAATGAATAACGCTTGACTAAAACACACTCCAATAGGAAATGATGCATTTCCAGGATGAGACCATATATCTGGCTATACACCTGCTCAACCGCTCCCTGCGCCAGGTTAAGGTGACCACAGCCAACCTGCAGCTTCTTGGCATGGTTTGCCTCTTTATTGCTGCAAAGAAGGAAGAGTGTCTTCTCCCTGAGGTAACCTTCCCAAACAGGCCAATTGACACTGAGCGCACAATAGGAAAGCCACTCCTAGAGTTAAGATTCCCATTCTTCCTTTTGTTAGGACACTCTCAAAAATGTCTAACAAAAGGATTATAAGTTGTAATGAGAAATGAAGTTCTACTTTCGGTGCTTTTGCTTGTAGGAGTTTTTAATCAAACAGTCCAAAAGGCCCAATGGACAACTGGTATCAGTTGTCGTCCATCTGTAAACAGTTTTTCAAGAATGGTCTTCTCCAAAACAGTCAGCCACAATCAATTGGAATATATAGCAGAGGTTCCTTCGGGCAAGGCCTACAAAGTTTGTTTAAAAAAAAAAAAAAAGGAAAAAGTCAATTTCTTAAGAATCTTTGCAAATTTAAATATCCCCTTTGTTTATAATGGGGAAAAATTTCAAAGTGCTATAACTTTAAAACAGTTTAAGATATTGATATAACTACTATTGATAATAGACAGGAAGTCTGATCTTGCCACATTTCATTTGGTTCTGTGACCTTGAAAGGTCAAATTAATGTCTTTAAATATGCTGTTGGACTACACAACCCTTGGTCCTATTTTATTAAAATGTTTATAGTCCCATTGTGTCAATAAGCAGGAGATGAAATGCCCTTTCTTTTCCACTGCTTGTCAGGTCTCTGAGCTCTGCTACTTGATGGACCATACGTACACTAAACATCAGCTGCTTCGGATGGAGCGCAAAGTTCTGTCTGTGCTTAAGTTTGATCTGTCTTACTGTCCGCCATTGCATTTCCTCCTCCTCTTTGCTTCCATTGCTCGCTGCAGTGATAAGGTGGATTTCACTAGTTTTATTATGCACTTTAGAACATTTCAATAATTTTGCAATTGCAGTAATATTTTTAAGTCTGAAGGATTATCATCTGTGCTCCTAGGTGGTGTGGATGGGTCGTTATCTGCTGGAGCTGTCTCTCTTTGAGAGTCAGTGTGTGGTTTTCCTGCCTTCACAGCTGGCAGGAGCAGCTCTCTGCCTGGCCCGCCAAGTCCTCCAGGAACCCCCAACCCCAGAAGGAGAGGCTGCTTGGTGTCTGGCTTCCAGCATCCATATTGGCAGGTGTGTGTGTCAAGGCAGTGACATCTGTTTAATTTTAATTGGTGCTTGTCTTTAGACCTGCAAAGTCTCAACTCCCAGCTTAAGAGTCCTCGTCAATGCTTTGTTTCAGTGAGATGGTCTTGCTGAGTATAATGCGCATTCTGGCCAGTGCAGCAGCAAAGGCCCAAACCCAAGATGTCTGTGCTACTTTTATTAAATTTTCCTCCCCTGAGACGATGCATGTCAGCAGACATCCCTCTCTGAACATCGCCACTGGTCTGCTTGACGTATGGAGCTGATACAAGGTCCAGAATGAAAACCAACTAAGCCTCAGGATACTGATTCAACTCTGTATCGTTTAAGGACTTGACCTTTACGTAATCCAGTGCCATATACTTGGACTACAGATCTAGTGAGTTACAACAGAAGTGGGAGGCAGAAATATGAACAATTTGATGCAAAACATTGATCAAAGAAGAAATTCATGTAAACAAGTGGTTTAGCCTACTTAATAGCGCTCCCATTTAAGAGTCTTATCTTGCAGCTGATTTAGAGATTACAATTGTACCAATGTGTCCTTGTCATGTTCAGAGGATGTGGGCTGTTGATAAAATTATGAGATGTTTTAATGTTAAAATAAAGTGTCTGCTGCAGCATACAGAGTTCCAGTGTTTTTTGAACAAAATGTGTGGCTTTAATGTTGGTGTTCAGAAATATGCTGGGGTTTAACTTTCAATGCAATACTGACCTCCGACTGCACTGCTGCTCACACATTGGGTTTTAGTATTGATGTTAGATATCAACAGCAGGGGCAAGTTATGCACCAGAATGTGCTCACCCATTACATCACCAAATTAAGTCTCCAAACACATTGAAATATGACGTTCATTGTTCACATTTTGTTTTTAAAACAATCTTAATTCTTGACAGTTTCAACATGTCAAGTTCTGATGTCTTTCAAGGGGAATTATCTTGCTGAAACATCCACTTTGATGGAACAGGGTGCCTACAGAAGGGAGGAAGCATGTGGGTTTGGAGAATCGAACAATAGGCTGAGTTCAATGACCTGAGACTGATTCTCTGTATATATCACAAATGCAAAGTGTTTGTTTTTTTTTTTAAATCACTAGACACAAACCAGTATGTAAGCCTACTTCATCAGATACTTTGAAAACATCAGTTCACCAGCACTTTTGCCATTTGTTTTCCAGTTCATCTTATTGAAGTATGTAAGACTATTTCATCTGTGAGGCTGATCATTTAAACCATTATAGACCAGTGTTCTTCAGAATATCCAGTCTGCATCCTGGGCGCAGTTGCATCTTTGCTAAAGATGTGCAAATGTGAGGTCAGCTGCGGATAACAAGTTGAGTAAAACGGAAAACGACCTCATATAGCTTCGTATGTGAATTTGATGTCTCCCACCTCTTCCCTGGGGTTTTACACATCTCCATCTCAATACCAGTCCTTTTGTTTTCACTCTGCTCATTTCCCATTCACTACTCCCCTCCCCCGCGCGCCGATACACGTGCAGTCGTCGGTGATTGGCTTTCGTAGTTCCTGGAGGACCAATCAGATTCGAGTTCTGGCAGAAGGTTCCCATTATTGTGTCTGGTTAAAGGAGGTCCGACTCCGACGGTGGGCCCGTGGGTTCACTTAAGGTAACGCGGACATTTCTCTTCCACATCCCCGTGTTTTGGTATCATCGGTGGGGAAATTTTACCCCGTGGCGTTGCCATATCGAGTAGTGTATCGTTGCAATGCCTGTAAAAACATTTTAATAATTCAACGTCTTGCCGTCGCGTTTAGTAGAGGCGTCAAGCTAGCCGCACTTTGTCACCGGGATTTCACAATAAACGTCTGGCGGTGGACGCTTATCACAGCAGATAGGGTGAGCACGACATTAGCTAAACAAAAATCGAGGTTATTCAGATTTTTTTGAGTTAACATTGATGTTCTGTAGTTGAACTAAATTAGCGGGAAACGCCGTTTTTCTGACACCTTTTGTTTTTGCTTTTGTGTTAAACCGGAAGTGGTGTTGCGCATTCTGATATATTTGACAGTGCCAAAATCTCATCCCGTTGTCACTCTAGTCCTGTGGTGTATTTGACAAAGACGAAAAATGAATCTGTTTTCTTGTATCGTCTGTTTTTTTTAAATTTCTCAACATGGCCTTACAGGTTATTTTAGGACATGCAGGCCGCTTTAAAACTAAGTGCGAAGAGGACATCTGAGGTGAATTGGAAGTAACTGGCAGTTGTAAATTTAGAGGTAAGTTTTCCCTGTAGACAGACGAGCTGCTACATCTATTGACCATGAAATGCATAGTATGTTAATGCCTGGTCCTGTCTTCCTTGGTGCTTTTATTTTGTGGGATTCCACCTCTTTACCAGACTTCTTTGCCTGTTGCATACCAATAGTGTCCTTAGCCTTTCATCGACTTTGTTTATAATTTGTTATTTCAATGTGTTTACGACCACTTTCTGTGAGAGGAAGTGTTGTGAGGAGGGCCGGACTCAAAGTTGAATGTTACATAATAAAAGCAGAGGAAGGAGGGGGAGGACGGCCGCTGCTGTTTCAGCTGAGTGTGCTGCCTTCACGGAACCGAGTGACTCCAAATATATCCAAAGATCAAGCTCACCGGTGATGGGAAAAATACTTAAAAAAATAACCTGAATGAGTTTGACATAATGGACATTTTAACACTTGGGAAATTTTTGTAAATTAATCTTGGCACTGTGTAACAATATTAGCAGGAAGAATGAGTGTGAGCTGGAGCCTCAGCTCTGCGGAGCTTTCTTTGTTTTCACCACAGAGCCTCATTTGTTACTTTGTCTGCAGTGCCTTGTGTTTAATTCTAGTACACCCATAGCCTGAGTATCAGAACAGCCCTGTGATTTTTCTATAGATTATTCTATTTGTTCATACTATTACTTGTACTTGCAACATATGAGCAGGGGTGACTTTGGTTTAATTTTAAAATGATTTATTGCTGACTCAGCCATGTCTGCCCTAATTGTTCCTGTCTTTGGATTTGTCTGCTATCTGCTTCCCTGGATTCCAGATATGACTCAACAACTTAAATACATCACGGAGCTGTTCCTGTTCTCAGTTACACATTTACATACCTCTTTACATTTATTGGTGTATCTGGTGATATTTGACTATACTGTTAAGTGAGGAAGTGGCTTGTGGGCCATCTATTCACATCTGTGTCTTGTTAAAATGCACAGACTGACTGCCACTAAATAGCACAGTATTTTTTTGGTGTAGGACTGGGACTTCTGATAAGTTTTCCACATTCAGCAGTAGGGAGATAAGATATATGGGAACACCTTTAGCATACACTTGTGGGGAGTTGTGGGGGCATGTACATACATACATACATACATACATACATACATACAAACACAGGTCTGTTTATCAAGACAACAGTATCAGGTTTTTAGCTGCAATTTAATAATGATTTTTCTTCTTAGGGTTTAACATGCCAAAGGAGGAGCCTGGCTTGAGTGAGGCCAGTCCGTCTGCAACGTCCAACAAAAATGCTAAGGATAAGGGAAACAATACAACTCTCTTGACAGTATGTGACACTAAAACCACAGATGGCTCCAGTGGAAGGGGCTCCCACTGTAGCTCAGAAAAAGACTCTGGCTACTCTGGTGAGTGTTTCACTCTACACCTGCTCCCTGTGCACTCCTGTGTGTGTTTAGTTTTATACTGTATTCATTTCTGCAAGGCCAGGTTAGCCGCTGCATGAGGTACATGAGGTGTGGAGCTACAGTGTCCAGTGCCCTGTCTGAAGCATTAGGCTTGATTGATTTACAACCTAATGCATCTGTGTCTATCTATGTGGTATCTGGTAATTATGCAATTTGACAAGAAGGAAAAAGAGCCAGTGGCCTTTTCCTACATGAGAATCAGGAGAGGAATTCTGAGTGGAAGTGTACTACTCTGCTTAAAGGTTTTGTTTGGCTCAGTGACCTGATGTTTTTACTTTGTAAAGACTAAGTATACCATCAGGGGATGAGCTAAAACAATTCATGCAACCTGGCGTCCTGTGATATCTTACTTTAATAAGGTAAAAACCTGCTGTCAAAATGACAACTTTCTCCCACTTCACTTTTTAATAAAAACTTCCTTCCTTATTTTTATGGATTTTCTTTCATTTTCTGCTTACTGTGTATTTTTTTTTTCTTTTATTCCCTTTACTTTAAATATTGTTCTGTTGTGGTTTTTGGTTCTCCTTTCACCACCCTCAGATATAACCACTCTTATTCACTTTTGGTGTGAATGGGATTACATGCCTTTTTAATTGTGACTGAAAGCTTTGTGGTGGCTCACTCACGTGTTGCCCGTGGTGCTGTGATGCACGCAGCTAATTCACTTTTATGTTTGTCATTCATATGGAGAAATGTTCTTTATTTTTTGATTTTGTTTTTCTTCTTTTTAATGAAATGTTTTAGTTTATTTAGCTGCTAGTGTATGCTAAGCCTCTACTGATCTTTCTCAAGTCTTTTATCCATTATGTCTTGCCGTTTTGCAGACACTGGCTCAGACTGGCAGCAGACAGATGTGGAGGACCAGCGTGGTAACAAAAGCCAGTCTGGTGGAAGTAACTGTGCAGCGTCTTCACAGTCAGGCCAAAACGACGATCTCAGGGAGGATAGTTGTGAGAATCCTACCTTGTTGCCAGTGAGGCCTGACCTCAAACCTTTATATATCATAAAGAACATGGTGCTTAAGCAGGTAAGACATGGTGCATGAGCATTTCAGTTGTCAAGGAGACCAGTTACCAGTAAAAATGAAAATCTTAGTGTCACAATTTAGAGTAACTCAATCCCTACCGCAAATCTTAATTAAAATGCCTTTAAGTTTATTCTTCAGTAAAAAATTTTTAACACTATCTTAAGACAAGGAGTGCAAGGAGCTCTCAGTTGCATTTCTCCAAATGTTAACTGAGAATTCATATAATTAAAACAAAATAACTCTGTGAAATCCTGCAAAAATAAAAAGTAATGAAATCTATTGAATGTAATTTCTTTTGCCAGCACAAGATTGTGTAGCAAAAGCAGTTACTCAGTGTGATACAGCAGTGTACAGACTAAAACAGACGTCACTCTGTCAGTGCAAATTAGGCACATTTGTAAATAAATTTACATTAGATATCATATAAAAAGTCAAACACTGATACTTGGAGTTGTACAGAAAATGGGACTGTAACTACATAACTGCAAAAGGCTGTGGGATAACATCTCGTGTCTGATATTTCGAGTTCAGTGACACTGAGCAGAGATGTGTATTGTGTAAACACAGAATGAAAGTCACTACATTTTAAAGGGTTTTATTTTATACTATTCACAGAATTTTTTGAGTTGATAAAAATGTTTATTTCAAAATTACTTTTGTCAAATAATGCTACCTCACTGACAACTTTAAAAATGCTAAATATTGGTTATATCTTACAGGCTAATGATTGTTCAATGTTTTGATTTCTTAAAGTGCTGCCTTGTGAACCAATTTTTTTTTTTTTAGATATGTGTGATATCTTTTTCCATTTTCTCTCTGTCCCACCAGCCAGACGTCATCCAGAACAGAGGTCAGCTGCTCTGGACAAGTGGAAGCAGGGGGGGCAGTGTTTCTGGTACTAACCATGTAATCATGGTCCGGCCGCCGAGTTTGGTGCCTGCCACACTTCAACTCCACAAGCCCTTGTCCCATAAAAGCAACATCACAGGGAAGAAAATAAACGGTACTTACCTACCGATTCTTAACTCATACCCTCGTATTGCCCCACACCCCAGCAAGAAGCCACCTGACAAATCCTCATCAAACGATGAATCCCAGAATATGAGTAAGCGTGTCTGCACAGAATACAAGAGTGATGATACAACTGTGACTAGGAGTCTGCATGAGCAGCACATTCATAAGCAACCCAAATTAGCAGTCAGCACATGTGGGCTGCCAGGCGCATCTCTCACTCCAACCCGAAATAATCTGACCACCTCCAGTTCCACTGTTTCATCGAGCCAGGCTTCCTCATCTGCATCCGCACCCTCCTTCTTCACAACCAGAGGACTTCACAGAAACATTGTCATCAATACTCACCACCACTGTCTCCATAACACAGTAGAAATGTTCAAGAAATCAGGTTTGATGGATATCACACTGCGCACTAAGGAGCTGCTACGCCAGAGCAACGCTACAGGGCGGGACATAGCCCAGCTACGGCAGCACTCAGAGCTACTGTACCACACTGCCAGCACAAACCCAAACAGAGTCGCAGCATGGGAAAATTTACACCGGGTCATGGCCGAGTCTGGCAGCTACCCCAACCTCAGTAACTTGCAAACTGTACAGACACCAAATACACATTCGGAGTCACCCATTAAACAAGAAAGTGTTTCTGAAGATGACAGAGTGCCACCAGTGGCCGAGAACTCAGACATGCCACGGTGTGACCTTCCCACAGTGACAGATACAAGGGAGAGCAGTTCTGTACCACAGCAGTCTCAGTCAGAGCAAGGCAGTGAGCTTCAATCGAATGGCAAACCTCCTGACAAAGTCACCTTTATGCCTCCTGACAGTTCTACTGGTTAGCATAAACTGTAGTGCCTTCAAAGGAGGAGTGAGTACTCAGGGCTAGCCATAGAGAGCTAGAAGAACTGGTATAATTTTCTAGGAATAGTGTTAATGGTTTATCCCTTGTTATTGAATAGCCTTCAAACTAAGCATAGTTTCAGCTCAGTGAAAATCAATACTGACACATTTGATACAAAGCCATGCCACTGGAAATTGTTCCAATACTCAAAACACATCAATAGATTGAGTTTTTGAGACCTAAAAGGTGATCTTTGATAAATGTACTCGGCCTAAATCACTCTAAACATTTGACTGTAGACTTTATCCTACTACGGTTAAGAGAAGAGCGATGTCTGCTTCCGAGATACCTGCGGAATTGAGAAAAAAAAATTCCCTGAAGGCGGGCACTGGTTTACACTGAAGTAAAACCAAATGCACCAATGACGCCTCCAGCAAGGACCATCTGTAAAGCTGTCATGTCAGATCATCACACACTACATCAGGGGAAATACAAGTGGAGGTTTTATGACCTGAGTTAGTTTAGCAAAGAGTCAGCAGCCAAAGTAAAGACAGTGCCTTCAAGACTCAATTGACTGTAAAGGATCTCAGAAAGGACTGTCCTATGAAGAAATTGGTAGCTTCTGTGACCTGGGAGCTGAGGAGTGGACTCTCGGCAACATCACAGACTGCACTACACTGGACTGCCGCCAAGCCTTTTTATGCAAATGCTGGTTGAACTGCCTTAAAGCTGCAGGAGGCCGAAATCAGGAGGGAAAACACCAGAATTTGCTAACGCATACCATTTCATGCCGCTATGAAAAAAAGTGAAGCCAAAATATCAGCGTTGAAACAGTTGCCATGTTTCTGTGACGAGCCATGGAGTAGAGCAGTAGTGTCACGTCTGACGGAATTGGTAATTAATGCTGACAGATACAGATTTCCTTCTCCGTACCTCTGAAAACACCAGTCATTGAACAAAATCTAATGTCACAGGGTAGATTTTCTTCATCCCGTTTACAAGGTCAGAAGAAGCAGTAGATGTCTTTCTTCTTATGCCACTTGAAATCATTTACTGAAGGTGATCGTGCAGTTGTTGTCCAGTGATGCCACTGCCATCAAGGCCAACACACTGAGCTTTACTCAGCTTTACCTCTGTATTCCTCATCAGGCTGATTATAAGGCTCAGTTCATTTCACAAAATACGGAAAGAAAAAAATGTTTTTGGACACCCTTACATTTTTACACAATCTCAAACATTATTGTGGAAATATTTGCGAAAAATGTTTTTTGTGTTTTGGATGGTGTGGCTGCATCAGACAAACAAATGCAGTTTTTTTTGGTTTTATTTTTTTTTATGATAAAAAAAAAAAACATTGACAGTTTGAACATGTCTTGTCCTGGCTGTGTTCCATTGTCTGCTGAAAGATCCAGTTTGATCTCAACAGAACAGAGCACGTGCAGAAATGTGGGTTTGGAGAATGGGACAACACTGGGCAGAGTTCAGTGACTTCAGAGTGGTTCTTCATGCAGTATATGAAAAATGCATGGGGTGTCTAAAAACGTTTGCTCCTCCACTGTATGTTCCCTTCACATACCAATAGCAGCAGTTCAGTAAAGTTACCGTTTATCTCCATAGGGAAGTGTGTTCTCAGTATTTTACCCATTTTCTAGCGCTCCAGAAGGCATCCCATTAGGAGCAGTGACCCAGGGACCAACTCCAGACCTACATCAGTACCTCGGTCAGGGACAAGGCACCAGAAGTAACCTATTATACCTTCCAAATCCCATGTTTTTGATGGTGGGGGAACCAGAGCACTCAGAGGAATCCTGTGGGAAAAGGTGCATTCAGCTACATAGTCAGCCTCTCCAAGGTAATAAGTCATGCAATGCTTAGAAATCCATTTTCACTTTATTGACATTCTTTGTCTTGTTTTTCATCAACCTTCAGACTGTTGGTGCTGATGTTCTCATTTGTTTTATTTACTTTGTGCTCTGTGAGTTTGTGAGTTTGACAGTGTTAGTAGTATTACAGGATGTTGATTCTCTAGTTTTATGCATGTGGTATGTGTATGGCTTTC